>CAESWR010000443.1:404829-418876 GCA_903171835.1 Mullus surmuletus | reverse complement strand
TTATATACCGAAACATTATAAATAAGAAAATATCATCTCTCTCTGTTGTGGTGTGATATTGATGAGCCAGTTATAAATATCATCACACTGCTGCGTTTTAAGATTCAAAAAGTCAAACTATAAATCATCTAAACCCATTTAGTCTCAGGTGAGATTCATTGGAACCCGCTGCAAAGGCAGTGAGAATGTGACTCAAATGACTATTTTTATTACTACTACTATTATGTCAAACAAAAGCTGTCCTAACTACGTTGACTTTCTGTTCAAACATGAATTAATTCAGTGATACCATGACTGGATCTCAAAACATGAGTCATTAAACTTGGAACAAACTAGTCAACCTCAACAATGGGCCCTGCGTTCAAACAGATACGCGCCATGCGGCACGTGAAACCTTAGCTTGCTTAATTATCTGACTCTCCGTGTGTCACACACTCAAAACCAAAAGCAGGTCTGAGTTAGATGGATTGTTGCATATTTTAATGTGTGTGGATATGTTACATGAGATGGTCTCACCTCACAGCCGTCTCTACAAGGAGGGCATATATGGAATCAAGTTTATGACATTATATAAACGTTCATATCATCCTTTATTTCCAGAGTATTTAAAGTGAACTCAATAAAATAAAAGGTTGGAATGTCACTATTGTAAAATGTAAAAGAGAGGGGGGTAACAGTTTCCCTGTATGCCTGAAACAGAAGGATATGCCTGAGGACAAAGTCTTTTTTCTTATTTTTTAAGTTCACTGATATGTCATTTCTTTTTCAAGTCAAGTACTGACACAATAACCCTGAAACCCTCGACTGCGAACCCAAAGCAGCTCCCCAATTCCAACATATCAAGCACGACAGCCTAAAGTGGCCATTGCGGTCAGATGAACTGAAGTTAAACGACAAAAGATGCCATCAACTCAGTTATTGTAAATAGTTATTTGAATTTGGAGGTCTAAGCGTATTATAAATAACAAGCAGTTTGCAGCATGAACATTGCTAAGCAACACATTTTCCTCTTTGGAAGCCAGTGTGAACAACATATCTGACCTTTGAACGCTCATTTATATCACAATAACATGTATTGTTCACAATTTTCAGTTTTTATGGTTGTTCTATTTATGATTTTGTTTTCAAAGAAATACAAAGCCTATAAAAAAATCTTGACAATCACAAAATGTATATTCAGAATAATTTATCAAATGCTATTTTGTGGGTCAGCCCAATTATGAACAGTCAAATTCCTTGTATTGAAATGCTTGTGAAAGGCATCTCTACAAGTAATTGTAATTCTATTAGATATGAGGGTCCCTATTGAGGGAAATGTATTTCAAATTTCAATTTTTGCTGATTGGGAATCAATTTGAGCCTTCAAATTGTGACATATTTTGAAATCTCTAGTTATTAGGGATGATTCAATTATGCAATGTCACACAGTTTTTCTGCAAAAAACAAACAGATGCTAACGAATCACATCTATTGAGAGAGTTACAATTCACAGAGCATTCTCATCAACACAAATCTATCAAATTGTGATTTTCAGCTGCTGTGGGGTCAGTTCTTGAGTATTTTGTAGAAAAATCTATTTCATACCAGTTTACTCTGGGATGAATCACCATTACAGAAAAAAAGGGTTTAAAAAACAAGTTTGAAGGAGGGTCCTCCTGAATGGGTTGGCTGGCAGGTGGATTCCAACATTGTTTCAAAATCTTCTGGATTTTTCTCAGTGTTTTCCATAAAACAGTTTCTTGTGTGTTTCCATTCGCACAGAAAGAGAAGACAAGGCACTTTGTGCTCTTATTCATCTATGTCTACATTTTCAGAGATCTCTCATGTGAAATTTAAAAAAACTAAATATTTCTGTGTGAGCCGCTGCTATAGTGACGTGATGCATATCATCTCGTCTGTCAGGTCCTCCTCACATTTCCCGGCCACGTACGTCTCCTCGTCGCTGTAGTCACGTATGCTACGGTCTCTGAGATTCACTGTGGCGATTGGGTCTGGACTGATGTTTCCTGTCGCCGCGGTGCCGCTGCTCGCCATGCTCCCGTTCAGCAGGTTGCTGGCGGCACTTTCCATCTCATCAATGGTCATCTCACAGGCGTCTGCAATCTCGTGTTTGGTAACTGACACAAACTTGGGGTCCCTGGCGTATTTCCCCAGGCCCTCTGAGATCAGTGCCTGAGTGGAAAATGAAGCCCATTTCACAATATGCAGCTTAAAAACACGACCAAGCTTTGCAGAGTACATCTATAATTCTGTAACACCCGTCCCATACGAGCCCATTTTTAATATTTATGATAGCGGCTTCAATATCAAAGTAAAATCTAAACTTCAGGATTTTCGGCAGCTGATTTAAATTCAAAGAAAAAGTTGTTGTCTGTATCTTTATCTCCATTATCAAATAAATGTTACTTCTGAAATGTCTTCCTGCAGTCAAAATTTTTAATATAAAAGATCAGCAGAGCGTCTGGCTCTAACTCACAGCCTCGACCAGACTGTTGGCGCTGCCTCTCTTCTGCAGGAAGTGTGAACTGCAATCAGCGGGCAGCAGCAGGCGTGATGGTGAGTGGCTGCGGCCGGGGGGGCCGTCCTGGCTGTCCGTGTACCACGAACTCCTTTTCACCGCAGCGGGGAGGCTGCCAACACTGCCGCTGCTCCTCCAGTCGACCTGAGCATGCACGCCCACAGCGCCATCAAGAAATATGAATTACTTATCATCTGAATATCGTGTGTAGCTGAGCTCTCCAAAACATGGATTTAGTGTTGAGGGCAGTAGACATACCAACTACGGCTTTATTTAGGTAACTAAACGCTTGGCTTATCAATAATGATTATATTTTTTTTCCAGAATTCTCACTTTGTTCGAATATATGCTCATTTAAACTAACTAACTTTTCTCACACGCAGAGCGGACCTGTATGAGCGGGGTGTAACAGGGTGAGCAGTTAGGGTTGATGGGGGAAGCAGGAGGCGTGGCCCAGGAGTGGAGCGACCGCGTCGGAGAGCGGCAGCGAATTCTGCTGGCATCCAGTCCGGCCACCGCCATTACCTAAAATTGAACAGGTGACAAAGACCACGATGAGAAAAAGCGGAGCAGCATGTGTTAGAGCGCTTCTTGGAGTCAGTGCTGTCGATAGAAATGGGCCGTTTGCGGCGTGTGCGTACCTGCTGGTGCACCAAGTGCAATGGAAGAGCTGTGCAGGATGGAGAAGGGGGATCGTCATCCTGACTACTTCTTCTGCGAAGACACTCGAAACTAAATGTGGCTTTATTGGGGGCTGAAAAAAAGAATCATTTATATTATGATTATTCTCAATTTATACTATACTATTATTATAACCACTCATCATAAATCTGTCAATGACATGAAAGATATGAACGTTTTGGCACCCAAGGTACACACATATTTATTTTACTATTAAACTGTAACCTTTGAATAACCCAACAGGTACGTATCACTTTGTGTACCATTACAGCAAACTTAATTGTCAATAAGACAACTTTGTTGATTAAGTGTGCTGTGGTTCCTCACCTTGAGGTGAAGGTAAGAACCACCTCCTGGGCGACCGCCTGCCCTCCTGGTAGATCGGCTGTTGATCATCGTCATAGTAACTATCAGGTGGCTGCTCGACCCTGCACGCCTCAAGGTCAAAGTCTTCCTCTGTGTCATGGCGGCTCTTGTTGGACAACCTGGGTTGTCAGAAAGGTTAAGTCTTAAGAGGGAACGATTGTCTGCATCACAAGCAATCTTACGCAGCATCAAAATTCAAAGCAGTACATTGCTATTAAATCGGACGTATAACCTTCTACCTACAAAATGATCCATTTGTTTGGAGTTATCATTAGAATGATTATGGACATTTATATCATATCACATTTATCAATAATATTTAATATCTTGTACAAGAGGAGCAGTTATGGTGCAACAACACATCAGGATGTTTCGGAGAAGTGGTTGACCAACTGTCCATAGCTGAGACTATTTAGATATGGCAGGTTTTGAATGCTGACACCTGCTGATAGACAAAAGGTTTAGAACTTTGCTCTTCTCTCAATGAAGACATTATTTCCAGGAGTGTCGTACTGTATTCAAGAAGTCTCAGGCATGATGCCAGTTATGTCACCTTTCCTCTGTTTTAAGCCAGACTAACCTGTCCCTTGTGAGCATGATGTCATCTTCGTGGAACTCCTCCCCGCTGTAGTACTCTCCTGAGCCTCGCTCCTCATCGCTGTCCCCTCCCCTCGGCTCCTCTCGGCGGATGGTGGGGTACAGTCCCCCTCCGCTCTCCGACCTGCCATCCAAACATACAATCATCCAGCGTGTGACCTTTCTGCTGACAACCAACCACAAGTCAAGCAACTGGCTACAATTTGTCCATATAGTGACCAACCAGTCTGGGTTTTTTTTGGCTCCTTTTCACATGATACGCACCTAATGTAGGCCTCATAGTAGCGTGTCCTGTTCCATGTAGAGGTTGGAGGTGGAGGCCAGACACACGGGATTTCATGAAGCAGGAATTAACGAATGGAATGGTGGGGACACAGGTTGCATGCCGTGGGGAGGAGGGGAGAGGACACAAAGTAAGGTGCTTCAAAAGGTACTTCAGCGGAGGCAGGCAAGGTTTTTATTACACTTCTATTCACCAATTTTAAAGCAAATGGGTGGCAAAAAGGTGACTAAAATTTCTGAAGCTTTTATCTGAAATAATCACTAAATATAGTATAAAAGAACATACAATCTTAACTATTCTAATTACTGTTGGTGAAAGAAATATTAGATGAAATAATTAAACAATTAATTCTGAAGGTGGTGGTAGACAAAACTCAAAGATATAATACATTATAGATCACCAATCATTTGATCTGTTATATCAAGGTTATTTAATATTTGGAGCGAGAATTAAAAATAATGATATTAATTAGGAGGTGGACAAGTTCAAGCGCCTGCCTATAACGATACTCATTAAAAGTTGGTTAATTAGTGTGTGCTGTTGTGTGCTACATCAATGTCAACTATAATCGTCGACCCTCTACTTCAGCACCCGCTGTGGAAATATGAGTACATGCTCCGTAAAAGCAGCCTTCATATATCACAATCTGGGAATTCATGGGAAGTTCAGGGAACAGCATTTCCAAAAGAAAAATGACATGATTGTTCTCAATGCACTGACCTCGTAGAGTGTGATTTCCAAAGCTTGGTGCAAGCGGACACCGGGGGTCCGGATTTGGCGGAGGAGGGCCGGTCTCGCATTAACAAACACTTCTGCTGCCTCCCATTGGTCATGGAGAGAAGTGAGGGCACGTTGGCATTGTTGAGGTTGGCATTGGAGGGTATTGGTGATTGTTGGCAAGTGGAATTACAGTGGGGTTGATTATACAGGTGAGGGGTGTGATAATGGTGATTGTATTGGATGAGCGATGAGTTGATTTCTGCCCCCCCTCTTCCATCACTGTCGCTGGCTCTCAGACCGGTTTCAGCAGGTTCTGTTGAGGCACCGTAGGAAAAGGGCAGGATCTGCAGCGGGCGCTGAGTGACGTTGGTCAGGTGGGAGGAGCTTTGCTGATTTACACTGACATGGTTGACGTGGTTCCCAAAGAGACCGCCGTTACGCTGCAGAGAGACACCAGAAAGTAACAATAGACAGAGAATACACGCTTTCTCACGCGAGGACCACCCATTACTGACACCATAGAGGAGTAGATTTTTATGCTTTTTCTGCAAACTACATCATTTAAAATGGATGCTTTCTTTTAATGGAAGAGGAATAAAAAAAGGAATACCTCTATTAGGAATAGTAGAAAAAAAAATCATAAAAAGAGATTGTTTTTTAGATCGTCTTTAACATTAAACAACAGAATAGAGTGATAATTTTATATAATTTACTGTACTAATATCTGACACAAAGCTCTCGTGTGGCCAGGTGGAGTGTTTATGTTGCATAGAATAAAATGTTTTTACCCTGTAGATTTCCTCCTCCTCATCCCCATTGGTGTCTACAAGCCCCTCCTCCTGCAGGTCGCATGATATGGCGCGTCGAATCTCTGGTCCGAGGTCATGCAGTGTGCGCAGACCAGCCTGCCGAGAATGGAGCGATAAAACCAAACCTTCATGGAGAGATTTTTCCAGGTTTAACTGTGAGCACTGGCAGCAGGGATTACATAGTCTACAGTATTGTCTTGATATATATATATTATCTTTTTTTTTTTTTACCCTTGTTGGACATCAAACAACATCAATTTTAACCACTAAGGATGCATTTGAAGAAAGATAAATAAACCTGCGGCCAAGAAAAGCATAGTTTCTTCTGGTGTGAGGAAGCATCGACTTGACCAACGCAATGTACAACCCTTCGCTTACCTGTAGAGCCATGGTGGTATTTAGCCTCTCGAATGAGCGCCTTCCCACAAGACCTTGCTCTTTGCGCCTCTTGAATTTCCTGAAGTAGTCCTGTATCAGGAAGGTGGCATAGAACTTCCCCACTGTTACCTCGTCATCTGAGTGAACAGACCAAACACACCAAAGTCTCCCGAGTCAACATCGCAATGGCGAAAACGCTTAATACTAAAAGAGATTCCAAAACTACCTGAGGATCTAACTCAACAGAGACTTATCTTCCCACATGGAAGCCATTCAGAAATAGCCAAAAAGAAATCTTTCAAGAGTAAAACAAGCTGCAAAGACCGTGGCACTGATTGATAGTAACAATATAATTTTAGGGTTCAATCTTTAAAAACAATATAAAACAAATCAATGAAAGGCAACACATTCATATGAGCTGAAACCACTGTGAGAATCTTCACATTTATGCACACAACTGCAACTGAGCATGGTAGATTTTACTGTAGATACCATCTACGCCTGCAGCTTGCTTTATCGTGGAAATTACCCACTGAACAATCCACTGACTGCACTGAATGGATGGAAACAAACATACAGCTAAAGAGATAAAAGAAGTATAACCCATTTCTACCACCACTGCTACATTACATAGAGCATAACCCTCGGGCGGGGCACTCAGGGAATTTGCGCCCACTCACTACCTTGTGGCCTGAGATAAAGAGAAAAAAAACACACTTTTTTTCCCCCTTTCACTGCATCAATCTTTTCAACAACTTCAGACCTAACCTTGGATATGAAGTTTATTATTAGTTTTTAATTTTTTCCAGCAATATTTTCCAAAAATGAGTTGCAAAGAGGATTGCAGTTAGTTATTACAGTTATTACAGCCTTGACTAGGTCAAAAATGGATAACATCATTGTTTTTGATGTATTATTCTTTTTGGAGATATTAAGAGTTTTTTCAAAAAACTTACACCTGTTACTTTCGGGTCCAAATGAGGACACGCCCGTACAAGTGTCATAAAAAGAAAAAAAAAAAACTGCATCAACCTTTTCAACTTCAGACTTAACAGTTTCAGATAAGTAGGCTTTAAACTGACAGAGACATTGATAATCAAAAATCAGTTTGTACCACAACGGTCCCACAAAGTGCCCCGAGGGTTAATATATCTCACAAAAACAAAGCACATGCAGGGATGCAGAAGCGCTCAGAGCAGCGGCGGGGGTGAAAAGCTACAGTTCCTGCCTTGACAGATACGGCTAGATTTAAATTTACAGGGGAAGCTGTGACTACGCACTTTATCTGACATGCAGGGAGGTTTATCAAGGTCTGATTCACTCAGATGAGTGAGCTGCAAAAGCAGAACGGGGACAAAGAGAGACGAGAAAGAAAAACCAGCTGTATCCCAGAGTGAAGGAAACGTGGGTTTTCTACAACCATCATCATCATCTAGTCTTGTCCCATTTTATCCAGAGATGAGTCAAGAAAAGAAAAGATGAAGATTCTCTGCCAGACAGCAGCCAACAACGTTTCCCTTCATCATCTTACACGGCCAGAGAGGAACGACAAAAGGCTCTGTTCGGAAAGAAAACTTGTGCACTCTTTTTAGCTATTAACAAAGCTTTGTTCAAAATATTAGATTGAAAATCTGAGTCTCTGAATCTTCAAAAGTTACTTTTTAGATGAAAATAGCCGTGGCGGCCGATTCTTTATTGAAGAAACTATACGCATAAGGCATGTCACAGTTTCATAGTATAATATGAACGTACAATATTTGTATTTGTCAATAATTCTGTGTAACTCTGCTACATTTCAATATCTTTGTACAGTAAAAGAGTTTTGTCGAGCATAATTCATTTGCCAAAAACAGGCGAAATACTTTAATACCACATTAACAATCGGAATCGTTTCGGTGTTGATGTTGGTGAAGTAAAAATCATTGATCGTGACAGACATCTTAAGTTCTTAAGACCGTTTTTGTAGCCGCACAACTATATGAGTTGTTCATGAGCTCCAGGTGATGACAGACTTTCTTTCTGAACAGAGCCAGGTGAAGTTGTGAAAAGAAGAGGCATCAGAAGCTTCATGCCACCAAACTAAAACAGAACTGCCTCAGAGAGCTCAGGGCGGCGGAAAGAGAAGACAGAGAGGCGACGTGTCTGACAGAGCTGTGGGAGACAGAGGCTTTGCAGATGATGCTCAGAGGAGAGGGAGAAAGAGAGACAGGGACAGAGAAAGGGTTAGCGCACTAATGCTATACTAAAGACATGCACTTGCAGTAACATAACAGTGCTGAAGCTCAGAAAGCAAGGCAAGACAGATGCTACAGCGACAGGAAGCTCCATGCATGTTTGATTGTTTTCACATGAAGAGAGTGGATGTGGTTAAAAAACGACATTGTCATGGCTTATGTAAGGTCTGAAGAAGAAATACGATTTAAATAAATATGATT
Organism: Mullus surmuletus; assembly: GCA_903171835.1. Lineage (NCBI taxonomy): Eukaryota > Metazoa > Chordata > Actinopteri > Syngnathiformes > Mullidae > Mullus > Mullus surmuletus. Next base: position 410,089 of record CAESWR010000443.1, on the reverse strand, counting down.
TTAAATACGGTAAATTCAATCTTTGTCGGCTCAGCAGCCTTATCAGTGAGCAAGAGTGGGAGGCTGGAGGAAACTTGCACAGATGAAGGTGAGATAAATGCAACCATGTTATGTTCTCAGCGAAAAAGAAGTTTAAGAACTGATAAGAACAACTTCCTTGAGCTGAGTCGTCGCTTCTATCCTGTTTTGTTGGTTGCGCAAAGCGAGTTTTTACTCAAAGCTTCACAAAACCACGAACAGGATGCTGAAGATGAAATCTGCAGACATGTTCTAACATTTTCTGTAGTTTTGAAAGGTGGTGAACTATCAGTTATTTGCTCCTCCAACAGGGGCCAAATGAAGCCAGCTCCCAAAGACACTCTATAAATTATCAATATATAAATTATTGCTAATCAATTCTCACAACAGCAAGTTCAGATAGTGCTGTGTAAAATCAACCAATCACGGATGTGCCACAATAGGTTGCTGGGGTGGAAAAGAAATATAAAAAATGTCATCAAATGATCAATCAAATGATAACTAGCGTGTGGAAATAATGGATAGAGGTGACTCACTCACATGAAAATATTGTGAGATAACATTACCATTACCACAAAACCATTTCTCATTTGCAAATTGTCCCACCTCCAAACATGCTATTATTAGTTACTCAGAAAACACAAATGAGCTAACCAGGCAGATTCAAATACTTTGAGTGAATGGAATGCTTGTTCCATGTTGACTTGATGTAATGTGCTCATTTTTCCTTCCACCTATTATACTTTTAGCCCTACTAGTTGACAACTACTGCAGCAAATGCGTTTACTAGTCAACCAGTTGATGATATCTTGCCTTTACTACTGAACTAGTACATTTTTAATTCATCTAGTTCACAAGAAAAGGCAAAAGAGGCTTGAACTAGTTAACTAACAGTAACATACACTTCTATGAATTAGTCAAATAGTGACCTTTCATGTTTGACTAGTTAATATTATGGTAAGTAGTGGTAAACATGATATCTAGGACTCAATCGGCTTTCCATGTGTTACTGTTTCGGGCTGTGAATGATGGCTTTGCAACAACCACTGACCACCAGCAGGAGGCACCACTTGATCCAGCAACTTCATGCTGGTCCTCTTCCAGATCTTCTTGATCACAGCCCTCAGCTCTTCATTGGCTTGCTCCAGGTTACCTTGAAAAAAAGTAGGAATAAAAGAGTGTTGAGGAAGGTGTTTGAGGAAAAGCTTGACATGGAATGGACTTGGAGTTAATATTTTTGTTGCTGCACTGCGACTCACATTCGAACTATGTCAAACCAAACGGTGATATAACAAACTAAAGGTCCATCACAAATGGTGGAATACACCCCATGGAGTGATATATAGGTAAAAGGTTAACTTCTGTCTCTCACTTAAACATAGTTATCAGCACAACGGCAGCAACACCACAAATAAAGAAAGCATTTAATGGCCAAAAACAGACAAAGATATAATCACAGATATAAAATTCCTGATCATAAACTCAACAAAATCACCCCAAGACCAATGTTCCGACTGAAAAGGGAGCCAGCCTGGCTATTAACAGATGAGAGTTGAACTATAGCTCTCTCTTGTGGTGATATGACGACGTTAGGAAATGTGAACGTTGAAGAGTTTTAGGTGCAGACTCACCTTCTGTCTTAATCTTCAGAGCAGTGCGGACCAGAGCAAACAAGGTGGCATTAAACATAACAGTCCCATCACTGTTGAGCGGCATGTTCATCGCCACCAAGCGCTGCAATCACATGCGGGAGAAAAACACTTCACGAACATGAAAAGCTTAAGTAAGTTATTGTGAATCTCAAGGTGTGGAAAATGACCTTGCAGGCCACCCTGTGAGGACAGAGCTTGCCGAAGCCCAGTGGAGGCTGGATCCTCCGCAGCAGAGTCACCACGTCAAGGTGCTTTATCCTGCCCCTGAGGACGACACACATTGAACTCCAACACCAATGAGCTCCAACCCACTTACCCCGCTGTCATTCGCGATCATCAATGAGATTGACCCGAAAACATGGCTTCACCCATCCTGAGCACTCACTTGGCTTCAGGGTCATATTCAGACCAGATCCTTTTAAACTCGTCCAGGTGATGTGGCCCCAGAATGGACCAGTCACGGGTCAGATAGTCAAAGTTGTCCATGATGACGGCGACAAACAGGTTAATGATCTGAAACCAGAGAGTTGTTTCTGATTGTTTGCAGAGTTGGTAGCGAAACTGTTGCCGCAGTTGAATTTCACTACACATGTGAGGATTACCAGGAAAGCGCAGAGCATGTAGAAGCTGATGAAGTAGATGATGGCGAAGCCACTTCCGCAGGTCCTTTCCTCTCCCGGGTTGTAGTCTGACTCTGAGTCACACAACTTTCCTGGCAGACAGGCCAGCATGATCTCCTGCCAGGCCTCACCCGTGGCACATCTGGCGTTGGACAGAAAACAAAGGTGTTAATGCAGGGGGCAAAATCAGTTTACAAGTGTAAAAAAACAAAACAAAACAAAACTCAATTGCAGTCACAAACACAGACCTGAAGAGCATCAAGACAGCTTGGGGAAAGGTTTGAAAGTTGTTGTTGCGGTTGATTTGCGTTCCGTCCACCATTGCTATTTTTCCAAAAACCTGAAAGTGAAAAAAAGTCACAAAGTTGGCTTCAATAACCATTATTGATGGCAAAAAAAACACACAGTCTATGCCCCGGTGGCATATTCCACTCATGTTTGATGAATAGAGCATTACATTTTACCTGCATTCCAATGACGGCATAAATAAAGAACAGCATGGCTATCAGGAGGGCGACATAGGGAAGTGCCTGTGATGAGGAAGGACAAGAACTTGCTGTGACACTGCAAATCACTGGACCGAATCAGTAGCCAGAATCCAAAGATAAACATCAGCTAATGGACATTTAATTTTAATCTCTGTCTTACCTGAAATGATTTGATGAAGGTCCACAGCAAGGTCCTGATGCCCTCCCCCCTGCTCAGCAGTTTGACCAACCGCATCACTCTGAACAGGCGGAAGAAGGTGATGGAGATGCGAGCGCTATCCTCTGTGTTCTGAAGGGGAGGTGATGGGACACGATCAGAGGACGAAGGAGCAAAAAAACAGATATCTAAGCAACAAAACAAATTTCTCCTCAATCTTCGTGTGTGTTTGTGTGTGTTGGGGGGGGGAGTGTTTGTAGTTATTTTCACTTTAAGTTTGCAATGATGAAAATCAGCATGCATGCAAAGGTAAAATCAAACCATGGATAAACATACAGCAGGTTAAATAAAAAAAAAATCATAACAAAACAAAACTGCAGTCCAAAGACAAACAAACCAAAATATTAACTATAAGTGACCTTTCATAGTTGAGTCAAACAAAAAATGATCTATTACTGCCCTGTTATGATTACACAAAACCTCAAACAAGAAACATGAATACAAAACAAGGCGATGACGGTACATTTTGTAATCTGACCGAAAAACACTCCAGCAAGCTGTGTTGAAATGAAAAATAAAAAAGGGGGGGGGCGGGACCCCAGACCATATGGTGTTGTCCATTTCTCTGTCTCATGCCATGCACAAAGACTGGACAGGAGGTCAGCTGACCATGAAACCGGAGCCAAAGAGCAAACAAAACAAGGACTCTGACACACATGTGAGACTTGGATCAAACCCTCAGACTTGACTGAGGGAGTGAGGAAGGCGGCGTTCTCAATGTTTCCATTAGCACATGGACGACAGAAAGACAATGAAAACGTCCCGATGCATTGACTTTTGGATGGTCACACAAGGCAAACAGGCTTAAAATGAAAGGGAGGGGGTTGTTCTTACCCCTGGTTCCACTATCACTTTGACGACAGGAATGGCTGCCGACTTGAAACCAAAAGCCTACAGTTAATCCGAGTTACGCAAACCAGCTGCACAGCACCAAACATGTATCATGAGTCGAGTTTGGGTCTTGCATGCTGCAACTGAATTGCCCCTCAGGGGCAATAAAGATTTACAAACAAACAAATGATGCTGCTGCAAACGTCATCACGTATTATCGCAAATGATATCTATCTGCCTTGGAAAAATAACACCAAATTCAAAACATGAATCAAATGAAAAATCCATAGCATCAGGGCTCTCATCAGGGCTTTTTAAAACCATTTTCTCAGAAAAAAACAAAAACAAGTAAATCCAATCCCAAAAAAGTAAGGCCATGTGATTCTGAGGGAAAATGAAAGTAGTTTATCACACTAATAACAGAGCTGAAACACCCTCTTACAATAATCCGTGACAGAAGTTCATCCAAAATGTAAACTCGGTACGATATGTTAAAAACAAACTTGCAACCACTAAGTTCTGTCCACAGAAAATCTGATACTTTCACATTTGTCTGTTTTGTATTTAAGTCTGCTGGTGTAATACGACACCTAGTGTAGGCAAATATGGTATCGAGAGAACTTGTGAAAATTCTATTATTTATCTCTGCAGACTCACGATGTGCTCTGATTCGGACAAAACTACAAAACTAGTGTGATAAAATCCTTTACACACACATAATCCTACAGTTACTGTAAATAACACCTGTAAACCAGAGCATAAAGGTCATGCTTTAGCAGCAGAGCAGGTTCAAAGAGTTTGACAAGCACGTTTTCGGCATGCAGGATTTATCAAACATCAGTTGCATTCAAAAACACTTTGAATTCAATTGAATTTAAACATTATTACATTGACACATGGATGCAAATATTTAGAAATAAACATCTGACTTTTATAAAAAAAAACAACAACAAAAAAATATAAAAAAATATATAATCTTAAATGTGTTAATCAATGAAATCATTTGCCCAATTGTTACATTTAACATCTCTAATTGCCAGAAAGTGGTACATCTCTATTTAAGAATTTAGAATTTAGACAATGTATTTGTCCAGTATGAACTACTGATACCTGTAGTCATCATTTCCAAACAGCACCGGGCAACGCTTCAAAACACATGGATGTCTGCCTTCGCATTGTTTTTCAGGATCAATTGCGTAGTTAAATGTTGCAACATGTGTCAGGCCCACATATGTCAATAAAGTAGTTACTCATACATACACTTTGGAAACTAGTGTCAAAACTGTGTTTTTTATGAAAAAGATTGTTGTGATCCTGAATGCAACTCTGACACTAAAGCGAGGCCCACTAGCTGGGGGGCAATACGGGGAAAACAGGCATGTATGTGTGATAAATGATTACTTACATTGATCTCAGTGATGGCAATGTCAACCA
>CAESWR010000443.1:390360-401465 GCA_903171835.1 Mullus surmuletus | reverse complement strand
CTACCTTGAACAACTGCACTCCGATACACGCAAACATGAACTGCAGCAGTGTGGTGACGATCATGATGTTGCCAATCGTCCTGATGGCCACAAAGACGCACTGGACCACATGCTGCAAAGGACACAGACACACAACGTTACTGGGAGTGCAAAAGCAACGGCAGGAAAATACGCGCCAACGTCAAATATACACGGCATGACGCCGCATTACTGTGATTCTGACCTTGAGCCCCTTGGCTCTGTTGATGGCCCTCAGCGGACGCAGGACTCTCAAAACACGGAGAATCTTCACCACCGAGATAGCTGAAGACCTGTGGAAGACAGCACAGTAAAAAATCAGAAATCCCAGGCAGTTCTTACCGTGGGTGGTATTTGTTACCGATAAACATATCTTCAAGGGCAAAGGATTGAAAAGTAATTCAGCAAAGAAGCAGCTACACATGCTAAATGCTGAATATTGTGTAATTTTCCATCAACTAACCATAACCCAAACCTGGCAAACTCACATGACAGGGTCTTCAGCTAAATAACGCATGGATTTTTCTAAATGATTTGACCTTTTACAAAACAAAACATATGATTATATATTATATATATTTATAAAATATAAAAAAGTGATACATACTGGATGCCAAAGGAGACCAGAGACACGCCGACCACCAGCAGGTCCAACAGGTTGAAATAGTTTCTGCAGAAAGCACCTTTATGGAGGAACGCCCCGAAAGCCGTCATCTGAAGGAGGGAGACACAGCAGTTAGAGAAGATACAACATCAAACGCAAAAGCAGAAGAAAAGATAGAGGTAGGTTGAATTTAAACTTGTACTAATAAGAAGTGTCACTAAAATGTTTTTTTTTTGGCATGAGAAAAGTGATATTACACTTGTAACTGTGTACACTATGATTTGATGTATAGTTCCTGGTAAAGGTTCTGCACTTAAATTACACTGTAATGCTAATGAAGCAGCATTGCTTCCAGCATTGAATGAATATTTAGAAATTACTCAAAATCACAAAAAAAACTGTAATGTTGAATGCATTCTTGCCACAACCATTAAAAAAACATGCGGTCACAGATGCGTACTAACATTGCACCACATATACAGAAATAGACACAAAAAATCTCAAGATCAGACATGGGGCACATTATTCCAAAGCCACTACAGTCATTTCCGGTGTGAGGATTAAACCAGGAATCCGGATCCTCACCATCACTTCCCATGAAACAGGGCCTACAATGTAATCTTCTCCTGATCTAATTTTCGGCTTAGACTGGGAAACAATGGATTTACCTGATGGAAGCATGCAACGAGCAAAGGGGTGAGGCAGGGGATTGGATTCTATCAGTGAAAAACATTCTTTGAAAGTGTGTGAGCAGGCGGACACTGTTGTAAATTCATGCTCATCTCTCCACGATTCTGAATATTTCAAAAAGCATCTTAAAAAATCCAAATTATAGGAGTTTATCAGTCAATCTTTCTAAAATGATCATAGTGGGAGAATCTTCTGCAAAGGTCGCGAAATTTTCCTTTGTTGTTGTTATGTGCGGGGAAATGAATCTATTAAGGAACACTTTGAAAAAAAATGTTTCCAATGTTGATTCATCGCTAAGAGAAGGAGACGAAACAGGACGTGCAGTATGTATGTAGTAAAATATACGTGAGAATCACTAATTGAAGCAGCTACAAATGCGTGAAAAGCACAAAAAGCAGAATTAGAGAAGGTGACGGAAGCATCAATGTTGTTATCTATATTTTTTTTAGATTTGATACAAAAGTAGTTATTTTGGTTACACTGGTCCATTAACTAGTCAAAGATGAGGAGGGGGGCCGTGATGAAAAAGTGACTGACACACAAAAAATATCCGACAAAAACGCATGAGTTCCATGGTGACGAATTCCCTCATGAAACAAGACAAACAGGTGTCCATTTTTACATTAAAAAAAGATCAGAGACAAAAATGAGGGGAGGGAGGACGTATGCGGCAAGCTTAGAAGAGGTGGGTTGCTGCTGATGCAGCTCGAGGGTTTTTTTTTCTTGTTTACCTTAATAAGGATCTCAAATGTAAACATACTAGTGAAGACATAGTCTGCATAGCCTAGGATCTGAGGAGGCAATCAGAGTGACACAAGCACGCAGGGTTACTAAAGCTCTACCCAGTACGGCACGGCACAGCGCACACAGGACATTTACCTTCAACAGGATCTCAACAGTAAAGATTGCGGTGAATGCATAGTCAAAATAACCAAGTATCTGCAAGAGGCAACGCACAGAGTTTAAGTCATCAAGTCATCAAGTCATTGCTGGATGGCAGCACAGTGACACACAAGCACACAGTCAGTTCAACGTGCACCGGGTGCTGGTGTACGGAGGATCAAAACAGACATTTTTATTTTTATTTTTTTAAGCGACAATAAATGCATTTGCACACGATAAAAAAATACCCATATAATTACAAAAGAAAAATTGGAGCACATGAGATATTGGTTATCTCTGCATTATTTTGTGTTGGGGGCGGGGCTTGATTCCAACTGAGAGCATGTGTTCAATTCAATGCTCTAACAGCGGACACCCATGTATGTGAGGTCAAGCCAGTCGCCACATGCAGTGCCTTTGTCATTTATTCACGCGTTCATTTATTTCCATCTTATTTTCAGTACGTCTAATGGCATATTTCTTGAGGCATTGGTTTGTTATGATTTTGGCTGTTTTGATCCACCATACTATTTTATTGTAAAGAAAAGAAAAAAAGAAATGGTTATACTCAAATCGGCAAATCTAACAATGACTGAGTGATCTGCTGCTTACATTTCACATTTACATTATTGTTCAGAATTTAAACCAGGTCCTGACAGAAACAGAAGAAACAGGAAAGGTCTAAACATGCTCTGCAAGGGCAATATACAGTAATTTGATTAGGTTGCAGAGATGGTGTTCCTTAACTTACCATTGAACATTTGCAGATCAATATGCTACACCTGTACTCTGTACCACATACCTTGATTTGTCAGATTATATAATTAGAATATAACCACACCCAAAAATTAAAAGAATAGTGGAGATATAGAAATAGAGAACCATTAGAGATGATGAGGCATCTTTTTATATTTCAGTTTGTTTGGAGGGACAAAGTGTACACAAATGTTAAAAGAACTCCAAAGCTTACGTACAATATTGCGAGCAGAGAAGTTGCGTATGGGGTCCTCAGCCGCCAGGGAGACGGAGCTGAGCATGATGAAGACCAGGATGAGGTTGGTGAAGATCTGATGGTTTATCAGCTTATGACAGAGCACACGAAACCTGCGGAGTGTGAGAAATGACACAAGCATGGCGGCCACTGAATAATTGCCCGTGGCTTTGTGGCACACCTTTGATTTCAGCGACTTCTAGTTTCAGCGACTGTTCTGAGACTCACGGGTTAGTGCTGCTGAAGATGAAAAAGGCGCTGCCCTCCGGAATGGGCGGAGTCTTCTCTTTGATGGTGAGTTCAGACAGCCTCTGTGGGCGTGGCCCCACGGGTACTTCTGGGAGGTCTTCATTGTCGTCATCATTATTACACACTGGGAACGGCAATCGGAGAGTTTGATTCAGAATGACTGAACATGACAACAAGCGGTCTGCTCTATTATCGTCGTCCACAAAGTTATTTTTACCATATAGAGCAATAGCAAGGGCAGGTCAGGCCTTACCTGGTGAGTCGATGGCAGGATACGCCTCTTTGTCTTCATCTAGTAAGACCTCCACTGGCGCCTGAAACATACACAGTAATCAGAGTTAGCGTTTACCAAATATGGGACCAAGTCACACATGGGAAAATCTCAGTCAGGTGACCTTATTTTACCCTAGCAAATCTGATTCTAATATAGTGAAAAGACAAGATATTAATTCATAAAATTATCTATTTATGGCTTTCAATGTAAACAAAACCACCTCTGCCTCACTTATCAACAGAGTGGGCCTTCATTGATATTCATTTTATATTCATATTAAAACTGAAAACACCAAATCAACAACACTCAAGTCATTCAAGTCAATGTGTCTCAAGGCAAGTCAAGTCCCGAGTCTTTAACTTTAAAGTCGAGGTCAAAGTCGAGTCTCAAGTCTTTCATTTTTTGTCAACTCAAGTCACAAGTCATCAAAACAGCAACTGGAGTTCCAGTCACAATGACTCGAGTCCCAATCTTTGGTGTTTACAATCCCTGAAATGATTTTAAACTGCTGTAAAACCACACTTGCAGACTTGACACAGCGGATTAACCATCATTTACCTTTGTCTCTGCATCCTTGACATCCGTTATTTCAACCCTCTTCTTATCGGCGCTTTCATCCCTGTTTGGAAAAAGATTAAAAGAAAAAAAGAGGAATGAGCTGGAGAGACAGAAGACAGTGATGGAAAGGCACTCGTGACAAATGTGACTAAAAGCTGAAATGTGGAATATTGAGCTGTCCCGAGTGGCTGTACTTGGCACTGTTCTTCCTCTTCTTGGCCTCTTCCTCTTCCCTCTGTGCCGTGTTGAGGCTCTCCGCGTCTGCCAGGTTGTCGACAGCGATGGCCAAGAAGACGTTGAGCAAGATGTCTGGTTGTTTGCTTTAAGGAACTGTCACAAAGCAGCCCAGTGGAAATCGGGCGAGCGCGAAAATGCGAATCGGCGCATCGCTCTTGCATGTGTGAGGAAGGATACAGTTTCCGCAGATGAAGAGGATGATGAAGTAGATGCACACCACCATGCCGGAGGAGGCGGGACCACCGTATGCCATGATGCCGTCATACATCACGGTGTTCCAGTCCTCTCCTGTCAAGATCTGGTAAACACAGAGGTGCCCCATCGATCACTTCCTGCAGTCCTTATCGTCTACAGACGGGGCTGTAGTTGAGATGTGAATGTTTTAAGATTCTCACTGCAGATACATTACTGCCTACGGGGAAATGTTTGCAATCCCAGAGCTCTGGATGTGAAAACAAACCTTAAACAGCTATCTTGAAGAGTTGAGAAAGCACTGATGAAAAGTGTTGTTTCTGTTAGTGCGTGTACATGCACACTGTCTCTCAGTTAATACATCTGCTGCTATAAATGTCTCCTAAAGATGTGATTTGCGAGTGGTTGAGACTAGGGCTGTAGCAATGTATTGACAATAATCGTGGTATTAAAAAATCGAATTACACTATCGTTTTTAAAATGTGCATATGATAATATTGTGTTAACATAAAAACAGCCTAATTTGTATTCAGTTGTACAATTATTGTTTTTTCATATTGTCTTTATACCACCTTTGACGTGTATTTTGATTGTAATTTATCTGCCAAAAGAGAAAAAAAATCATATATAAAGTTAAAATCAATTTCAATGATTGTACCATTATTATTTACATTTTTGTTGTTGTGTCATTGGTTGGAAAAATGGTGAACCAAATTAGAAATAATATTCTGGTTGTCATTTTGAGACCGTTTGTGTCCTCCTCTGTCCTGCTATCGTGCTAGATTGCCAGTTTTCCCGGACAGGTCTTGTCCAGGTGAGACCGAATGAAACAGAGCACGTACCTGGAACACAGTGAGCAGAGCCTGGGGGAAGTTATCAAACGTGCTCCTTTTTGTCACTGTCTCATCAAAGTTAAACTTTCCCCCGAAGAGCTGCATGCCGAGCAGGGAGAAGATGATGATGAAGAGGAACAGAAGCAGCAACAGGGAGGCGATGGACTTCATGGAGTTGAGCAGAGATGCCACCAGGTTACTCAGTGATGCCCAGTGACTGACAGGGGGAAAAATAAAAAGGTCATAAGCCGGGCAATGCAAAAATACTATACATCGTTATATAGAAACAATAATGGATTTTGCATTGAGAAACGTGTGGAGTGACCATGCAGAATGATACATGTGTATTTAAACGCTCTTTAAATATCACACATTTCCATTCAGACCAAAAACAAAAATCCTGTATTCAGTACTGCATTTTTTGCTATTGTTTTGGTTTCTGGCTTTAGCAGGACCTCACTGCAATGTCCTCCCAGGCCGAGCAGCAGAGAAAGTATCACTTTGGGTGAAGAATGACATTCTTAAGCTGCTATTTCATCACATCTTTCTCTGAGCATACTTTTGACAAAGTGTGATTGACACTGGCAAAATCATTGTGTCTAAACCGTCAATGTTATTGTGTAAAAATGAAATCCCTGTTGTACATTTATGACACAATAATGAATGATAGCAATTGAGTATTTAGAGACTGCATTTGCATCCAACAAAATGTTCCCTGTCGCTCACCGTGTGACCTTGAATATCCGAAGGAGGCGGACGCAGCGGAAAACTGAGATTCCCAGTGGAGACATGATGGCCAGCTCCACCAGGATGGTCTCTACGATGCCGCCACACACCACGAAACAGTCAAAGCGATTAAACAGCGACACGAAGTAGGCCTGCAGCCCCAAACTATACATTTTCACCAGCATCTCCAAGGTGAACATCGCCAAGAGAACTTTGTTGGCCACATCTGGAGAAAAAAACCCAAAACAAAACAAGTTAGGACAGCAGCACACACAGTGTATGTATGTGAATATAGTATAGTTTCACAGCCAAAGCAGCAACGTAGATACCCTGTACTTCTGTCAGCCAGTCTGGCTGGTTGTAGTGCTCAGAGGCGATGGTCAGAGTATTGAGGAACACCAGGATGATGACCAACCAATAAAATGTCACAGATTTCACGGCTGCGCGACACTTCCTGCGGCAGAAGCGGTTCCACCGTCGCCACTGACGACTGACAAACAAAAAAGTAGTCCAATAGTTAGGATCGAAACCTGACATTCTCAGAAGAGCTTGCTTCTAACGTGAGGCAGTAAAAAAAAACCTGACTCAAGTTTTTTAATCTGGCATGCTTTGGAGTTCATAAATGAATCTGAACCTGCAAACTGAAGAGGAGGTGATGGGAGAAGTTTGGCTACAAGGCCCTCTACCAGAAAGGCAGTGAGCTGAAAAGGTTATAAATAGTCGTGAGGTCTATAAGAGAGTTTCTTTTTTTTAACAGTGGTCTCGTATAGCAATTTAGGTTGATGTAGCAAAACTTCTGGGGGAGGTTTGAATAACAGCATTTCATAACCATTATTTGAGGAAACTTTCCCATGTGTCAAACAAGATCAGGAGTACATTTGAAGAGATAAAAGAGGGAAAACACACAATGATAATGCAAACAAAACGAACAATGATTTACAAGAACAAAGATGAAAACATAAGGGAATTTGAGCTGGTCAGAAATGAGACAGGCAGGACGAGTTGACACCGTTCAGTGACTGAACACACACGTGTAACGTCACACAAAGGTACTAACCTGCACTTTGACTTAGTAATTTTCTGACTGAGGAGAGCAAAAGATGAGAACTATTATTAAGAAATGTGCTATCACGAACTCTGTGATGCATCATATGTGCCTTGTGTATTAGTTGCTGGCCACCAATCAGGTAAATCTCCTCCTATTGGCTCACCAACTGGCCATTATGAGGACAGGAATGTGTGACACTCACCATAACGGTCCACAGCAGGGGGATTTGTCTTCCTCCCCGTTGTGATTTTCGGTGTTGACTGATTCCGTCTCACTGGGCTGGCTCGCTGCCGTATCCCACACACACACACAAAAGGACACACCAACAAAGTTAGCATGAAAATGTATTCAAATTATCGTGAGAATTTTCTACACAATACACATTCGATTTTCTTTTTGACACCCCTGTCGCCTGGCTTGGCTTCACGGAGATTAACTGTGTTTTCAGATTTTCTCACTATGCATGTTTGAATACAGTAAGCCCAGCCAAGCAATCTAGATGTCAAAAAGGAAAATACTGAGGTGAATCCCAAAGTTTGGCATGAATGAAAGTGAGAGGGGTTTTTTGTCAAAGGCAGAAACTGACAATGTGCTTTGGGGGGGGGGCTCCCACTAAATATAGAGTTGAGGTTTTTTTGGATGGCTTGACAATGAGTACATGCTGCCAGGTACAAGTCATAGTGGACTTCATACATAGCTGTCATTACACCTTTGAAACCATCTATCAATAAGATACTTGTATATTATTGACCATCTGCGGCTGTATTGTTTCATCCAGAGGTAATCGCGCCAGGTCTGAATGCTGCAACAATTCTTACTTACATAGTTACAAAGGTGCAACAAACAGTCTTCTGGAAATCATATGTGCATGCAAAAATGTACTGTGCTTCAAAAAATACAAATGAGAGGACGTTCAACGGCAATGAAAGGATGAAATGTGAACGCACGCACACACATGTTTACTTCAATCCAATTATAAATATAGACTTGTTGCCAAAAATCAAAGGAACAAAGAAAGCAATTGCTTCTTTCTGAGAGCAGTGGATAATGTTAATCCTTCTGAAGCAATAAAATCCTCTGTCATCTGATGCAAACCATGTTTTTTCCCTTTACCTATCCAGACCTCAACCATGGCCACTGTTGTTCGGCACATCAAACTAACGCGTTAGAAATGACATCACAAGCACTGAGCCTCAGAAACATTCATTTAAGACAGAGTTGTGGTTTAGACAAGAGACAACATTCAATTCCAGCAACTTGAAATATACTAAACACGGTCAGACAATCAAATGAACACACTCATTTTAAAAAAATGCCGGGATGTAAACTTTAAAATTAACATGAGCTTTCTTTTGAGTGAACTGCTGGATCAGAGATCAGCGGCGAAAAGGCTGATCCATTCAAGGACAAAGGGAGGCATACAGCTCATCCAACTCTAGAAAGAAAAGTGCGGAATGGAAGCCTTCCTGATTAGAATTAATTCCAATTCACATTAATTACCAAGCAATCGTTTGTCACAAACCTTTCTACAAACACTGAAATCATGCTGAGTGAGGGTATTATGTAGTGGCTATAATTCATGCTAGCGATAAATGATATCTTTCTCCCACAGGTGCGCTCAATTTAAAGTGTAATATCAAATCCCAGATTTCGCTATCAAGTTGATTGCTGCTCGGTGCCCAAAGAATCTCCTCTGAGTCCCTTTTCATCTCCCTTACAAAGAAGTCAATTCATTTAATTCACAATTACCTCTTTTTCCTCCATGCACCAAGAAAATGCGAAGCAGTCATGAATGATAACACGAATGACGGGAATAATGAAAAGCGAATGAAAGCACAAAGTACACACAGTACAAGCAAACGGCACTGCTGTCCAGGACAAGGATGGACTGTTTTTTGTGGAGATGCAACAGTGATGCACATACAAACACATTTACCCTGTGTCTCTGTTGACTGAGTGAACCAGCCAAACTTTCCCTTCTTCTTCTCAGTGAGGTCAGCTAGCGTGACCCCTTGGTGTTATCAACATGCAGTTCACACAGCCAGACAGCAGAGGAAGCAGTGGTTCAGTATGCAGAAAAATAAGAAAGAAAGGAGTGTACCACAAGAGGCAGCGGCGGTACACACTAAGATACACACACAGCTTCCCGTGTCTCAAACGCTGGCTTATTAGTCATAAAAGGCCAAAAGCTGAGGGGGTTAACCTGAATTGATTCATTCTTTTGATTTTATATACAATGTCGCTCCTCTGATGTGACTGGTACAGAAAGAAAAAGGTTAAAAAAAATAATTTAAAAAACACATTGAAAACCAGTCAACTACGGAGAAGCAAATGATGACCGATGATGTCATAATATATAATAAAAATCACAGCGAAATCATACAAAATCACTCAAGAGGAACCACTTCCAGGCAAATCATAATAGCTGAGGTATAAAAGTTGTATTAATAGCACAAATGAGAAAGGCAGAACACGTGGTTAACAATATCATCTCTATCAAATAATTTATTAGAATTAATATGTTAAAAAAACAGTAGAGGAATATAATTATAGTTCTTAAACTAATTCTGCATCGAAATCAAAATACTATTTATGCACCAGTACACGGACAGAGCAATTAGTGTGATATAATATCATACCGGAAGAGATTAGCAATGAACAAAAATGAACGAGGATAAGAGCAGAAAAGATGAAGAAACAAAATTAAGACAGAGGGGAGAACGTTTGCAGTTTTCAAAGGCACACGTTTACTGCAGGAATCAAGGAGACACAGTTAGTATTACAGAGATATGAGAGCTGAGGTACAAGCAGGGCAACCAGACGGACTCAAAGCTCATCTGGAGAGACAAAGAGGACAATGAAAAGAGAGTAAAATTGCTGTGGAAGAGTCTAGAAAAAAGCAAAACTACTCAAAACTCAATTTTTTTCCGCTTTGATTAAGTCAAATCAGTCCACTATTCTGAGATCTCAGAGTCAAACATGTGGGGAAATCAAACTATGCAGCTACCGAATTCTTAGAAACTAGAAACTCTTGTTGGGATTCAACGATTGAATACAATTCATACTACTTTTTCCCCTTTAAAAAAACAAAACATTTTTGACATTTTGAGCCCAGCAGCTTGTATTTTTGAGTAATTGTTAGATGCAGTTTCCCCATGACCATCTAAAAATCACTTTCTTTCCACCCTGTGACTGTTACATTCTAAAACTGTATTATTCATTTATTGATCACCCTATGTGGCATTCGGTTCTGAGCTTAAAGAAACCGACTTATTTTCTCATATATGACTAAGCCTCGTGAGAAGGATGTCTGGAAGAAAACGTTCTTGCAAGAAGCCTCTCAACAAACCAGAAAACTGTGAAATCCCTTTGCAATACCACTTTGGATGAAGCCAAAGACCTACATGGAGGCGCTGGGAGAAACACACACGTGGTCACTATGGACAACAAGGAGGACATGAAAACCCTGAATGACACGGTCTGCCCACCCTGGACGTGCTGTGAAAGTAACGATCACCTTTTGTCTGCATGGATGTCTTTTTATGTTCATATTGTTGATAATAAGGCTAAATCATTATGCTGTTGACGAGCATGTATAGTATCTTTTAGATCTCTAACCAATTAAAGGTTGTCAGCAGTTGAAGAGACTTTCAAAAAGAATAAAGAGGTAATACATGAGAAAACTAAATTCTAAAACTAAGCTAAAGCACACAAGAAAGCAGCTCTGTAAGTTTTAGCAAAAACACAAGTGATGATGTTTTGTCTCTCAGTTCAAACAGATGCTGATTGGGGGGGGGGGGGGG
>CAESWR010000443.1:344860-361424 GCA_903171835.1 Mullus surmuletus | reverse complement strand
GTGTGTGTGTGTGCGTTTGCTCGCATGCTGGTCTACCGGTGTCTCTGTGTGTCAACAAAACAATGAAACCCGACACACTCATCCAACTACAGCCGGGGAGCCCTTTGACGCAACTCACACATCCAGCCAATCACACTCCGGCAAAGGTGTTGTGTCAAGCCTTTGTGTGTAATCTGCCTGATGACAAACAGAGCTACAAGCAGTTACAAACAGCGTGCCCATGAAAAAGAAAAAAATCTTTCGCCTTTTCTGCACGTTCAGTGGGCAGCGCGTACTGACACACACACAACCAGCAGAAAATGGTTCCGCTCCAACTGCTTCACCCCATGGAAGGTAATAATTCATGCCATTCATACCATTAGCAGCACAAAAGTCCTCAACGCTATTACAGTTAATTTGCCAAATTATGTACCTCAAACAATCACATACGGCTGAGCTCAATTTCCTGCCAAAGTTACGTGGTCAGCGTGTAATTTACAACCACATGAGACAGCGTCCTGACAACACAGCGATCCAACAACACAAACAGGAAGAGAGGCAGATAGACGTTTGATTTGTCACATCCCATGAATCTCTGAGTGTTTCGTCCAACTCACCAGTTCTTGGTTGGTAGAATTGGAGTCGTCTCCGGGGAAGGGGATGTAGATGGCTAAGGCCACACAGTTGGCAAAAATAGACAGTAGTATAAAGATATCAAACGGTCTGGGAAGACAAGAGGTCAAGGAGAAGAACCACCTCAAAGTGACACAAAGGCAATCATGGCAGATGATTTAAAAAGCTATGAGGATGCTGTTTCATGGGACACAAACATGCAATTAAGAGATACAATAACTTCTAATTAGGGGTGTCCCGATACAACTTTTTCACTTCCGATGCGACGCCGATATTGCAGTGTTGAGTTTTGGTATACCAATCCGATATCTGCACGAGTCATAGTGTCGCGTGATGGCAGGTCAGAAATTACGGAAATCCGTCGTAGCGACTGAGAACTTGAGTCCGTGCTTATTTTGTAGTATGGAATGTTAGAAAAGGCTCGATCAAGTGAAATTACTCAAACAGGGAACAATAGTCAGCAACGGTAGGAAAAAACTGACCCATTTATTATCAACCAATGGGTTACATAGAGAATTGCTCGAGCGGAGTCTGGAATGGACTGCTTGTATCAGAGTGCTTATATTGGAGATTTTAGATGCAGGCCAATATAATCCAATTCTCGTTTTCTTTTTTATCGATATCTGATATCAATATTGGATCGGGACACCTCTACCTCTAATGATCTATCTGCACAGCGTCAACTAAAGGATACTTCCACTCCACCAGGCTGATGCAGGCCCTGCGGATGGGGTTGTTGAGGGTGAGGCAGAACAGAGCTCTGGGCGGCCTGCTGTTGGTGGACCCGCCCTGCTTTTTGCTTTTGGCGTACTGCTGCCTCTTCCTCTGCGCCAACGAGCCCACAGGAGCATGGCCGGTGGTGCAAACTGATGGCCGCGAAGGCGTGTCGGGCTTTGCGACGTCGCCCTGCGCTTGGCGGGCGGCGGTGATGGCGGCGTGCCAGGCGAGGACCGGGCTGACACCGGGAGCAGGCCCGCCGGCGCCCTGGCCGCCGCTGTTGGCGCCGAGAAGGCCGTAAGAGGAGCCGACAGGCTTGCCGGTGCTGGCCGGAGCGTGCAGGGACTCCGGTGGATGGAGCTGGTGCAGATGGGTGTGGCTTTCTGACCAGAGTACTGAGGCGTCAGGAGAGGTGGTGGTCTTTTGTTTGCTGGCATACTGTGCCCCTAGAGGAGAGAGACAGTTTTGATTCCATGTCCTGATCAACAACATCTCTGTAAGAGGAACGAAAACAAGAACCGCCAAGATCCCACTTTAGAACTGGAAACTCCAGATCAGGGGGCACCAACACGGTGCAAGCCTGCAAGGACCACATGAGGCACCTGCTGGTGTGTTCAAAAATGCAATTCTATTCTGTTGCTAATCTTTTTTTAAATCACACTTGCATTCATCTAGACTTTAAAATGACAATACTTTAAAAAAAAAACATTAAAAATATGTTTATTATACATGAAGTTTAGAATGAGTTTAGTTTAGACAGAGTGTGAGGGCTACTTCGAGGGTCCTGAGTCTTCAAAGGGCTGCCAGTTTAGCCCTTTGAAGACTCAGGACCCTGGAAGTAGCCGTCAGTGTCCCCTGCAGGCTAGATGAAGCTGGATATCACTGAACATATGAACATTTTAAGTCAGACACACAGTACCCTGATGAATAAAACATCCGACTTATGGCATTCTCATGGAAAATTTTGGCAATGAAATGAATCATGAAGGTGTTTTGTACTTTGGTTATCCAATATTTGCTGTTTATGGAAGGCTTTTTACATGTTCTGTCAGTCCATCATTTTCTAAACTGGTTTACGAACTCAAGCACTGTTTGCAATTCTTCTTCAGCACGGAGCCACACGGACCAAGAAGCAAGGGATGCTTTCGGTTGTGACTACCTAACGGCCGACCCAATGCGCGACCAGTGGGCAGGCTAAATCAATTTCCTCCCGCTTTGGTCCCTCACTGTGGTTAGCGTACAGTCTGCTGAAGCTAGTTTGCCCTCACGCCTGTAAACGATGACATATTCTCCAGTTTCGCACAATAGAGAAGCTGCGGCAATAGAAGTTATGGTCTCTGAGTGACAAACCAGGGTTCAAGAGGGGATTCTCAGCTGAATCATTGTCTCACTCACTCGAACTCAGCAGTCACTATCGCCATGGCAACCACTAACTGCAGTTGAACACTCACAGCCGATTCAGACCGACTGATTATGCAGCTTCTTTGAAGTCGGTGGATTTCACCAAACACCTGATTCACATTTCTGCCCTTGTAACTTTTTTTTTTTTTTCACCGTTTCTAACGAGCGTGGTGTGTTTTCATCAAACTGGAAACATTTTTGCTGACTCTCACCTCGTCATAAATTTCCCCTGTAAATATCAAACGCACCCTTCTGTCTGTGTTTCGTTTTAAGCGAAGCCAGGTGTATCCTGATAAACTAAAAGAATCCAAATAGAAACAATCAGGGGGGGGGGAACAAATACACCTTCTTTATGATTTAAACTAAGGGGAAGAACTATAAATAATCAAATAAATCTCTTCTTGTACAGCTCAGCTACCTGCACCGTACTGTAGAGACAGGAACCGCCACGGGGCAAACTTCAGTCTGAAGGGAAGCGAGACACTGTCGCTAATAGGAGGCAGGCAAAGAAAACCTGTTTGAAGGGAACGTGGGGGAGTAGCGAGAGCAGGACTGGCTGCATGAATGAGAGAGACCCAGAGAGTCATTAAAATCAATGCCAGCCCACAGTTAAAAAAAAAAAAAGACAGTGCCCTTGACACATCTCTTTGGCTCGCTGCAACTCCCCGGCACGCATCGGGGCCTGTGCTGCCACAAACCCACCAACATTTCCCGTCATCCAACATAAACAGCTCTCACAATGAACTGACCTATTCAACAATAACACAGATCCTCCGCTGCTCGGCCTGCCTGCAGGGCTACAAAGTGCTTCTCAAAGCTGTCTTAACTAAGCGAGAGCGGGACAGAGAGAATGACAAATGAAGCTCTGGAGCAGCTGGTTAAAGTGGAGGATCGTCAAGGTGCTTTCAGACAGCTTCCAGCCAGCTGATGAGCACCAGGAGTACAATGCCAAGCAGAGCCGGGGCGCCTTGTAATGCACATTATAGTTGTTTTACCGTTTGCTGCTTTACCATTAACGCATTGTCTCTCTTCACTTGTGGGTCCATTTTCTTCTAGTAAAGAGGAGCAGCCTATAAAGTGCAGCACTGCTGGAGTTCATTACAAAACTATCAAATTGGCAGCGAAATCTCTCATCTGAAATCAAATGACCCCGACACACACACGCACTCAAACACATCTTCTCACCTACAAGAGAATTACAGTGTCTTTGAGTGGAAGAAAGTGCAAAAGTAGAACCTGTATGACATTTCTGGGATATACAAGAAATGATTCCAGCAGCTGCACAACAAGAATCTAAACTCCCAACACTCTCAAGAATTAAGTTTGCCTTGAAGTGATATTTTTGGTCAGTTTTGTTTGAAATAAAATTTAAAAAAAGGCAAACAGGGTTCATTAAGAAAAGTTGTTTGGGGCGGTGGAGTGCTGTGGCTCACTTCACCGCCGCACAAATCCAAGACAAGATGATAAATCACGGCGGGTCCGCACAGTCTGCCATCCTACAACCAGCACTTGTGAAGTAAGTTGGTGAAACATCTATGAGGACGAGCGCTGAAGGAGAAGCGGCCATCCAGCCCCCTCTCCTCTCCTCCTCTCCTCTCCTCCTCTCCTCTCCTCTCCTCTCCTCTCCGCGCTCCAACTCTCCTGCGCTCCGCTCGCTTTACCTTCTGACTGTTCATCTGCTTCTTGCATCCTCGAATCCACATCGAAAAGATCCGCGTTAGATCCAACTCATCGTTGGAGGGAGCCGCTGCCGAGTCGTTCACCAGAATCGTACAATGTTTCCCGAGCGCAAACCCTGAGAGGAGCGCCAAACATTTTCGCCACATCCGGGTGCCTGATGCCTGCAGACTCCCGGCGGATCCGAGAGGACGCGCTGACAGCGGCGCTCAATCCGCTGCTGTCTGTCTGCCTGTCTGTCTGTCTGTCTGCCTGTCTGTCTGCCTGTCTGTCTGCCTGTGGAGGGCGTCACACAGCATCCCAGTACGCACCTGTTGCTGCTCTACTGGAAACTTCCAAAAGCACTTAATTCGTCCAATCAACGCAAAGGCGGAGTTTGACCCAATGTTTTCTAATAGTATCGCACAGAATATGTTCTAATCCGCGCATCTATTGTATACGTTCTACATATCCTGCTATTTGTTTTGTTTTCTAACAGTTTTTTTTTTAATATATATATGAATATTGATACTAAACAATATCTGGGAGCGATTTGAGGCTCTAAATACACACACCGTGACTCTGACGTGACGTTTAACCCTCGCCTTTATTGCATATTCACTTTTTTTTTTATTTTTAAAGTCGCTTTCCGTCTAATCGCTCATACGACAGAAGGTTAAATACATTTGTTTTCGACTTTTTAAAGCGGTGTATTTGCGGGTTGACTTACCCCTCAGGGGTCTCCCCCTTATAATGAACGGCATTCTGTCACCTGGCTCTCCTCCGGGGCCTCATAGCGCCGTCCTCCGCCCTCACCCCGCGCGGATTCCAGGGGAAATGAGTTGTCACAGCCCGCTGGAAGGTTACCAGTGATTGGATTACCTGCGCCCGCATGGAGGAGGATAACCGGTGGCGCGTAATCCCTCCATCATAATCCCTGCTCCAATGTCCCGGGGAGCAGTGGCAGGTGAGGCAGACATCTGTAGCTCCACTGGAACAACACTAACTCAGCACTAATTTCATAGAACTAAGTTTAGAATTATTGCCAAAGTATAAAATATGTTGTCGATGTAACGTTTATTAAATTAAGTGGGACAGTAACCTCGATTTTTTCTTTATTTTTGTGAAATTATGTATAAAAAAACACTGATATAAATCCAACATGTTCAGATCATCTCTGTGGTCTGAGAAAAATATTTTCAGATTATAAACAGCATGTGGGATTGAGTCCAGAAATAAGTATTACAGTGCAGCAGAGTTCGAGTCGTCCATATTTTCACGAAATTTATTTTAGTTCCGATTTTTATTATAGGAATAGAATTTGTTATTGAAGGCAAATCAAATGTTGAGTTCTTCATTCTGGTATGTACCCCCAAATAAATATATTTTTGCATTTTGGGATTTTAAAATGCATTTAATTTATTTATTTTTTCTTCATTTGTCATTTTAGAGAGCAAACTGGGCTAAAACTCTTGACTCTTAACATCGTTTTATGTGAACATTTAATTTTTAAGCAGCACTCTAACAAATTGAGAGTGACCCAAATGACGTTGGACTGTAATCTCTGCGGAATACATAAACCTCTTGGAAACTTTTAGACAGCCACTTCCGGGCACGGCGGAAGTTATAAGTGTCACGTCCAAATCGGTCCGTGCGGGGGGGCAACAATCACATCCAAGATGGAGCCCGTAAACGCTGGACATATGATGAGCTTAGCGGCTCTTCAGAGACAAGACCCATACATAAATAAACTGCTGGATGTGACCGGCCAGGTGGCTTTGTACAACTTTAACTCCAAAGCGAACGAATGGGTAGGTCTTAGCTTTGTTTCGCCGCTTCTCTTCGCACCTAGCAACGGCGTGCTAAGTGCTATCCTAGCATGCTAATGCTAACACATCGTACACACAACAAAACAACCCAAAGGAATGTGTTTGCATTTGTCGTACGGTTAATATTCCATTGGTACTTGTATAACAAATGTGGCTTTTAGTCTCTTAGTTACGTTTGTGAGCGAACATTTGTTGGCTCGTTTCTGTCTGCAGACATTGCTAACTTTTTAGCACGTTTTGGGTCCGAGGCTGTTGTTGTTGTTGTTGTTGTTGTTGTTTAACGTCGATTAACCGAACATTTGATTTCAGGAGAAGACTGAGATCGAGGGCACCCTGTTTGTATACGCCAGGTAAGAACATAAAGTGTTAATAATATAACGTCCCTCATTTGTTTACGTTGCTTTTACGATGTCATCCCACGTACTCCGCGCATGTGCGATGGACACAAACTATGTAAACAACGTGACGTTGCAGCCATGTTTTTCGTCCATATCTTGTTCAGTTTAATTCGTTAAGCCAGATTTAATTTTCTTGATAATCACTTTGTGAATCGTACATTGCATAAACACTCTTGACACATTTGACTGTGTTCACAACAGTATTATATGTTAAATAGGAATAAATTATGTTACAGCCTTTGCAGTTGAATGCCTTGATTGTGATTCTTTCACCATGCTATTTTCTTTGTAAGCAATCTTTGAAATGTGCCATCTCATCAAGAGTAAATGCAGCCTGTAAAGTACTATTTTATTAAGTTGCGACATCTATCCATTTAAGGTCTGCCTCCCCTCACCATGGCTTCACAATTATGAACCGCCTGAGCACAGAGAACCTGGTGGAGCCAATCAACAAAGATCTGGAGTTCCAGCTCCAAGACCCCTTCCTCCTCTACAGGAATGGGAACAGTAAGTGTTTAGTAGAATATATAACACAAGTGCAAATGGACATACGTTTCTGTATTCGTATTTAATTAAATCTGTTGTTCAGAGTTATTATTTCATGTCTTTAGTATTTGATACTTTCATGAAGACTCATGATGGTATTATCTGTGACAGTGTTCGGGCTGGCTCGGGACTGGCATCTATTTGAATTTAATTCTAAGAGAGAGAATACTTGTTGTTGCACCATTCTGCTTTTCCACAAACGTGCGGTCAAGGTGAGACTCAGTGTGTCAGCATAGCACTGCAGGGATTTGTGTCTGTTACAATATGAGCCCCCCCACCTGGAGGTGTGTGTATCTAAGGGAAAACTTGACTTCACTCTGTGGCATTTAGAACAGCACACTCATCACATTGACAGAGTTGACAGATGCAATTCCTTTGAAATCTACAGAAGAAATGTGTAAAGGTTTTCATTTTGAAGCCATAAAATGGGGAATCAGCAATAGCCAAACACAGATCCAACATTCACTCCATGACTCATTCAAATCCCTTCTCAAGACCCATCTTTTTAGATCTGCTTTTAACAGTTAATCTGTCTTTTTGTTTGTCTCCCTTGCTGTTATGTCTTACGTTCTTGATTTGATGGTTTAAATTATCGGTTTTATATATATTTATATATATGTTTATACATATGTATTTTTTTTTACTGCAAAGCGTCTTTGAGGTCTGAAAAGCACTCTATAAATAAAATGCATTATTATTATTATAGTTATTATTCTTATTATTTTTATGACACATCCCTGCCACCAGATGGTCCCTCATGAGTTTTCAGCTATCAGTGGAAATACAAATCATGGCACAATTTTAATGAGTGTGGCCAAAGGAGTTGATTACAACAAGTGCCATCAAAGGGTGAAAAAACCTTCTTATCAGACATGGGTCCTCAGATTCTTAGACAAGTAATGGTCATCTGACTTAAAACTCTGCACAGAAAATATACACACGATATTTATACATTTACAAAAATATTATTATAAGCTGTTGTATGGGTGTTGTTGATGTTGACGTTCACATGCACATACACATACACATACACACAAACAAAAGTTAAGAGATTTCGGTAGTACCTCTGAAAATGCCAAACAAAAACTCCCCCACTCTTCTCCGAAACATCTCTTCACCCCTCTGCTTGAAGTCATTTTGGCGCCTTGTCGTAGCATCAAGCAGATAAACCTCGTCTGCACAGACGTTGCCGCTCATGACCTCGCATTCGCCTGTCAGACAGTTTCAGCTCAGCTCTGACGAGTGTTTATCATTGCTGTTTAAAATGTGTTTACAGCTCTCACTGCCTCTTGAAGTATATTTTGGTAGCTGGGAGCATTTGTTGATTTTAGCAGTATCATCCGACCTTGTGGGGAAAAAAGTGAACAATTAAAAAAGGAAAGGGGATGAAATTCCTCAGACCCTTAGAAAATAACTGACAGCACTGCCACCGAGGTAATCCACCAGAAGTCTGAACAGGAGTTTCATCAAAGCAACAAATAAAGAATTAGACTGTTTTCCCATTTGTTTGCTTATCAGAAAAAATAGCATGGCCAGGGTCAGCGTCAGTGGAGACTGCTCCCCCTTGGGACTCGGTTTGCACATCAACCTGGCCGGTATGGATGACATGGTGTTTCTTCCCGGTCAGGATTCACTCTCCAGCAAATTCTCCCGTGGCTTCACTCGAGTCCAAGCACCGTTATCATTTTAAATCCAAAAACATGCCGAGTTGGTGACCCAGTATTCCTTACTTTTGCAAGCTCCTCTCAGTGTCCTCCGACGTCCGAGGCTATGATTTCTCTCTGGCTGTTGTGGTGCCCATTCTATATTTCTGACCTTGTGAAAGATATGGAAAGATACTTGAGATGGTTGTCAGATTCCTCTGCTGTAAATAAATAAATCTAGTAGCAATGAGTCCAACAGAGGGACGATGAAGTGCTCAGAGAGATGTTGAAAATTAGCATTCCTTGGTTATTTTTGTCTCGCTGCAAGTTTCTTCTGAGTGCTGGCGCAGCCACTGTGTGAGGCTGACAAATTAGTGAAAGATGTTTAGAGAGACCCGTGTACTCCAACGCACCTGTTTACAACCTTCCATATTCCCCTTGGTGGTGGTAGATGGTGCAGGGAGGCAAACACTTTGGTTGCTATGTTACCATCGGTGCTCCAGGGATCTGCAATACATCAGTATTTCATCTCTTGCGCTCACAGACGTCCTGGTTGTTTGTTCTTGACTTAAATATCGAAAATTACATTTGGCATAAGCCTGGGTGACACTGCCGAGTTATTTATCATAGTAAGGTGTTCTATTTGTGTCTCTACACTTGATGACTGCTGTTGGCTATAACGTTTTAACAGAGATAGGGGGAAAAGAGTTTAATCTATTTGGCTTTATTATGAGATTTGTTGAACTGGATGGCAAAATATACTTGACGTGTTTGTTTGGGGCTCTTGTGCCAATGTTCAGTTAATGTACAAGCTTGGTGTTTTTCTTACAGTGGGTATCTACAGCATTTGGTTCTATGACAAGAGGGACTGCCACCGCATCGCTCAGCTGATGGTGAAGTAAGTTTCAGCGTGGCCTTATTTCACTCCGTTTCACAAGCAGCCTCTAATTTCCAGCAGAAGTCTGAGAAAATGCATTTAGCAAGCAAACAATAAATCGTTCTACGGTGCGATTTGATCAGCTCACGTGTATTTCTGTGTTGCACGTTTTGAAAACTCCTCTAGGATTGTGAAACAAGAGGCAGATCATGCTCGGAGAGAATCACCGGAGAGGGCGGAGCCTAGGAGTACCAATGGCATTGCAGAGCCACGGCCCATGGACATCCTGGAACTGCTCAGCAAAGCCAAGGAGGAATACAACAGGGTGAGGACACACACATACACACACAGGCACGTCAAATACAAATGTTACATGTCTAAACACACAGATACCCCTGAGATTAAACGGGTTATTTTAGGTGAACATGTATTTTCTAAGATGGTAGACTCAACCAATGTATTGAGGTGTGTGTTATATGTGTACATTGCAGGCGCAGGCAGGTGATGCAGATATTTCAAAAGAGCTGAATGTGAAAGCAGCTACAGAACACAGCCACGGCAAAGTGCACACTGAAAAGGTACCACCAACAGCCAATGCTTTCATGCAAAGTCTTGGTCTTTTATACTCTGACAGCTCGTCATTGCTCTCACATAGACAGAAACTGTTGGAGGGAATGAACGTGCATGGGTTGGTTTTTGTTTGTTTTTTTCACAAGTTGTCGCTGTCCGACCTATCAGGTCAAGTTGCAAGTGCTCTTTTACACTTAAAATTTCCATCTGTGAATTTTTGAACACACTTTGAGTTTTCTATTATGTTGATGTTCTGCTCCAGCTTACAGTTTACAGCTGCATGTTGTGTTTCTGGGGTACCTATTAGCAAGAATGCAAAAAGAGGAGTTATAATTATGTGTGCGTTTGTATACAATGAAATTCAGCAATGACATTGACTCTCCACTAGATGTCACACTTTGACAGACTGCAGATTGAGCGATATTTGTACTGTATGGATTTTTTTGCCTATCAACAAATATTAGAATCTAGGCTTGACAGATGACCTTATGGCAGTGAGCTGCTCTTGATTCATTTTCTACAAACCAAGGTCAGGCTAAACGTGAGCTTTGCTTTGCACAATTGTCTTTCACTCTTCTCACCATCCCACCGTCTTCTCACCCTTCAGAGCACTCACACGATTGTGAAGCAGATCACGGTTGAGGAGCTTTTTGGCTCATCCCTTCCAAAGGACCCCTCTCTGCCCGCCATGCCAGCTCCAAGCTCCGCCACCGCCTCCAGTGACGCCGCCGCCGCCACCGCCTACCTCCAGAGCCAGTCGTACCACCAGAACCCTCTCCTGCCTCCCCATCTCGCCCCCCAAGATCTTGCGGCAAATCAGCGGCACCAAGTCCACGGCCTCCTGCCATCTCCGTACGCGCTGCACCCCAGCCCTGTTTTCCAGCCAGTGGGCCCACGGCCGGACCCCCAGCCCCTGTGCTCAGTCTCTCCTCTCATGATGCCTCCAGCCACCTCGGACACCCACCCGGCTCCCGCTGGTCCAGCGCCAGCAGCTCCTCCGCCCTACTTGGGCCAGGAGATCCTGAGCACACTGAAACCAGCAGGGAACTCGGACATCCACAAGCCCAGCCTTGCACCCAACTTCTTGCCAAGCACGCTGGTCCCACCCCACAGCTTCCAGGAGCCCATGGGCAAGCCCGTTCTCCAGCATGGAAAGGAGATGGATGTTTTCTCAAAGGCCCCAAACCTGATCAAACCCATGTCTGTGAGTCAGATGCTGCTTTTGTGGATTTGTTCTGCGATGGCGTAGTCCTCAGTCTGCCACAGTTGCTATTCTGCTGCAGCAGATCAAAGAGAACCCCACGTGTGTGTTCTGTCCTCAGGCCGTCCCCATGAGTCCGGGTCTCGCCGGTCCCAGGTCCGAGATGTCGGTGCTTCTCTCGCCCAGCGCCTTCCAGCAGTCCATCAGTAAGACGGCAGCACCGGGCCCCTCTGAGCTCTCCTCCACCTCTGCAGAGCCTCCGCAGCCCCCGTTCAGCAAAACACAACTGCAGGAGACTCTAATACACCTCATCAAGGTAGTGCACAGGAAGGCAAACCAAGTCTGGGTTTTTTCCATCCTCAGAACTCAATTTCAAAAAGTCACACGTAAAGATTTTCTAGACTCATTACACTAAGTGAACTACGTCAAGCTTTTTAGGCAAGGCAAGGCAGCTTTATTTATATAGCGCATTTCATACACAAGGTAACTCAATGCGCTTTACATGATTAAAAGTATAACATTTAAAAGCATTTAAAAACAAAGAACACTGAAAGACTAAGTACAGGAAAAAAAGCTTACTAAAATTACTAAAAGTACAAACGGTGCAAAAAGATGAAATATAATGATTTTTAAAAAGATCTCTTCTGAAATCTTGTGAAAATCAGAATTCCAGCATCCCATTTTAAGAATATCCCATCAGACCAATCAAAAATGATTTATAATGCATACGTGTTAAAACTAGGTTAATTTATGTACTTAATAGAAATAGAAAAATATTGTCATTGGACGTGACAGACAAATGTAAGCTTTGAAATTCTGATGGATCACACTCACACCTGGACGCAACTTACAGGACAACATATATTATTATTAGATTAGATTGAATGTACAAGTATTTAGACTAATCCTGGAAATACGTGGATGGTGATGTCTTTGTAAAATGAGTGCAATTTGTTAGAAATATATTATATTTTGAGATGCACGTGTACTTTGATTGCATTTTTCCTAATTTCCTTCCTTTTATATTCCAGAACGATCCAGACTTCCTCCGTGCCATTCATGAGGCCTACCTGCAGGGTCTGTCCAAGGACTTCAGCAGCATGAAGCTATAGTCCAGCTGTTGCCGGAGCTTCAGATGACCCCCCCCCGCCCCCGCCCCCCTCCCCACAGAGCCTTTCAGAGCAGCAGAGGCTAACGGAAGCAGAACAAACTGCACTGAGCAGGTTTTTGACTCACTGTTTCTGATGTAGAGCTTGTTGATTTGTCAAGTTCTCACTTGGGGACCGTCGCTGTTGTGGCAAACTGCATTCATTCCTGTTACCATATACTTCAGAGCAGAACTACTGAGGAAGAGAAAGGAGGAGATCAAACTTCCCTGTGTGGCCTTAAGTTATCTTTTTTTTTTTTTTACTTCCTAAATATGGTAAAACTGACCGCCACATACTGGTGAAGTTTAGCAGGTTTGACTATTTGGAGGACGGGACCACAGTGGAGCTTCAGTGACAGAGCTTCAGATGTCAGAATTTGACTCCTGGACGTTGGATTTTTGCAGCTACAACGTGACTGCAGCCTGGCCTCATACTCATCTTTGGAGTTATCGCAACGCGGGAACAGCGCTAACACACTTACCACTTCACTGACTACACATTAAGACAAAGGCCTCTGTGTTGGAAAACCTTTTGCAGACCCACTGTCTTGGCATTTGGCAGCAAAAGGGACTTCCCAATTTTCTGATTTCCCTCCTTTGAACGGTCAAAGCAAATGCCGATGCTTGTATATTTTCTCAGCTGCACAGTTGTTCCAACATTTATGGCTTGTGCGTGTTTTGTTTGTCAGCGTCCCCTAACGAGATGATTGCTGATATAGTTTTTTTCCACTTGCGTCAAAGAAAATTGTTTTGGGGAAGCACTTGCAGGTAAAGACTAGCTAAACATCGGACCACTCCGCTTCCTTTTTAGACTGCTGTGTGTGCATTGAGAAAATAGCATGCCATTTTCTTTGCTAGGTTTCATTTCTCGTCCGGTGGTCCAACCCCACTGCTGCCCGTACCCTTGCCCCGATCCTCCTCATGCCCCTCCACCAGCTCAGCTAGCAGTACTTAAGCTTGGGGGGAATGTACAATGGACGTCACTCGCAAGCCTTTTGGGACAAGGGCATTTTGGTGTATTTTAGAATGGTACAGCAGAGGTTCATTGTTAGGTGACTGATCTCTAACTTTAAAAAATCTGTTTAAAGTTCTACCTTTCTAATGAATTAACAGAAATAAACCCACTTTAATATTTTCAATTTCGGTTGTTGGTTTTAAACCACTTAATATTGTTTATAGCAGTTGATCCATTTCTATAGTTTCATCTACAGTAACAAAATCTTAAAGAGAAATTTGAGGGGAGTTTTCTTTTTGCAGTAAAAAGCTACTGCAGCACAGAACCACAAAGGAGCAGGAAATGGTTACAATAGCCTATTTTGTCATAACATGCACCACTGAGCGATGCTTGGTGCTTTGGAGAAAAGAGAATAAACCCGCGTATTTGAGAGCCATTGATTGCAAGATTTCGAAAGGGGCATCTTCTCTCCACACGGCAGCTTTTTAAGTGAATCCGTTGGCGCTGAGGCATAATTCAAGACTGCAAATAATATCGAAGCATGAAATTTAGAATCTGTGATCGTTAGCTGGTGGGGGATCGGGCTACTTTTCCACGCGAGTTTGCGCTCCGTCGTAGATGTGAGTTGTCACAGAAACCGCTATAAGTAAACAAAGCTGCGACGCCACGGCTTTGTCTCCGTTCGAGCTATTTGAATGTACATGATGTTTACTGGCAGTTTGTTTGTGCCTGTTCTCTGTATTTGCATTGAGCTCAGACATATGACGCTATTTGTTTTTAATTGGTAATATTTAGTCAGAAAGGAGTAAGGCGTGAAAAATAATCATAAGTAATAAATCAAAGAATTTGTACACTTCTTTTGCCTGGTAAAAATTCCTCATTTGGAAGTTATTTTGCCAGCATTTTTCAGGCACATGTTGGCCAAATGTACGTGCACAGGAAGAGTGACTGAGGTGTAGAGATTTTTTAAAATCCCAGTGACATATTTAAGATTTTAAGGTTATTTTACACTTTGGTATAATTTATCTTATTGGCCAGAGGGATTTTTTGTTTGTTTTGGGAAAGTCTGTTCAAATTACTTTAATTTTCTAAGGTCATGTCACTATGTGTCATTTGGTTTATTATGAATATTTTTTGATAATAAAGATTTGAAAATAGAGCTGTTTCTGTCAACTGCTGGGAATGTTTTCATTCGCTGTGAAAAGCAGCAATTATTTTAAGAGTTTTAAACACTTATGTTTGCTCTGTTTGGGCATCCCTTTTTTAAATAAATGTTTCAACTAGCTCTCCAATAACTCTGTTGCACCAAGTGGGGGGATGAAGCAGTTTCTGTTTTGAATCACCAGATGTCACTGTGTGTCTTCTATTGATCCATGCAGAGTAACTTCACAAAGAACTTGATCACGATGTGTTAAACTGACCAAACAAACCTTTCTTCCTCTCACTGGGACGGACAAATCACGCTGCTAAGACAATAGTTCCACCTCAAAACTCCAAAGTAAAAAGAAAGAAAAGAAAACTAAAGGAATCCTCAAATTGTCCAATCGCAGAGGAAGATTGACTAAGAATAGAACTGCATCTAGTGTTAGTCAGACGTCAATGGGACAGTAAGTCCACCCTACATGTGTGGCTGGTTTTCACTGCGGCTATCCAGGTCAGCTTCAGTAAGAAATTAAGGTCATTAAAGTAGATTACTGTCGTTTGTGATCCTTCCTTTTGCTGCTCAGCCTCGCTTCCTGCAGCTCCACACGACTTGGCTCAAAGAGGGAGCTGCTCATTGTGAAATGCTCATCTGCTCTTTGCACCCTGTCATGTCAATCACGCCAGAGGAGCACAGTAGACTCTTAATGTCCAGTTTATTTCAACTAAATATTTATGTCAGAACCCCACTATATCCCCCTAGTTGCGCTTTTGGTGTGCCACACACTCAGCTGATCCTTTCATCATGTGCACGGGACAATATTTTGGGGGGAAAGATTGATGTGATGGCCACACAACATTGGTGTATTTCCAACCGCGACATCATCCTTCAAGAGCGGTGTTAAGGTTTTGCGGTGGTGCTGAAAATCTATAACTTTCACATCTAGTCCAGCCTGTACAACTACATGAAATGTCCATTAGAGGGTGAGAGTATCTGCTGTAGGGTTATATATGTGTGTGTGTGTGTGAGTGCATATATACAGTACATACATACACACAATACGATATATGGTTAGAACAGGCGCATGTATACATAAATATACATGTATATCTATATATATAAATGTATATATATTTATGCTATAGCTCCTACGTTATTGGTTAATGTTTTGCAGGATAAAGTGCCCTTGGATCTGAAGTCTGCGCCTGTTCCAATCGTTTGCATCTCTGACTCTTTATAATTAATTCAGCGTAAAATGCTTTTTGGCCGCCCCCCCCCCCCAACTCCCCCCCCCAGCGTGCTGATGTACTTTGTGAGATTGCGCGTGCGTGCGTCCGTGCACAGCGTGGCTTTGGCCCCGGTCCCAAAGCCCTCCCCTCCTATTGGCTGCGCTCCTGCGTGACAGTTTGGAGTAACCACGGGCTGCTTTTAGCGCTAGATTAGCCATATTCATAGGATTTGCTTGCAAACACGCCCCCCCCCCCCCCCGCCCCCTCCCCCTCCCTCCACCCGGCCACCGCGTCCCTCTCGGCGTCTCTTTTTAACCCCTGCGATCGTCCGCCGCGCACTCATCGCCTTCGTTCTCGGCAGACCGGGCACTTTTAACTCCTCACTCCATTTAACCAGCGCGTGTGTGCGCTTGTGTGTGTGTGTGTGTGTGTGTGTCAGCGCTCCCCCTCTCTCTTTTTTTCTCCCCCCGTGCATCAGCCAGATGGAGGACTACCACAAACCGGACCAGCAGACGGTGCAGGCGCTCAGGAACATCGCCACCCGCCTCCGGATCAACTCCATCAAGGCGACCACCGCGGCGGGCAGCGGGTAAGGGGCGCAGGGACGAGGGGCGGTCCGAGGGGGGGGGGGGGGGGGGGGGG
>CAESWR010000443.1:332678-344852 GCA_903171835.1 Mullus surmuletus | reverse complement strand
GCCGATATGAGGGATGGAGATGATGATTACAGCGAGGGGAAGAGAAATGTAAAGATTTTCAAATGATGGTTAATAAAAGGGGGAAATTATGATTTAGATTGTTGTTGTAACATATTAGAACCATATTAATGCAGTGTGCGTAAATTGAATGACTTTAAGTCAATACGGGTGTATTGTTTGAGTGTTATTTAAGCGTGCGTAAATGTGCCAAAGCGCTCCGTGCGTAATTTACGCACGGCTCCACTGAGGACAGTTGTGTGTGTTCGGGGTCAGAATTCCATGAGACCTTCTAGATTCACACACGAGATGTTTTTTTGTTTTGTTTTGTTTTGTTGTTTTTTTGCTGTTGTTGCACATTGCGCTGCGTCCGGTGCGCACGTCGGCTCCGCGCTGTCACGGCGTCCTCCTGACGCGCGCCGAGCGGTTGTGTAACGGAGGAGGAGCAGCAGCGAGCGCCGCGGTGCCTGATCCCAGAGCAGCCAGTGCGGCGGCTCGTGGGCTGACGTGGTGCGTGGGCGCAGCGGAATGGAGCAGCCATCGGACGCACCGCCACGCCTGCGCGGGGCCAAGCCGCGTCAATGAACCTCACTTGAACGGGAAAGGGGCCTCGTCTGAGGAATTTCAAAGTAAAATCCGGATTTGTTCGTTTATCAAGAGACGAAAACCGTTATTCCTCACCAGTGTGTCTTCTGTTTAACCCCAATAAAGGATTATGAACAAAAAAGCTAGATGTTAAATTTCCATCACTGAGATCTAACTTGACCCCTTTCTTCATAAAGGGTGATCAGTGAAAGAATTAACCTTTTTTTCAGTCTTTGTGTTCTTACTTCGGTCGTTTGACTCTCTTCCCCCACAGGCTCATTCATTCATCATTCTCCTCAAGTTCCCCCCCTCATTTTTGATTCTTTGTACTAATTTTGTTAAATTCACAGGGAGGTAAGAGAGCATGCCTTCACGGAGGAGGCCTGAGCGAGGTATTCCATTGGCATGTAGTTTGAAAATAAAGAGGATCATAACACGCAAGGCATAAGAACTCATCATAACCTACACGCGGAGTGGCGTCTTTGTTCTTTGTGTGCATGAATGAAAGCGAGGCAGATGTCCTCTGAGTGTGCGTGCGTGCGTGCGTGCGTGCGTGCGTGGCGGATGAGAGCGACTGCAGATGTACTTGCAGAGTATGTGACAAAGCCAATGTGATGAGCGTGTGGCCGGCCTTATGTAACTCGCTCACCACAGATGGTCTGGCACGAATTAACCCACTAAATTAGACTGTCAAACTCCACTTGATTGTCTCAGTGTTCTTCTTTAACCAGTTGCCTTTTTTTTCTCCTTCATCTGTTTGCTCCGGACATGCTTATGAATATTAAAGCAAGCAAGCAATAAGTTGGCGTGTGAGGTTGTTTTTCTAACACACCGCCTTGTGTCTAATCCCCGTCTCGTCCCCCGGTTTGTTGCAGTCATCCCACATCATGTTGCAGCGTGGCAGAGATCATGTCCGTGCTCTTCTTCCACACCATGAAGTACCGACCAGAAGACCCCCGTAATTCCAACAACGACCGCTTCATCCTCTCCAAGGTAGCGTCTACGTTATCACTGGAGAAACGTCTCAAATCACGGGTTTACTTTCACGTTACTTATCTGGTGTGCAAGCTCATTTCAATCTAAATTCTGCTCAGTTGAGGGTTTTTTCTATGGTTGAGTTAAATGATAAATTCACTCTGATTAAAGTTTGAAACTGAAAATAAAGCACCTCAAATGCCCTTAAGCAGAGAGTAATCAGCAGTGCACTGATGGGGGAAACCCTTGCTTGCACAGGTTTCTTCAATGAATCTCCTTTCTCCTTCAGTGCACATCTGCATGCATGATAAACTCGCGGCAAATTCCACATTTTTGTAAATTTCTGAGAGTGTAAAATGAAATTCTTCGTCTCCTCAGGGTCATGCGGCCCCTGTGTTGTACGCGGTGTGGGCGGAAACAGGCTACCTGAAGGAGAATGAGCTCCTCAACCTCCGCAAGGTGGACTCCATCCTGGAGGGACACCCT
Source organism: Mullus surmuletus (assembly GCA_903171835.1). Taxonomy (NCBI): domain Eukaryota; kingdom Metazoa; phylum Chordata; class Actinopteri; order Syngnathiformes; family Mullidae; genus Mullus; species Mullus surmuletus. The sequence continues at coordinate 342,809 of CAESWR010000443.1, read as the reverse complement.
GTGCCGGTGAGGTGGCAGACCAGGACCTGAGCAGGAAAAAAGTCCAATAAGTTATAGTTCAATGTGTCTGTTGAATTTTGCAAATATTGTGTTGAGAAAGAGCTCAGTCTCTGATTTGGAAGAGTTTGAATTGATTTTGGTTTTGGGAGCATGTGGTGGTGGTGCGTCTTAGAACTGTTTGTTGATAGCTTTTGCAAACTCAAACGTCAGCGCAAACATTTTGTATTTCAGTTAAGATCTCCTTCACTTCCTGGATGAAGCCACCTGTCTAAATTTTCATTTGCAGCGCATGGGCATTGGGGTTAGTGACAGCATCCAGGAATCCTGAAATATTAATATGACACGATGAAGTAACTGTGTGACAGACTGAAAGGTTCAAGTATGCGGCACTTTGAAAAGCTCCTTTAAGCTGCTTAGCATCGACTCATCATTCCTGCTGGTTTGAAATGAAGTCAGAGCAGGTTCTGTGATCGGCCCGTTTACCTCCAAAGTTGTTAAAAAAAAAAAAAGTGAATGAAAGATTACTTCATGTTCACAAGCTGCACATTATGTGTGCGCGTGCATGTGCGACACGCTGATAACGGACGTACTGTATGTGGGCGTCTGACACGGTGACAAAGCTGTAGTTGTGAGACAGAGATGCTCCGTCCTCAGCTCCTTTCTCCTCCGCTGCAGACATTAATGCCCCCGTGTTCCTGCCCACCCAGATGTCGCACGCAGATTGTGCATACTGTCTACTGTCTGTGTATTTTCTTGCACATGAGGAAATAATGAATCTTTTTAGGCTTTCCTGTGAAAACTCCAGCTGGTGTGCAGGCTTTTGAGTTTTGTGTGTGTGTGTGTGTGTCTGAACGCTAACAGAAGCAGCAGTTCGTCGATGTGGCCACTGGATCTCTGGGTCAGGGGCTCGGAGCCGCATGCGGAATGGCCTACACCGGAAAGTACTTCGACAAGGCCAGGTAACACACTGCAAATATGCACTCAAACGCACAGAAACTAACTCGGAACAGAGACCCTCCCATTCACATGTGCAAGACACACGCACACATGCAGGAGTGCCCCGGCCCAGCATGCATCTGCACATGTTAAGGTAGACCGCATGAAATTATGCATGACATGTGTGTACTCTGTGGCAAGCCATGCTGACGTGTGACATTTCAGACCGCAGCTTTGGATCAAAGCCCCCCTGACAGACACTACCCGGGCTGACATTTAGGCAGGAGAGCAGGAGACTGACCTGGGATCAGCTCTACCTTTTAACCTCAGAATGAGTGAGGAAGTCCCTCAGCAATACAAATAGATCGATGCATTATTGAATATCTTAATATTCTGCAATAGTTACTTTTCCTTTATTCTCATTACAGTTGGTATAACCAGCTGGCGGTGCTTAACGGAATTTTGGCGTCGCATCGCTCCAACATGTGTCTCCTTTGTTGTAGCCGAACCAGAAAGGACCATGTGCGTTTCAGTGTGACAATAGAGAAAGAGAGAGCTGTGTGGCCTACAAACCCAGCACGTTCCACTCTCGTTTTTATCACAAAGGGATCAGACGCACGAGAGCTGAATTTGACACATTTCTCTGAAATGTAAAGTCTCACAGGCAATTTTATGTCTTCTTTTATATTTTTATTTTTTTCGGTGCACCGCAGATGCACTGAAACATGTTTGGGGATTGCTGGCTGGCTGGCTGCCCTTGATCTGTTTCACTTCTCTCTCTCTCTCTCTCTCTCTCTCTCTCTCTCTGCATTCTCTGTGCGCTCGATTGTTTCTGCTCTAATAATCACACATGCGATAGTGCATTTCCTCCCTCGCCTCTCCTTCTGCCTCACTCTCCGCCGTCATCTTCGCCCCCCACAAAAACTCCTGCAAAATCCTATTCTTTTCAGCCCTCACAAATCCGGGCGCTAAAACCATGTGTGTGTTTTCCCTCCCCGCTGCGTACGTGCTTCTACGTGCGTATGCAAGGAAGGGCAAGTAGGTTTTCCCCCTACGACGCTCAGGGCAGCTTGTCAGGCTAATCCAATGCAACATCATGGCTCCTCACTGCATCACTGGTTTCATAACATAATCTGGGGAAGAAAAAAAAAAGCGCTAAATTGCAACTATAGCAGGCATCTGTGCAGGATCGGGATTCAGATACATGTAAAAGCATCCGTATACAAAAATGAACCCTTTAGATACAGTTTATAGACAGTGCTGAGATAAGACTGAAAACCCATTTATTCCTTCATGCTCATGTGTTCAATACTGAATATGTAAACATGAGATTATTGGGTGAAGCAAATGCATGGCTGCCTCTTCATGTGCCTTCAACCTTTGTAGCAAACTAATGGGTATAACACAGTGGCTGCACTAGTTTCCTCTTTGTGGGACTTTGCAGGGTGTAACGCTGTCTATGGAAGGAGGGTGGGTGTTTGTGTGTGTGTGTGTGTGCGTTTGCCAGCGGGACGGGTTGGCGCTGTTTGCAAGAAGTATCACCTTGACCAGATCTGTTATTCTCACCTTGCACAGAGAGATAGAAAGAGGAGCGCACGCTGGCAAACTTGACACACTGCAGTTACTCGGGTAGAATTGTCAGGCACGATCTCACATGGGTCTTTCAGGGTTAAGGCAAGAAATTCCCAGTTATTCCAATTTTTGAAAAGGTAAAAAGAAAAAAGTGACCCACCGTTTGAAAAATGTAAATGGGGAAAAATGTTCTGACAGTATCTTCATTAGACAGGTGTATTTTTCCACAAATGGTTCAAGGTGTTTATATTTTGAAATCAGAGAGAACAATTATACCCACATATCTCAAATCAGAATAACTGGAAGCGGCTTTCTCTCCTCTGATCTCAAACCTTTACCTCTTTTCTCTCCCTCCCTCCATCTCCACCTCCGTGGAATTCCTTTCCTCCCTTCTCTTCCTCCACTTCTTTTTTTTCTCTCCTATTTTCTCTCTTTATTCTTCTTTGGGCTCGGCATGCGTGGTGTAATGCGTCGTGTCTCGGCTGATCTTCCAGCTTTAATGAGAATGTGTCTATTTGACTGGAAAGCTGTCAGAAGTTGTTACGCTGTAGGAGCAACTAGTGAGGATGATCGGAGAGCCCTGGGAGGGGAGGCGGTGGCGGTGGGGGTTGGAGGATGGGGGGGGGGGGTAGAAGTGTGTGTGTGTATGTGTGTATGTGTGTGTTTAGGTGTGAGGGTCAGCTGTCGCTTTGAGCCCCACGGGAAGAACCAGAGGAAGTGAGGATGGAGGTGTGAAGGATCCTCCTGATTTGGCGTAGAGGATTAACGCTCGCTCTGTGTCTGCAGCTATCGGGTGTTCTGCCTGCTGGGTGATGGAGAGCTGTCTGAGGGCTCAGTGTGGGAGGCCATGGCCTTTGCCTCCTACTACCAGCTGGACAACCTGGTGGCCATCTTGGATATCAACCGCCTGGGTCAGAGTGACCCGGCGCCCCTGCAGCACCATGTGGAGAAGTACCAGCGACGCTGCGAGGCCTTCGGGTGGGCACAGATGTTTTTTCTTGACTAAGCAACAAAAAATGATAATTTCAAGATATGCGTTCAGGTTAAGGGTTACAACTGTGAGTGGGTAGGTAGCAGACAGACAGACAGACAGACATGGAACTCAATATTAAAAAGGTACTCATTTACAATATACATTGAGAAAAGAAGGGCAACATAAAAAGTGTATATGCAAACATAATTAGGCCTACTGATAAATAACCTATAGTGCAAATAAACAGTAAGGTGCAATTGCATGTGGCAGGAAAGATTCCATGTATCTGTCCCTTCGAGCTGTAACAGAATGATCTTTGTTGTAAATCAGCCTTGTGTTTTTAGCAGGATGCAGTTGTTGTGTTGCCTGTCTTATCCAACACTCCACGGCCATTTTTGGAGCACGCCAAAATTCTTGCTTCAGCAAAAAAGATGGAAAAGACCTACAGGCTTGAATTGCATGTCGGATCTTCCCTGTTTTTGCAGGTGGCACGCCATCATTGTGGACGGCCACAGCGTGGAGGAGCTGTGTAAAGTCCTGAGTCAGCCTCGCCACCAGCCGCTCGCCATCATTGCCAAGACCATAAAGGGCAAAGGCATCCCAGGTAACACTTACATGCTCCGCAAACTGACCTCCCTTTTCTCCTTTTTTTTTTTTTCCACTAAGTATCACTTGAATCCGGGTCAAGTTTGGGTATTTGATATTGGAAGAAAAATGATGACTTGGTCAAACGATGGCAACTGACGGGGAAGAAATGTTCTGTCAGAAGTTTTCTTAACTGCCCCAGAGACCCACCATAACACCGGTGGGGCCTCCACTCGCTGTAATTCTGCCACCGCTTTAGTGCTTTAGCTGCTGCTCTTCGCTGATCCCCCAGAATGTGTAGGATACACGCGGAGCAGCGGCCCCATTGTGCTGGTGTTGTGTTAGCAGCCGGAGCGAGTGTGTGGGGGGAGACCGAGGGAGAAACACAAAGAGAAGTCTGTCATAACAGCCACAGGAATATGTCTTTGTTTACGTACGGTTTGCTTCGGGAATCCTCGGTGTTGTTGTAAGCCTGTGGGGAGTTGATTCTGACCTTTGACCTGTGAAGGAGCCTGTTGTGACCCAATGAGCTGGAAGATTCTAGATGTGGATGTACGAGTGTGTAGGTCTTCATTAAAAGCACTTTAGAGTAAATCTGCAGCAGCCCGGTGTGTCTAGGATGGTCATCTATGTTGTACATATAACCTCTCCTAAATCAAAAAGTCTATGCGCATTGATGCGTGTAATAGCACACACTCACCATTGTGTGGGTCTTCCAGCGGCTGAGGATAAGATGGGCTGGCACGGTAAGCCCCTTCCCAAAGACATGGCCGAGGGCGTGATCAAGGAGATGCAGAGCCGCATCATCAGCTGCAACAAGCGCCTCTACCCCGCTCCGCCCAGCGAGGACACGTCACCCGTCAGCCTCCGCAACATCCGCATGCCGAGCGCACCCAACTACAAATCTGGAGACAAGGTCAGAGGCTATTTAATCGTTAAAAAGCAACCAAACTGTTCATGATCATGACCTTAACTGACAAGAAACGAGAAACACTGACCAACATAAAGGTAATTGCTAATTTTCCACTGTTTTTTTAAGTAAGGAACAACATAAGTAAAGGTTTCAGATACTGTTAAAAGAACTATAACATTTATTTCCATTACTATAAGCATCATTAAAATTATAACCGATTTCACGTCATATAACACAAACATCATACAACATGTGAACTAAACACATTAACTCCGGTCAGTCTGCCCATGTACAAAGAACAACCGTATAAAACACATTTTCCGATGAGTTAAATGTCATCATCATTAGACACAGTTTCGGTCTCAGAGTGACGATGATTCATGATATCTGAGAATGTCAAATGATCGTGGAACGACGAGGGACAAATTTGAGTTATATATATATAAAGTCGTCATTTTGCATTAGCCTGCCATTGGCGAGTGACCCAATTTTTTTCCTCGCATAAACATATTTTACATGCATCTGACGAGTGCTAATCTGAAGCCCTGCCTGCATCTCAATGTGTCTACTTGCCTGTTCTAATGCTTCGTTTTTATGTTTGTCCACCTGTGACCAGATTGCCACCAGGAAGGCGTACGGGATGGCTCTGGCCAAACTGGGCCGTTACAACGAGCATGTGGTAGTCCTGGACGGCGACACCAAGAACTCCACCTTCTCTGAGCTCTTCAAGAACGAACACCCCAACCGCTACGTGGAGTGCTACATCGCCGAGCAGAACATGGTATGGAAGAGGGGGGTAGAGGGACGAGGGGGACTGTCATAGATGATGGTCCGGTGTCGCCAAAAAGCATCAGCTCAGCAGTCTTTAATCCCTCTCCATGAATTATTAAATGAGCCCTAACAGCAGGTTTGCTCATCCAATCGCTGAGTGGTTTGTCACATGTCTGCTTTGAGCTAACTGCATAGCAAGACCGGTACAAGGGGCTGGTCGGGGACTGTGATTTATTTAGTTTGTCGGAAACCAAAGTGCCAAGATAATATTCTTGATGTTTTGTTCAGAAACTGTAGGATTGATAATTACAGTGCACTAACAGCAAGGCATGGAACACAAAAAAGCAGTATAAAAACAGAAAAAGTATTCCCATTCACAATATAAAATATACGAAGAAAGCGCAATATCAAATATCTATATACAAAGAATAATTAGGATTCATGATATATAACCTATAGTGCAAATAAATAGTAATTTGCAACAGATAGCCCTGTAACCTCACCAGGCTTCACGTACAGAGGCAATATTTTATTTGCATTTTTGTATACGGCCTTTTAACCTTTTTTTCAGATTAGTTTTTGTGTGAATGCTACATGAGTCGTGTATTTTTCTCCTCGGCAGGTGAGCGTGGCGCTGGGTTGCGCGGTGCGGGATCGTAACGTGGTGTTTGCCAGCACCTTCGCCACTTTCTTCTCCCGGGCCTACGACCAGCTGCGCATGGCCGCCATCTCTGAGAGCAACATCAACCTCTGCGGCTCCCACTGCGGCGTCTCCATCGGTCAGCCAATCCCTAACGCACGCCGCCTCTCACTATTCACTCGACTTTGACACCAGCTTCTTCCTGGTGTCAAAGGGAAATCTATTTTGGCATTTGTTTATAGCAGCACTGGGCAGGTGCCATATTATAACTGAGATGGGAAAGAGACGTTCTTGTTGGTGCGTAGCTGCAGTGAGCTTAGTTCAAGGGCTTTTATGCAGGTGGTCTTACATGCAAGTCACTGCAACCGCTGTTGGCTCGCATTTTCATTTCACATGCCGCTTCTCTGAACCAGTCACGGCCTCACTCAGCTCTGGCTATTCGAAAAGAGTGCATTCATTATGAATCTATGACCCACTGTGACACTCTTAAATTCCGTTTGCCACTTTTAGGTTGTAAAAAGTCAAAGTCATGTAATCGTAATGAGATCTAAGATGTTGCTGCATCGTTTTACTGATGTTTTGCACTAAGTACGCTGCAGTGGGTTAAAGCTCTCCTTAGTACACTTTGTTTCTCCCTGAATCCTAAACTTTTCTCCCTCCATCTTCTCACCCTCTCTGTCACTGGGTTGTCCATCTTCCGATCCCGGTATCAGCACTCCTCCCCACGCACCCCCACCCCCCACTCCCTATCTCTCTTTGTGTTTCTGAGTCATGGAAGTGATGACAGGGCGGCCTGATTTTTTCACCACCTCCTCCTCCTTCCCTTTCACCTTCTCCTCCTCCTCCACCTCCTCAGGTACACTGCATGCCCACGTTATCCAGCCTGAATGCATGCCAGTCTATGAGAATAAAACCGCAGCAAACGTGTCAGTTTCACCATGACCCCGTCGGTTGATGCTGACCTCTGTGTGTGCGTAGGTGAGGACGGGCCCTCTCAGATGGGCCTGGAGGATCTGGCCATGTTCAGAGCCATTCCCACGGCAACCGTCTTCTACCCTAGCGACGGCGTCTCCGCCGAGAAGGCTGTGGAGCTTGCAGCCAACACAAAGGTGCCCCGAAGTCGCCTGCCATGAGCTGTTTTATGTTTTTCAACACGATCCAGTTTCTGTGTCAGAAGTTCAGACACATGAAGGGTTCCTCGTGTTTTCTTTTCTCCAGGGTTTGTGTTTCATCCGAACAAGCCGCCCGGAGAACAACATCATCTACAACTGCAACGAGGACTTCCACGTTGGACAAGCTAAGGTGTGTGGCAGTGTTTTCTCTCATTATCACTTCATGAAATGTCTGAAGAGACTTGTGTGCACACCTGCTGTTTCTTCCTTTCTTACGCAGGTTGTCTACAAAACCAATGACGACCACGTGACTGTGATTGGAGCAGGAGTGACCCTTCATGAGGCCCTGGCTGCTGCTGAACAGCTGAAGAAGGGTACCGTTTATGCGAAATATAGGACATGGCATTTCAAAAAAATTGACATTTTAAGAAGTACACGGTCTTGCCCATAAAGCTTTGGATGTTCACCATGCGTTTACCTTCTGCAGAGAGAATTAACATCCGTGTGATCGACCCGTTCACCATCAAACCTTTGGACTCCAAGACCATCATCGAAAATGCCAGGGCAACCAGAGGACGCATCATCACAGTGGAGGACCACTATTATGAAGGTGAGTGATTCTATTCTTGACATCTATCCTTCCGCAGAATACTACAGGCCACTGGAAGGCCATGTAAGTATAGATTTTGAAAGATTTGATCAACTTTGTCTGTGACTTTCTTTGATTTAACTCAATAAATTAACAAATAACAGTAAAAGCCTGGAATATATAGTCTGAATTAATTAGCATCAATGCACATAAATGAATACATGGACATAGAATACTCCACATTCCAGTTGTATGTCACACACGAGTACATAAACCTCACATAATGTGAACTCCTGTTGCCTAAATCTGCAGAATGTTTGGCCTCATGTTCAATTAAGATCAGGATGGTCACATCTGCGGGGAGTTTGTGGCATTAGCAGGAGCTTTGACTAGCAGGCAAAGGGATTATCATGCAGCTGCTTGTGTGTTTATGCTGTGTATGTATCAGCTTGTGAATAAACAGGCCTGGAGCAGCAAATGACAAAGGTCTGTCTGCACACTGAGCCATTCGGAGGAGGCTGAGTGATGGAGAGGGAGACAGAGAGAGAATTGCACTGCATGTGATAGAGGGTTACAGGCAAGGTTGTGGATGTAATGAGAGACAAATAATATAGAAAACATGAAATTATCAACATTATTTTAAGAGGCGAGGGAAGAGGAGGAGCAGGGAGAGCCTGTCAGGGTTTCTTAATTTCATCTGTGGCCTTTGGGCTCGCACTGACCTACATACAATACCAGCATGACACAAACAAGTCCGAAATTTTGTCTCTGTCTTTGCCATTGCGATGCTATGTTGTAGCTTTGAAAAAGGAAACAAACAGAGGGCAGCTCAGAGTTGTCGGGTAACACATGCACACACCAGGATAAATGGTGGCCAAGCAGAAAAATAAAGCTTTCTAGCAACATAATATTTTTAAAGATTGTGAGCAAATTGTGAAATGGGAAGAATGCAATAATTGGCCCATTTTGAATTATAATTATTAATATAATATAATTATCAATATAATTGATAATGATATTGACTTAAATACAAACTATCTTAAATAATCAGGCTACAAAGCCATGGAAGTCTGCTTTTTTTAACAGCATAATATTCAACACATTTTTTTAACAATTCTTGAAGAAAGTGTATAATATAAAGCCATAAAGCCGTCATAAAAAGCCATTGAACCCAAACTAATTAAGGCCGTTTGTATTTTTCCCACAGCACAGTTTTGTCAGTTAAAATGTGAAACACCTCCAGTGTATCCCACATGTTATTACAAGCCAGGGAGAGAGAGGTGCATCCAAGGTGCATCAAAAATGGAACAAACGGCGTTGTTCCGTTGCATTCTCACACCGGACAGTTACACAGAGCCTTTGATTGAGCCAAGGAGTGGCTTCCTCACTTTCTTAGTCATACTTTGATGTCCTCTCAGTCAGAAATGTTGGCAGTTTGGGCTGAGAGATATAATAATGTGAGAGAAAGAAAGGGAGGTGAAAGTGAAATAGAAGCTGAGTGAGAAAGAGGGGGGGGGGGGGCACTCCTGTCAGTCCACATCAGATCACTATTGAGCTCCACCGCCCATGGAGGTGTGAGAGATTGAATCTGACAGATGGGTGGAATTCTCAGGGAGGGAGGGAGGGTGATAGATGGTATAGAAGATGGGTCTGTGTGTGTGTGTGTGTGTGTGTGTGTGTGTGTGTGTGTGCGTGCGTGTGCGTGTGACTTTAGTGAACTAACCCCGGGTGCGATTCCTCAGGTGGTCTGGGTGAGGCCGTGTGCTCGGCAGTGGTGAACGAGACCGGATTCGCCGTCCACCGCCTGGCCGTCTCCCAGGTGCCCCGCAGCGGCAAGCCCCACGAGCTGCTCCAGATCTTCGGCATCGACCGTGACGCCATCACCCAGGCGGTCCGCAAGATGATCAGCGGCTCCGCCAACGCCAAGTAGGGCTGCCTCCGGGAAGGCGACCGCGGCATCAACCAACATGGTCCGGGACTCCATGGGTAACTCATTTATCTCCATGGAGACCAATTAACCGACACAGGAGGTGGGGGGGG
>CAESWR010000443.1:294517-307826 GCA_903171835.1 Mullus surmuletus | reverse complement strand
CCCCCCCCCCCCCCCCCCCCCCCCCCCCGCCACCCCTCCACCCCCTCTGACGAACGAAAGTCAGGGCCCTACAACCATTTTTGCCCCTGGGCCTTTGGCATACTTTTTCTGCCACTGGACAGCCCTAATCCAAGCCAATGAAAACACTGTTGCACTTTAACTTTGCTTTGCCAAAATCCTCATCAGAGTGACTGACTGTGGGTTTGCTGAAGGTCCCAGGTTGACGTCATCGTGAGATGAGGAGGACGGTGACCGCAGCTGCGAGACAAAACAAAAACAAAAAAAAATCAGCCGCAGAAACAAATCCATACATTGTGATCGTTTGTGTCGATAAAAAGCAGGTAAACGATGAGCGGCTGGTTCACTGCACTCTGCTGATGCAGAGGTGCCGCCATCAGACAGCACTGGCAAAGGGAAACACACCCACACGTAAACTACATTTGAGTTTGCGAAGAGGAAATTGGCCACCATATTTATTTAAGAATCCACAATCAGGCTTTATTTTCTGTATCAATTCATCTGTCTATTTATTAATTCCTTATTAGATATTAACCAAAAGGATGACCACACGCTTCTATGTGCCGCTGCCAAGAATGGCCAGAGGAGGGAGAGAGGGTTTTTTTTTTCCCAATTAACCGTTCGGAATAAAAATGCTAACCTCATCATTTTATCCTGTTTTAATGGTCCTTTAGTTTGGGCCAGGTCTCCCCCAAGCTCTTAAATATTTGTATATTCACAGAGACCCAATGAAGGGACAGAGCAAAGCAAAACTCCCTTTAACACAAGAAACATAAAGCAGAACCACGGTGATCAATGGCCTCGACCAGCTGTGTTTAGAGAGTGAGACGGAGGGAAAGACACGACCTTGAATTTTGCTCACCAAAACGGAATCTGCTCATTAGCATCAAATCTTCAGAAAGAAAAAACCAAGATATTTCATCAGGAGAAGGCGCTCCATTACTGTTTCATCATAACAATATCAGATAATGTTGCTTGAAAATGTCAGGCCACAGACGAAGCATATCATACACATTAATTTGAGAAAAGTCAATCGCTGTAACATAAAATATAAATCAATCAATGAGAAAACAGCCAAGTATAATTCTTCTGCTCTGGTTTCTGTTACATATGAACTGTGGCAGGTGAGCTATTTCTTCCTGATCACTCCACATTGAATTCCGGCAACATATAATTTGATATGAAATCCAAATAAACTCTAATAATGTGGAAGATCGATCGTTTGACACATCTAGTTCATCCATCTATGTTAGCTGGATCAGGAAGTGGTATCAGACAGCAAGAAGCACCACAAACACACTGATGAGCTCCTGAATGCAGCGGTGATGATGCGTTCAAGTAAGAGTGAAGACAGTGAAGGAGAGTCACTCACATTACAGTGCGCCATGGCTATCACCCATTCCACTCCCGGTGGGACCCCAGCATCCGTGTCCGACAGACCTGTCAAAGGAGAGGAGGGGGGCTTTAGGATTCAAACCCTCAACCTCCGTCCCTTTCACAGATATTCTTTCTTCTCATGACACAGGAGAAGCACGGCCCCGTGTGTGTGTGTTTAGGTTTATGTTTCCGGATCATATGCTGACCTTAGTAATGACAACGCGGGAGGAGCAGGTAGTTCTGGTTTGGAAAGAAGAAGTGAAGATGCTGGAACAACACCAACATGATGAAGGACTGCTTTGTGCATGCGTGTGTGTGCGTGCAGACTGTATCAGTGGGAGTGTTTACATGATAAATATTGTTCTGTCATTCTCATATCTGTCCCACCATATGGGATGGCCAAGGTCTCTCTCTCTATCTCTCTCTCTCACACACACACAAAGAGGCAAAAGACACATTTCTTTTGCTGTTTTTTCCTGCCGGAGCTCTAGGCCGGTTTTTAATAGAAAATGTATGATGGTGGTTTAAACTTTAGATTTTCATTCTCTTAGATTTAATTAGAATCTAAGTGCTTCAGTTACCTGTTACACCCATTTTCAGCACATTCCCTCCCTGTGCTGTAATTTCAATCGCATGCAGAGAAACTAGTTTCTCATCACCGCAATATGACTTAAAGTCCAACATCTCGCAACTGCCCAACTGAGTCAGCACTCCTGCCACAATGATCATGATCTAAAACATTAATAACCGGCAAAAGGAGATTAAGGATTTTAATATGCACTAATAATAAGTGATTAACTGAATGAAAGGATAACGAAGGGGCTAAAGTCATAGTGAATCAATCTGAAACCTCATGTCAAAGCCCTAAAATGATATGAGAGAGAAAAATAGCAATAACTCCTCTTTGACAGACTTCCAGCATTGCCAGCTAATGTCAACAAACATCCGCGGGCAAACATCTATTCCTGTACAAAGGTTTATTCCTGGGGGTTGGAGGTGCTGTAGTAGATGGAGATGGAAGTTTAAACTCGTCCACCTTTTAACCCACAAACACAAGAACATAATGATAAGGCTGTAAAGCAATAACTTCTGTACCACTGCTGCATTATTAGAGCCATAAATCTGTATATGAACCCAAGAGAAGAGTCATTACAACTTTACTGCAATAACACTTTTGATTACAGGAGAGATAAATGTGACAAGAGCGGAGAGAGAACAGAGTAAACAACGAGAGCTCGCGCAGAGATTGTTATACTGAGTTGATTTAAATCCAAATTAATCTTTCCGATATGTTAATATAAATATTGTTTTCCCAAAATAGTGCCATAACAGCAAAATTAGTCCCTTTCTCTTTGTGTCATATAGACCAATACATTACTTATTTACAGAAGGAAAAAAATTAGATGAGATTAGGATTTAGGAATAAGATTGTTATAATAATCCTGACTCAAGGTGTAAAATCAGCACCAAAAGCTCACCTGCGATGATGTGGCGTTTGAGTGTGCGAGCTGCTCCGGAGGATCAGGACACTGACGAGCTGTCGCAGCTGCAGGAGCGTCTCCACTGAAGCTGGTCTGAGGTCAGTGCAGTTGTTCTTTTTCCTGTTTTATTTGAGGCAGTCATGCAGGGAGGTCGACTTCAAGAGAGTGAATCATTGATGAAAAGTTTTGAACTTAAGAATGAGGCAGGGCAAGGTTTCAGGCTGTTGGTGTGTGTGTGTGTGTGTGTGTGTGTGTGTGTGTGTGTGTGTGTGGCTAAATCCTCAGCTTTCTATGTCCCTTCAGAATAAAACTGGGAGTTCCCAAAACCAGATCAGGGTCGGTTGCTGGCAGGATCTCACAACATTGTGATACATGCTGAATCCTGGAAGAGAAACCTACTTGTGGATATTGAAAGTTTATGTGAATATATTTATAACACTAAGATGATTATTAAAAAGAATAATCGGGGTGTTATGACAAATCATTAAATAGCAGTGTTATAATGACACAGCGCCGCCAGAAACATAAAATTCGATTTGACAAATAATGGCATTGCAAGAAACGCACAGAATATTATGTGTATGATAATTAATACAAGTGGTATCAGTATTTTGACACTGGTGAGGTGCTTTTGTAAAATTTCAAGTGATTTAGCTCCAAATCACAACTATGAAAGCACCGAATATGAATGTGTGAAAATTTAAAAGAAATACCTGATTGTAATCATGAACCAAGCGGGTAGCACTGTGTGCTTTTATTTTTGAAGCCAACAGAGCAGGTCTTCACTTTATTTTGGGTAACTCCTTCCTGATAATAAAGGGGGGGGAATCAAACCAGTGTTGCTTTCAGTTTTTGTACAAAACAAACCATCCGGCAGCGGTGTTTGTGTTGTGCCCAGCTGTAGCGGCAGGTTATCAGCAGAACAGTTCTTTTGCCGGCCTCTGCAAGATAAGCGGTGTGAGCATGAAGGGCGCGAGGCGAGTTGTCACCACCACTGCTGAGTGTTGACGACAATATGACCAATAGGGGATGAGAGGGGGACGTGATACAAGATACTAAGTTTATAGTCAATATTGCAACTCACACATACACACTGATAACTTCCTTTCACACACACCTACGCAGGTTCTTCAGCAGGTTGTATGTGGGTGTGTGTGAGCCCAAGACAAGACAACAGAGCCCAAAACACAGCATTGGACGTTTATTAATTTGTATGGATTAAATGACATTTGTGATTCAAGATTATCTTGACACACACGCACACGCACGCACAAAGCCCACCAGAGAGACACACAAAGAAGTAATATTTGAGATACCAAGAGCCCTTGAGACATTCCAGTGAAATCACCTTCTTCAAAGGATATCAAACCCAAACAAAAAGTGTAAACATTTCAAAGAACGCACGTTTTCCACCACATGTAAACTGCAAAAGGCTCTGTTTGCTGGATACCAAACCTGCGTTTGTGGTGCTTTTAGGTGGGTTTCTCACACTCTCTAGTGACCAAGTGTGGTAATGTCAGAGTAAAATCCCTTTGGATTTGTGCTAAAATGCCAATGTAAAGTGGCCCTCTCATCTTTCTTGCAAAAATAATCGACAATCTTTTGCATATAGAGAAAACAAAAACAAAAAAAAGAATCTATTGTGTTACTGTTTGGTCGCAAGACTGTAGATCAGAGGACAACGATTCAGATTTCTGCTCCTGCTCCATGTTGTTGGCGCATAAACATAGTAAAGGGTAACGATTTTTGAGGCAGTAAACAAATAATAGAATAGTTTCAAGTCTGAACAAAGAAATACGTTTAATTTCCACTTTAAGAAGTCATAACAAAACTGAGAAGTTATATTATAATACAGTACTTCTGTCTTATTTTTTATTGCACAAAACATGAAGCTCATATGAGCTCCACTAACCAGCCTTTGTCTACTGCATTAACTCCCCTTACATCTTTTTGGCCGCTCTGCCATCCAGCTGCATTTACATCCTCCTTCATTCCAGCTCAATTCTTTTTTTTTCTGCTTCCCCTTTTCTGAATCTGGGAACACATTTCGCATCAGAATCTACTCTAAATTCTCCTCCTCTGCACGATGGACGGAGGCTGGCGGCCAACCGGTGTCAAAGCTGGCGTCGCCTACTCGGGACGTCAGCGCTGGACGTCAGAGGAGAAAAAAAAAAATCAAAACAAAATGAGCACGTCAGCTTCCGACAGCACAGATTCCCTGCACGGACCGTCGCGTCTGACCGCGCTAACCTTTGTGCTAGCGTGAAGATTCTGCATACAAGGGGACGCCGATAAAAGCAGATGTTTGGAGGTTTCGTGCCGATCCGACCTGGATGATCAACGACCAAACACTCGCAAAGGTTCCACCCTTAAAATGGCCTCAAACACTCCTGTTCTATTTCATAAAACCTCCATCTCGCAGTCCTCCATTGCACTCCAAAATCCGGTCTGCATTCTGTCCATCTCCTTTTCGATTTCCCCTTTAACCCTGTTCAAAGCCCCTCCCCTCCCCTCTCTCTGATGGGTACAGGACACCAAACACATGAAAAAGGGTCAGGGTCTTTTTTTTTTCTCCCTGAAACAGAATGAATTTTGGCACATGATGATGGGTTGGGAGTGTGTGTGTGTGTGTGTGTATGGGAGAGTGAATGAGGGCGGGATCACTTGAGTCCCTCGTCTGTGCTCTTGAACATGAGAATGGCGTTGGAGATCTTGAGGGCCGGTCCGAGTTTGATGCTCATGATCTTGACGATGTCGGTCTGGGTGAGCAGCAGGAAGGCCTCACCGTCGATCATCTGACGAACATGTGAATGGATGTAAAGGTGAAAGGTCACGGAGAGGTTTGTTTGTCGGAATTTTAAACATAGTTGCAGTTTCTTTTTTTTTATGTTGCTTATCTGCTGTAGAGATAAAACTACCAGAATGATTTTGCAAAAGAAAAGCCGATCCAAAACGTGAATATAATGAAATATTTAGGACAATGATTCCCAACCTGCGGACAATCAAATGTTCAAATATTCTTTTCATTTTTTTGTTTTGTTTTTCCTTTAAAGGGATAGTTCAGATTTTTTGACACGAAGTCGTAGGAGATCCTCACCATCAGTGTCGTTCGTCAGCAATGACTTTTCCCCCACTACGTCCCGCAAGCGGAGTTCCTGCCCGGTTTCGGGGTTGCAGAAAGTAGTTCCGACTACTTGCTGGAGTCACACAAATAAAATGTTTTGCCCCCCCAAAAAAACCAACATGCGTTCAAAGCAGTAAACCATTTGCATGACAAATTCTTAGCCGTGAAAAGTCCGACCTCGCAATTACCCGGCACTATTTACCCTTCGTTCGTATCTCTGCGCACACCATCATCAGCTGTTTCACAGCGTTTACGAGCTCTGAAGGAGACAGCTGTGACGCGTCTTCTCTCACGTCGCAGCGGTCTCCAGCTAAAAGAAAGGTGCGCGCAGTGATATGAAGGGAGGGAAAATACTACCGGGTGATTGTGAGGTCTGACTTTTTCACAGCAAACAATTTGTGATGCAAATGGATTACACTTTTGAACACATGTTGCTTTTTGGAGCAAAACGCTTTATCCGTGTGACCCCAGCAACTAGTAGGGAACTACTTTCTGAGACATCAAAACTGGGCCGGAACTCCGCTCACGGGACGCAGCGGGGGGAAAGTCACTGCTGATGAACGACACTGATGGTGAGGATCAAAAAATCTGAACTATTCATTTAAGCTCAGTCCTTTATGATCAATCGTCAATAAAAAACTTTAACGTGGTTTTGAGTTGGAGAGGTTTGGAAACACTGATTTAGGGATATGGTTACAAATTTAGTTTTGTATATAAGAGAAGAAGCCTGTGCTCTCCCGATTGCCACCTTTGTTTAGAATCTGTAACTGGTTGACACGCTTTGGGACATCTCACCTCGTCTTTAAAGAGACGAGCTTGATCTTCACAGCCGATCAGATTCTGCACAAACTTGAAGACCTGCAGTGCAAACGCATCAGAATCGAAAAAACGATACAAAACACTCAAAGAGGGAGAAATCCAAAAGGAAGAGAGAAAGAGTTTATTTGAGCGCATTCTCACCTCTTCCACGCTCCATGCTGCCACCTGGCTGGCGTGAATGCCCTGCACGCCCGGTAGCAGCTTACAGTGTTGCTCCCAGCACAGAGAGAGGGTCCGCTCTGACTGACCGCTAAGAGCCGACATGAACAGCGACGGATACACACCCTCTGAAGACATGTCTGAGGAATACACACACACACACATTGCTGATTAATCACACAAACGCTAACATTAAAATCAAATCAAATGTTATTATTATTTAGCTTGACATACAGCAGTAGTGCAGACAAAATGAGAAAGCGTTTGTCTAGGGATCGATAAATAAGGCTATACAGAAACATAATTTAGAAGTAGTAAAAAAAGTATAAAAGCAACATAATTTAACACACACACACACACACATTCCTGAGACGTGTGGCAGCAAAACTGTCATTGCAATGATAAGGTGCCAGTTGAAATGACTAAGAAATCATTCAGAAATAGAAACTATAATATATAACTAAGGTGCAATGTTGTGCAAGCTAAGGCGTGATATTGCGCTGGGAAAAAAACAGCTAGGATTCTAAAATCCTGCACTTTTACAATTTATGTTCTGATGCCAAACAAGTGGAAGGTGTTAGAGTCAGCTGCTGCTGGCAGAGTGTCACAGGCAACAGCAACACCTGCAGGTGAAAGGTGTTGCAGGTTTCATGTTAAGCTCCTTTGGTAGCCTGATATTCAGAGGAAATCCCTTCAAAGTAGGACACACGTTTCAAAAACTCACTCTGGTAGTCTCGCTGCTGGTTCTTCCTGTACTTGGGGGGGCGGCCGATCCTGACAACAGAAAACAGAGAAGAAGAAAAGATTGAGGTCAGATTCTAATTGACCCAGGCATAGACACACACAGACCCCCACTCTTACCTGCCCCGGTAATGGTTCTTCTTAGACCTCTGACCAAAGAAGAGGTTCCTCTTACACTCCGAGTCTGACAGATCAGCCTTCAGCCGTCCCTGGTTGCGCTCGGCCAGCGGGCAGCCGGATATGCAGTGGTGAGCAGTGAAACGGCCGGTCACATGGCCCGAACCGTCGCAACCGGGAGTTGGACACTTCCTGATTCAGAGACGGAGGTCCATTTTAAAGACAAATCTGCCCGCGTCCATCACCAAAAGCAATAGCATGGGAACAAAACTTGACTACAATTCAAAAGGTGCT
Source organism: Mullus surmuletus (assembly GCA_903171835.1). Classification (NCBI taxonomy): domain Eukaryota; kingdom Metazoa; phylum Chordata; class Actinopteri; order Syngnathiformes; family Mullidae; genus Mullus; species Mullus surmuletus. The sequence goes on along the minus strand of CAESWR010000443.1, from coordinate 299,696 downwards.
TTTAGGATTCTTTTAGGATGATGTCAGGACCTGTGTGATCAGGTTGGAAAACATCCATCAAATGAGTGATGATTGACTTCAGCTGAGCACCGACCTGTTGTGGAAGCTGTACTTGTTAGATCTGGGGTGGCTGATGGGTTTACAGGGAACAGAGGATGGGTAGCTGGACTGGGCTGCAACGGGAGGCTCCCTCGGACCTGAACACACACACATACACACACACAAAGACATTTAATGATGTTCATAAATAAATAGTATCAACAATCAACAATTGCCTTTAACAACGGTTTCAGAGGGCCAACTTAACCAAAGGCAGGAAAAAAAATACAATAAAAATGTAATGCAATGACACATGGTGTATACAGGAAACTTGAAGTTAATTTCAATACCTTTTTTAAGGCTTTTTCAAGACCTCCATATTTTTAATACCTCACCGCCACTTAGAGCTATAACCGTTTCCATCAGTGACACCTTAAGCTTGACAGTTTTAGTTTATGACAAAGACTATAGACGACTATCATACAAAGGCATTTCTGCCCATGTACGTTCTGGCGCTCTCCAAAACAATTTACAAACGCACCCGTAATAGTTTACTTTTTTATGTTACCGGTTCATCTTTGTTTTTTAATAAATGAATAAACTCACACACTTTTACAATACTTTTTTACAATAGTCTTTTGACTTTTCAAGGGTCTTAATTTTATCAACTTTTAATACTTTTCAAGACCTGCGGATACCCTGTGATAGGAAAAGTAAGAAATATTAAGTGTGTTGATAAAACATTCAATGGCGACTGAATACTAAATGAACAGTGGAAGGTGTTTTGGACATTTTAGCTACACAAAAAGAGCAGTTAATTTACGCAGACCCCTGGAGTGAACAAAGTGTGTCTGTTAGCTACCGTGTGGCTGCTGTGTCTTGGTGTCCCGCGGAGGGACTTTGAGCGGGTGGCTGGTCGCATCACACCAGCCTGCTGGGTGTATGTCGGGGTGATCTGAGTCCATCCACTCGTCGTAGACGTGACTCCAGCCATCGTAATGGACCTGAGAGAGACAGAGAGACGGAGCGGCGATGACGATGATGCACACAAACACACAGACCAGCGCAGGAGGGACAGTCGACGTCCAGAGTACACGGGGGGTCTTACTTACCTTAATGCGGTGGGTGTCCACCTCTTCTACTGTGGCCACTCGGATCAGACCGGGACTCCTCTTGTCCACAGCCTCCAGTTTCATCTGTGGCTGGAAGCTGTGGGCTGCACGCTGGGCAAAGAGTGGTGGTGACGGAGAGGAATCATTGATTAATCCAGAGCCGTTCAGAGATTTCATTTTCTACATGTGCAGCAGGAACGTGAAATTTTGGTTTAAATTTGGGGTTTTTTTAATACATTTTTGTAAGATAAGATAAGATACTCCTTTACTTGTCCCACAGTGGGGAAATTCCAGAGTTACAACAGACAAATTGATGATATCAGGTGCTAATTGACATGGCAGGTATCCAATTGACTTAAAAAAAAAAAAAAGTTCAAAATCTTCCTTCTGTTTCGCCAGGTCAGCCGCCTCTCATCTACATGCCAATATGTGAAAATAAATGAAAAACAACCATGTGTTAATTGTTCTTACAACTTTGAAGGCATCAGCTGCCACTGCCTTGGCCCCTGTCTCCTGCAGGTAGTGAGACCAGGAGAACAGGCCCTGGTCTGGATAATCTGGTGCCAAACACACACACATCAGTGACCACAACACAACCATAACGACACACTTTTCCACATGTTCGATCCATTTACTTCATAGTGTGCTTCTCATCCTCTGAGAGGTTAATTTCCAAGTTTAATAAAAATATGTACTGTGACTTTACATGTACAGTTCAGCTATCAAAAAATTTAAAAAAAAACCTAAACAATCAAGTTCTTGAATAACGACAGGGCAAAGTAGCATAAATGCTTTTAGATAAAATTCCAATCACGTTCAACTGAAAATAGACAGGAAAACATTGAATCCGTGCAACTTCATTTTTCAAAATAAAACCTAAACTAAATAATGACTTATTTTTTCAAGATGTGTTTCCAAAACTAAAATGAAACAGTGCAAATTGAAAAAGAAAAAAAACATGGATAACTTTACAGATTTTGTTTGAAGTTGAAAAATGTCCTTGTGCTTGAGAGATTTACTTTTGTATTTGAAACATTTTGTTAGTTTGCAAGGAGTTGGCAAGGAATGAACTCCATAAAGGTTGAATCGCCTACCTTGGGGTGGTGTTAAAGGCAGGTTCCTCTCCTGGCACCATCCGATGGGGTGAATGTACGGACTGCTCGCATCACACCTGCACATTTGAACAAACGACATCCATTGTTTCACAATGAAGAACAGGAGGAATGTCTTGTGAAATTGTACCCAAAAAAACAGTCAATAACTTCAGCTATTGAAGAGCTGTTCTATCGCCTGGGTCCGTCTGGTTTCCATAGCTGAGGTAATAGTTTTTATAGAGCTGATGTGAGAAAGCGTAGCTGGACGAAACAGAACAATTGATTTGACAATTCAGCAGTTTGCACAAAATCACTGAATGCCCTTTTTGCTCTGTGTAGTTTAGGTTGATTTCTTTTTTTTTGCTCATTATGGTCAGAATGAGTTTTCATCAAACATCCAAGTGTTGAGAGGGATAAAAACAGATACTATTAAAATCTAATAATTAAACTGAGGACTAATGACATAGCAGACAGGTGGCAGAAAAAGCTGCACTTAGATGGAGGTCGTTGGTGCGGACAAGAGCTCTGCTAAATCGACAAGAGTGAAAATACCAACCGCGGAGACTTTGACCTGATTCACTGAGTCTGACTTCTCCGTCTAATCTGCATTAGCGTTTCTTAAACTAATCTTTGCCCAAAGCCGGGCTCACCGCTCGATGCTTTTAATCCTCACCAGTAATCGTATGTGTCATCCCAGTTGTCAAAATGAACCAGAAAGCGGTCGTCCACCAAGTCGGTGATGGTTGCTACACAGATGAGGGAGGGGTTCATGCGGTCCACGGCCTCCAGCTTCATCCCGATCTCGAAGCCGCACTTCACGTCCATCTAAGGGGAGAGCGGGCGCGTGAGAAACGACACGTCGAGCACAAACACTGCAGAGAGGAGAATCAACTGTGAAGTTTTCTAAATGGGGGGCGGATTGAGGGCAAGCTTTGGTTTTTGTTGTTTTTTTTGGTTGACAACCATAAATACCTCCAATGCTTTTTGTATTTTGGCGCACTATTAAGTCACACTATTTTTGGAGGAAGCGATCCATTACAGCGCTTTCTCTACAGTCCTACAGTCTACTACCTCTTTACTCATAATAGATTATTGATGATTCATTATGACCGCAATAAATATTTTCTAATATTTATGTATCTGTTTTATTACTGTATTTGTCATTGTTAATAACTTTGTTTTTGTTTTTCATTGTTTAATGTTTTCTTGGGTGTGGACCCCAGTGCGATTAGCTAATGTATCCGCTAAAGGGGATCCAGATCAATGGATCTCATGGTAAATATATACTTGTGTGGTGTGTTGCGTTTTTTAAAATATTTTATATTTGGATTACTTAGTTTTATCCCTTCTGCTTTCTATGTCTTTCATCTCTGTTTTGTTTTCTGTGCTGTACTGTTGCTACAAGAACCTCAATTTCCCTGAGGGCACTGTCTGAAACGATCACTTAAGTTCTATCTATCTATCTATCTATCTATCTATCTATCTATCTATCTATTCATCTATCTGGCCATGAATCATTCATCTCATCCATTCACCCTGCTGATAATTTAACTACCGTATATTAGATAGTGGCAGTTACCCTCCCAGGACTGGCAAAGACTTCTTTGGGAGCCACTTGTGCTTTAGTCATTTTCAGGTAGTTTGTCCAGGTAAACTCCTCCTCTTTGCACCCTGGAGGAAAGAACGTGGGAATATCAAAGACGACACAGGATTAACATCAGGGCAAGATCTGTTTGTTCCTTTTTTTCTTTGATGCTGGCCAGCGTGTTGTCACCTCTGACCTTTCGGGGTGTGCAGTTTGTGTCCGGTGCTTTCACACCAGCCGGCGGGGTGGATGTCCGGGGAGTTGGCGTTCACCCAGAAGTCGTGGCAGTCGGAGTAACCGTCAAAATGGAGCCGCAGGCGGTAACCGCAGACCTGGATCGTGACATCCCGGAATAAGAGGGGAAATTTCGGCCCGGGGGGGGCAAAACGGCAGATTTAGCTCTTCGCTGTAGCTAAGCGGTCACTCAGATTCTTGTATTACTTAAATAATGGACTCCATTCAAGGTCCGGTGAGCATGTTAATGCGGCTCACCTCGGCCACAGTGAGAACGAAGTACATGGAGGGATGCTGTGGGTCGATGCCCTCCAGCTTCATGCCCTGCTTAAAGCCGTTCTTCACCGTTGGCACTCTCTGCGTCTGGACAGAGAAGAACACAGATTTTGACACGGAACACGACGGGTCCAAATAAAAGAATGTGAAAATAAGCGCGCAAGACTCCAACAACCTGATTGTTTTTCTACAAGTACAGCAAGTCACTTCATTGTGTTAAAGCCTGTTTAAAGGGATAATGACTTTAAAATGAAACTCTGCACTCGGACACGAAAACCAAAATAAGAATGTGAGTATTACTTCTTCTGCAGGAAATCCTCCTTTCCTCCCTTGACAATCCTGCTCTATATCTGGTTGCAGAAAAAAACAGACCCCAAAAAACGCAGAGCTGGAACACTGAACTCTTACCTCTTGGAAAAGCTTGTTCGGGGCAGCAACTGCTTTAGCTTCCTCCAGATACTGCGCCCACGTCCACTGCTCCGTCTTACTGTCGCCACCTTCACCAAAGCAACAGGCATGTTGGTCAGTGTGTAGCGTGTACAACACAATGAAAAATTACATCATTTTTCAACAATAAAAATTACTTTTGTTTCCGATCTTCTACTTGTCCCGTGTGATTACGACCAAACAAAAGGAATAAATGTTGTGGAAGTATGGAAGCCCAGGACGGCCATAGATTTACACAATATTATTTTTTGGTCATTATCTCGAGATAACCATGTTCGTTTTCTCAAAATAATGAAATAAATGAATGTGTTATCTCAAGATAACAAAGACAGCAAATTAATTTGTTTGGTTATCTTGCAATAACAGAGAATCATATACTACGGACAGAACTC
>CAESWR010000443.1:239365-254124 GCA_903171835.1 Mullus surmuletus | reverse complement strand
TCATCCTACAGCCCAAGTGGATGTTTTTTTGGGGGGTGGGGTCGCCTCTAACATCAAAGAATAACATGGACGGAAAAGTGCAAATCATCACCAATTCATTCATTAGTGTAGTTGGAGTTTGAATCTTGACGCATTTCATTTGTTGTTTGACGACCAAAATTGATCGTTTACACCACAGGTCAACAAAATGTCGACACATTTGCCAAAAATTGGAAGCATTGTCTAGAGCCAAAGATCACAATGAGTGCATGTTTTTTGAAAGAGAGAGACGGGAACATACGTAAGGGAGGGGAAGAAACAGAAGGAGAGACAGAATGAAAAGCGTAGTGGCGTCTGTCTGACATTACAGAGCAGATTTCAAAAATAGCTCCCCAGCGCCCTGGCCTCCAGCGCGGTTACCATGGAGACCCAACCACAGGTGCTATTAATAGTCTATCAGCTCCCAATCTAGTGCGGCTGGAGTAGCTCCAAAAAAAGAGACAGACAGACAGAGAGAGAGAGAGGGAAAAAAAGAGGGAGAGGAAAGATAGAGGAAGAGAAGAAGGTGAGAACAGGATGAGTTTGTGAGCCGGCCGCCAGAGAAGAGGGAGGGAACACAAAGACCGGACTGTACCATCTCCGCTGTCTCACGGAGACGCGGCTTCTCCACGTGCAAACCTTTTTTTCGAAGACTGAATCACCTCAACGCGACCGATCAGACGCGTGTAATGTTTTCCGAGAGCGGCTGACAAAAAAAACAGTTTGGGCTGCGAGCTTGCGGTCCAGATCTGATGGGCAACGGGATCCTCTTCAAATATCACCCCCCTCCTCCTCCTCTCAACATCCTCTGGCCTGCAGATGACTCAGCCTCGGCCATGTTTGCTCCTAAACACTGCAAACTGCTGCTGTTACATAAAAAAAGATATTTAACTAGAAAAATCTCTTTTAGAATTTTCTACCCACTCTTGCATTTCTGAGTTGATGGAAAAAGGTTTGCAATGCCCCTATGAGGCCTTAAGAAATTACCCAGCATCTTAAATGACATTTCTAAAAAGGACTTCGATGGAAAAGGAGAAGACTAACTGTGCACACACCGAATCCGACGGCATTTGTGTCGGATGTCCATGTCTACAAAGCCACAGTTTGGCGGCTCTTTGCACAGCAGGAATTTACAAGTGTTTAACATCAATGCTGGCGACGCCTGCAGCACCTCGGTGGCTTTACAGTATTAACAGGAGTCACATATTCTTCCACACTTGATAAAACATTAATCAAACGACAACACTGACGCAAACTGTGCCTGGCACACTGAGCAAAATCATCTGTACAATGCAAGGCCAAATCTGTGAGCAGTTTCCACAGATTTTCAGACATGGGAAAACCAAATATGCAGCCAGGCTCGTATCATATCTCATGTATCTTAACGTGCACAAAGTTTGCAGCAGTGTCCTCCAAATGCCACTAAATGTTATTAAAGAGCCGACTCCTGTTTGTGATTGCACTTGAGTGGCGTGCTGCTATGAATTTATCTTGTGGTATTCATGATACATTACAGCCGTCTGCAGTCCAAATCAGACATGCCTGCAGTATTTCTTTCATTGGGCAAGTGTGGAATAATTCAGGGTGCAGAGTAATTGGCAGGGGTATTACAGGAAATCAGCCTCAAATCAATCTTTCATATATATATCTATATAGATATATATATGTATATATATAAATATTCACATGAATGTTGACATGTGACAAACACAAAGCTCTCATGAATGGGAAGCTCTGTCTGTCTGTTTGTCTGTCTGTCTGTCTGTGACTCCCCCCTCACAGGCCGCTTGGGTAATTCAAAGAGGAAAAAAATAATTATAATCATAGCAATGCGCAATAGACACCGGATGCGCCAGCGCCATGTGATTTGACACTGCTCCGCTTCACTTGTAATCTGGCTGTGTGAACCAAAACAAACTAAATGAAAAGAAATAGAGTACATTTTACCACTACAGTATAGGGTGAGAAAAACAACGGTGGGTGCAGCCAAATATCAATTTATCCTTCTGCGAATGTTCAACAGTGATTAAGAGGAAAGTTAATACAACTCATGTGCAATCGGAACTCAGAGTCCCAAGTAATAAAAAATGAACATCACAAGCACCTCAGGTGGAAGCTGTTAACAACACGTTTTCAGACAGTCTGTCCAAGGAGTCCCTGACAGAGAGCAGTGTGGCGCTGCAGCTTATTAGTTTAGATCAGGGCTCCTCAAAGCAGGGTCAGGGTGAGGAAGAGTTTAATTTCAATGTATTTGAAGATTAGGGAATGTGGCACAGCATCCACTGATGTGAGCATTCCATGTACTACTTTTATAACTGAAAATACAGTTTCTGAGCATTCCATCTGATCAAAATGGTGACAAAATGACATTACATGACCATGTCTCAATCATCATCTTTACTGGGGGTCAGCAGACTGAAGGGATGCACTGATTACAGACCACTGCTCTCAGTCAATACAAGTAAGAAGGAGGTGTTTTTCTGCTGATGCGAAGATGATTAAACAATGTATGAATAAAAGGTGCACACATTAGTATGAGTGAAACGAGGGGCTGAAAGACTTTAACACACAAAACGGAGAAACAATTGATATCAGCAAAATGTAACTTTAAACAGCCCCAAAGTCATCCATTTCAGCCTGTCAGTGAAAAAAAAAAAAGACGTTTTCCAAGGGAGTCGTATGAGATTGTATTTGGTTATACGACGACAGGTTCACCCGGTAGATTGGTCCACCAAGTTGTGTCAGCACAGAGCCACACCGACAGGCGGTTACTTACTATTGTGCACAGTCGATTAGCTGGTACTCATTGGATCTCTCGAAGCACATCTTGACCCCCTCGTCCTGCCACAGTGTTTTTGCATGGTCGTAGAACTCCTGAGGGGAGACATAAGAACAGAGGTGATAAACCAAAGAAAAAAAAATAAAAATAACTGGAGAATACCATGTTCATTCTTGCTGTGTGTGTGTGCGCGTAGGTGTGTGGTGGTATATATCTACACATATGAAATTCGATGATGGGAATGAGAGTTACTGTGTTTTGTTCAAAATTTGTTCACTTAAAAAAAGAGAGGCATCCAGTTTTTTTTTTTTTACAGTTTTTTACTAAAATGACAGAGACAGAAGGATCGGGTTGTGTGTATAGTCCGAGGTGCGTGTGTGTGGGCATGCATGTGTGTGTGTCTGAGGGCAGCGGGCGCTCAGCGTCTTTGTTGACACCACATGCAGTGGACGTTGTGCCTGGCCGATGCCTGTGTACACGTCTGTGCAAGGTAAATAGGGGCGGAGGGAACCGGAGGCACCGCGCTGCACACGGGCTCGGCGACGTTGCTGCGACACAATCACAGACAATCTGCTTTGCGGCATGACCTCTGCACGACTTGGATCAAAGATGTGGCGAAACATGGCGGTCTGAGCGGCACGAACCCGACCATATTTTATCAAACCTGAGAGCAATTTTTAGTTTACGCTTTGAAAGAATTGAAACACAGGAACTTCCGTTTTGTTGCTACACTATAAGAAACACTCACCACCTGACTGCATTATATTAGATTTAGCTGCCATCTTTTTTTTTAACCCCCAAAGCTCCAAAACTGTGTCACAAACTCGTCAATCACCCCTCGTACAGCACCGAGGTGAGTAGATCATGAGTAAGTTTCTTATAAACTGAGTTTTTCCTTGTCCCAGTCAGAACTTTTCTCTCAGCGGATTTATGCACAAATACAGTATAAGAGCTCGGTCTACACCTGCTCTATGTCACACTGTGTAGAGATGTTTAACGTTCAACAAAATCAAATAGAATTGATCTTTAAGGCGAACGCTCACTTTAAGTATAATGCGCGAAAACATGCGCAGCATGATTATACGCAAGAATGTCAATTATTCATTCTGACAGAGTTCACGACGTGTTGAGGATCACTGGAAGCACCCGAGCTCTGAGAGGAGCACTCCACACTGCACTGGGTGTCTTAATTACTTTTACCAAAGAATAATACTTTATGATGTTGTTGTTTTTTTTGTAAACATTGCATTTATTTTAATTTATGATGGGGCAGTTCAGGGAAATGTAGGAATTCATCAACCAGATACATTTTGCAATGCATGTTTTACTGCACAATAAATGTAACCTGGAAATGATGAGCACACACACACCTCTCTTCACACACACTCAGGTCCGGCTGGTGTTGTCTCCTCCCCACTCTCTCTCGGGTAGATCCCAGTGAGATGGGAGAACACACTTTTGCCATCCTGTTTTTATAACTTGGAAACTATGCCGCGCTCGCCATAAACAAATCAACCCAACAAACAAGTGAAGCCAAACAGCCAGCGTAAACAAATAATTACTTCCCAACAGCTCAGCATGAGCGGAATTCCTGTATCAGCAGGGAGATTCAGCGGTTAAAGGGAGAATCTCGTATGGAAAAACAGGGTGTTTGATTCCCGCAACAGCTGAGATGTCTTCATGAGTAAGACTATCGTTTCGGACTGAATATTAATAATAACATCTTATAAATCAGTGCGAGGTGGTGCTGGACTGCCAGTGTGTGGGTAAACCAGTGAGTGCTTCAATCTATCTGATGAGGGTGGTCATTTCACTCCATGATAACAGTTCACTAAATATTACTTCCCCACGTTGTAAAAACTGATTCCATCATCCTATTGTAGAAAAAACAATTACTATTAGATTTTCTTGAATTTTTCCTCAACGTCTGTCTTTTCTTCATTTCATTTGTCACCATTCATACATTCAGTCATCTCGTGTCCAATGCACATTTATTTCACATCTGAGTAGTGGGTTGGTTATTTTAAACCTGCATTGCTATGGAATTGCACACAGATGCCTACAAAATAACACACACTGTCCGAATCCTAATTGTCGCAGAATCTGAAAAAATGACTCTTTATTCAGCCCCTGAGTGATATATCCTGTCATCTGCGTCGTCCCCAACATGTTAGGAGAAATACCCCCCTCCCCCCCCCAAAAAAGCCTTTTCATCGTGCAGAACTCCATGACAGCAAAGCTCATCATGTGTTTACAAACAGAGCGTTCTTTTATGATCAGTCATGCGCTTTAAGAAAAAAAACCCACAATAACTCCCTCTTCCTTTTTTTGAGCCATGCTTCCCCTCACTCTATTACAATATGCCTTGATGTTGTTTCTCTGGCGACACCTAAAAAAGTTTGAGAGATCTCTCCCACAACGCTGCATGCTCCGCCCCACTGCGAACTACAGACAATATCGGCACAACATGGGTTACTGAAATTATCGCCTTAGAAAGTGCATTACGCTGTCTGCAATATGAATCAAATCCTGCCGATGAGAGACGACGAGAAGACTGTGACAGCCCAGCTGTTGTTTGGAACGTCAAGGAAGGTTTAGCCCACCTGACGATTTACGCCAGAGGCAACGAAAACATTTTTACTTTAGTTGAAGAGGTTACGTGGCAAATTCACACACGCAAAAACATGAGCCACATCAAGTAAACTTCTGGTTTGATCAAAACAAAGTTTTGCGTCATCGATCACAAATGTCTAGAATTACAAAATACTTGAAACTAATAGCTGGTTCACTTTTAAAAAGGGCCACCAGGTGGACGTGTGCGGGTGATACCGTCTTTCAAGCTTCATCTCTTGACCCGGACAATTGTTTCATGGAAATGTCCCGGTGAGAATTCTAAACCCTCATGGACATTACCCCGGGGGTCATTAATCAACCTCAATGTTTGCTACTCGTGTTGAGGGATTATCACCTGGGATTTGGGGACTATTAGCTACAATTATCTACCAACCTACACAACACATGCACAATAATCCTTGCACCCGTTTCAATATATATGACAAATCTGACACAATAACACAGGTCAGACTTTAAAATAAATCCTTCAGTCATGGCTGGAAAAATAAACAGTTATGGGGATTTACAAATCATCAAAGATAAGAAGCCAATCAAAACTGCAAAACAAGTATTGAATATAATTACATTAAATTGAATCATTAAGAAATGACAAATTGTTTTATTAAGTGACATTTAAATGATCATATCAATATTTCTGAAGGTCTCATCAGGTCTTATAAACTGAAATGTTAAAGCAGTGATAAACATACGAAAATGAAAAACTGAATGGATAGTTTGGGGAAAAATGCTAAAATTGTTTATTAAATCGTAAACTGACAATACGTCCAAACTATGTGTATGGTTAGCCAGATTTGGGGTATTTCTAACTGACATTTAATTTTTTTTGATATACGTAGTATATTTTAATATTTACAGTATTTAGACAGTGAGATTGCTAATAATAGCAAATAGTCAAAATCACAATCATCAATGGTGAATCTTAAGGGCTGAATTATTATAAAATAAGATTCCTTGAACACAGAGTTTTGTTTGTGGTAAGTAAATGTGATCTACTCACAGATGGAAACTCAAAGTCCTTCTGGTTGACGAGGTTGAGAATGTATTCGATCCTGTACTGATTCTGTGGACATGCCAGCTGCACCGGTGGTGTCAGGGTACTCATCGCAGTTACGATGGTCTGTCACAAACATAAACACAAACAAAGCATATTTAGGGTCAGGATTTTTGACAATAAAAAAAAGAAAAAACAGGGCTGTCAGTGTCCTGTGCTCGTCTGTTTTAAGTGAATACAGTCACTCACCTCAATGGCCTCTTTAATATTGTTCTTGATGTCCTGGATTTTTTGCTTCTTCTCTCTGAAACAGTAAAGCATAGGCTGAGTCACACGCACATCTGCCGCAGAAACATACAAACAAGTGTTTTCCGAGTGAAGGTGAGAGGTACAAAGCAAATATAAATAGAGCAGATCCACTGTTAATACTCTCGCCATGGGTGCCCGTCACATTAGTTTAAAGCCCCTTATAGGCCAAAAGTGGAATATTTATATAAACTGCATGTGCTGGCGGCTGGCATTGTACCATGCTAAAATTTAAAAAAGGAAAAACATGTAAGAAAATGACATCATCTTTTATCATCAATAGCCTTCAACAGGGGTATTTCTTGATAAATCATTACTACATAAGAGCAACCGCTGTCCCCATGTGTTTATCAAAACACAGAAACAGAAAATCTATCCATTAACCATAAAACCATTTTACTGCAAGGGCTTAGACTCTCAAGTTGCTTTTTTTTTTCCAAAAGGAGACAGTGGACAGATACTGCAGTGCTGTGTATTCTTCAGGAAACAACCGAAAAAGTTGAGTTTCTTACACGTAATTGAATTTGAAGAGTAATTATCTAATGAGCCTTATCACAGATTAAAAACAAAATCATTTTTTTAGCGACAGTTACGCAAGAAAAGCTCATTACATGAACGTTGCACTTCAAAATAAACAGTAAGTGTTGCTTGCATGAGCACACGACAAGAGCAATTAACCAAAAATGTGCCTGTTTGGCCGACTGTGATTTACAACACCGAATGAAAATTAATAAGCCATCATTTGCTCTGCCTGATATGTGTCAGCCTGGCCACCCCAATAAAACACAGTCTAGCTCCCTCTCTGACACCCAGTCACATGATAACAGCATTATTGCCATGGCGTTTGTCCTAAAAAAAAACAAAACCCTATTACTTTGGAGAATATGGTTCTTGTAAATTTGAAAATGTTGGAGGTAGGAGCTACGAATGACCATGACACACAGCCAGAGAAACACTGTGCCTAATTTCATTTCGGTTTGTTTTTGATCCGGGAAGGTTAAGCAGACCTTCGTTGGCACGCGTGGTCAAGTAATTATGTCTGTGTAGCGGTTTGTATGAGACGCGTGGACTCTCTTTGTCGGGAATATTTCCAATGAAGGCAACTGGAGAAGCCAGTCGGTCTTTCTTTCATCTTGAGCCCCTTCGGACAACATTGCATTGTGTTTACAGTAGTTCAATGCCAGTGACAAAGGGTGAGATGGGCCTCTTTGATGTGTGTCAGCTTTTCCACAAGTGACACTGCAGCCCCGGGCATAACCACTATGCAAAGTTTCACTTTCTTTAGACCAGCACAATCTGTGCTCTGAAGTTTGCCTCATCTATTTTAGAAGTGAAAGGAAAAAAACAAAACAAAGACTGAACCCTGAATACACGACTTCATCGGAATAACCTTCCTCAGCGGCCTTTTGCTCATTCTCAGATCTAACCAAAGGGAGTTTCTCCTCACCTCATATCAGTACTTAGCGATGGCAGAATTTATGTTCTATGTAAATGTATAAATTGGTTTGGGAAACATGTCTGTTTTACTGATGCCGGTTGGACTCTTCAATTGTCCCCATAATTGTTAGCACTGAACAAGGACGCTAACATGTGCACTGTTCACACGGAGCGGCAAATCGTGTGATTTTATGTCCATGGCCTAACAGTTAACAGCAGTTGACCCAAAGGCGCCACAGAAATATTAAATTGAGGAAGGAACTGATGAGTACAACAGTAAGGCATATTTGTTGGAAATATATCCAACTCTTGTCTGTAAGGGAGTAGGGTGAGCCAGTCACTAGTGACAATTATTTATACACACATATACAGTATGTGGACAATTGGTCACACTCTTTGGTCGTACTAGCATTAAACTTATCCAAGGGTTCCTTTCATATCTATCATGTTTAGTTTATGGTTCGTGATATAAATAGTACATTTTATATCAAGAAACAGCCATAGGAAACATGGTGAAAAAAATAGTACACAACCACTACAACACGAAGCTAAAATACATCAAGTACATCTGAGGTTAGGATGGGCAGGTATGCAGACTGTGTCTGTAATCAATCACTGCAACGGTTTGTTGTATCACAAGATAGCATTTGTCAGTAAACTAACGGTGAAGCTACTCAAAAACTATGTGTCTACGGAAGTCTCTGAGTTTTGGAGCTTGATTCAACAATAAGGTTCAGTGATTGGCCACAGATTGCATCAGCAATGTATTTTTTGCCAAAATAACCTCCATGTTTTGTAGAATCACAACATTTAGAATTCAAGTTATATCTTTCAGGCTTGCGATGAGAAATAGAACACATTTTTGTCAATAACACCTTAAGGTGTTTTTAACAGCTGAATACATTGAATAACAACTTTCCTAATTCAATATGAAGGTCCAATGTGAGAATGTTTTGCGCATGTATAGCTGACGCATTAATCCCACATACTTCAAAACAAGGTCTGAAAAAAAATACAAAGACACATAAAAACAATTTACATTATACTCCAGCAGATGGTAACTGAGCCTGAGAAGTCCGTGGGGTCACTGCGCACCGAGCAACGCACGAAAAAGAGAGGCCGAGAAAAGAGAAAGGGGGGTAAGACAGAGTTTATTGGGTTAGGAAGGAGATTGAGAAGGCCTTGTTTACATTTTCAGCCTGATAGTCATTAAAAATCACATGGTCCTGTGTGTGCACTCCACAGACTAAAGAGTGTGGCTGTATTTCTGTGCAGGGGCTGGTCAGGGAGGGGGAGAAAAAAAACCCAAAAACAAGACATGACACAACATACAGCGATGACGTGTGGCCAATATACGCAAAGAACAAACAACTGAATGTAAAGTCGATGCTTCGAGGGGGCTGAGGTCATATGAAATAACTGCGATTGGCCAAAATTTTGAGCAACATCATCTAACTTCTTGTTTGCAAAATCTAAAGTGAAGATAAGGTAAGAAGGAAGAGGTCGACACAGTTATCCCCACAGAGAGGCAAAACTGAAGTGTTTACATGCACTTTAGAAAATCCCAATTTTAGCGCTGGTGCGGTTCAATAAAATGCCTGTAGAAACCTTAGTTCGATCAAAATAGGTCTGAAGAAACGGGTAGTGATAACGTAGGTCGGGGTGTGTGTGTGTGCATGGAGTCGTCCACCCGGGAGCAAACAGGACACGATAGGACCCGTGTGGTAGCATCTAGCAATCAACATGGCTAAACTTTTAAGGACACCGCGAGACATAAAGTTGTGCTATCATTGGGGCTGATTTGCCACGATGGTAATGGAGGCGGCGTGATTCCATCAATGAACAGGACTAGCCAAAGCGCATGTGGACTCAGTAGACAGTCTTAGTCCGAAGGGTTTAGGTTTAGCATGTAACCGCACTCATTGATGGTTGGTGCTGCGGTTATGACTCACATATACATATTTTTTTTGCCGTTATAATAACTAAATCACTAGTAGCCAAGTACCCCTTGGATGCAGAAGGCTCCTGTATTTGTGAAGCTGTGTGAAAAATCTCCAAGAGCATGAGGCTAACTCAGTTGTGACTTGCACAATACAACGGAGAGTACCTAAGATTTCATGACTAGAAACAAAAGCGTATGGAATTGTTACAACTGCATCCGAGAATTTGTTATTGGGTTTAAATGGCTGCACCCTCCACCAAATACAAAAAGGCTCGAGCATACATATTCTGTTAATTCCGATCCTAAGCAGCTATACATCAATTGCAGCATCTTCATTCTCGCCACACAACACAACAAACACGTCTTTGGGGAGAAGGCTGTTAATACAGCATTATTACGTTTATAAGCCTTTTTCAACCAGGAGAGTGACCGGGTACCGGATAAATTGAAAAATTAGGGTGTGTGAGGGTTGAACTGTACGTTGACTTCAGAGGTGAGTTGAACAGCACATGCTAGTAGGAAGAGAGAAGCTTTCTGGCCCATGTGGAAACACCCCAATATTTGGCCAGACTGTTGGTCACTTCTGCAGCAAAATCACCAACTATAAATGGTGTCTCAGAGAACTTTACACACATCACATATTATGTTGTATTCGAGGACTAAGGGCTGCAAATCTGACCTGCAGCAAACTAAAGACTCAACAGCAGACTACAAGTGCTCCAAAAATCTTAAAAAGTACATTTCATCTTATTGCTCTGGTTGTACAACTTGTCACCCACATGTTTTAATCCAGATCCTCTGTACTCAGCTTTTCAAGCAGAACTCATGGGTGCGGCAGCTCATTGTGCTTTTCGTACAAAACAGAGTCAGCCATTTAATTATTTTCAGAAAGTAGGCTAAGAAATCAAACCAGTCATCTTCTGGTCACAAGCCAACTCCCCTGACCTTTAAATTACCACATTACTTAATCCATTCACCCAAAACTATTTTATTAAAGGCGTTACAGAAGCCCCCCCATCCCCCCTCCCAATACTGTAAATTCAAGCCCTGCGTCAGGATCCACGCTCATTAAAGCATGCTCGTCATATTGACACCCAAAATAATCCAGCCTGAGAAGATCTTCAAAAATCAATTTATTTGGAACGGCTGGCTTAAAGGTCACCTTCTATGGGGTATTTGACACAATTTCATTTAGTTGCAAAAGGCCCCAAAACGTTATTTTAAAAGCAAATTCAGCTTTGCTACTTAATTTCAGCCAGTCTAAAAGTGTCTCTAGTGAGCTCTCCTGAGAACGGGCTGTTTCTGTGCCTGTACCTTTAAATAACAATGCGCTGTGTCTGGCCACGCCCACTCCATGCTCCTATTGGGCAGGGGATGCGGCTTTCACGGTGTACATTCTTAGCGTACAATACACTGCTTTTTTACGGCAGAAACAGCGTCGTTTAACCGTACCTAATTGAACCAGAATCTGACACAGAAGTAGAGGTTCCCGTTCCTGAACAATCTGCGGATGCAGCAGGACGTTTTCAGAATGGTTGGTTAAATCTCTTACTTTGATCATATGTATTGTTTCAGTTACTACCATTTAGCTAACGCTAGCTCCAGCTAATAGTAAGGCTCATCTTATCTGGGGGGCCGGTGGACAGCAGCCTCCACTACAGCCGGGAGGAGTGGACAGTGACTTCCACCTCACAAGTTTCCAACTCTCAGATCCTCGTTTCAGCACACAATGGGCAAAAAATGGAGAAAGCCAGTAAATGAGATGAAACTTTTTTCATTTTTGGGCCTCATGCTATGGGGACACATATGACTGTTAGAAAATCTTCTGAAAATGAATTTGGCTCAGAAGGTGACCTTTAAAAGTTTGAAAGAGTTTGGAGTCAAACCGTCAGTTGTTCACTTTTCATATTGTAATTTGTTCATACGGAGTGATGTTGGAGGTGATGCACTTAACTGCACATTAATAAACAAAGCCATTGTACAGCACATAAATGCACAAAACTACCTGGAAAATCCATGATATGTCCCATATCTGAATAAGAGTGATGCTATATGTGATACCCACCGATACACACACAGACACACACAGACACACACACACGTCTCTGTGTTGTGGAGTCATGCGTTTGGGTCATATGCTCTTGTCTGCCTTAGGTGCTGATTTTCTTGTCTAACCTTGCAAATGCAGATGCCCCCATCGTCATTACAACCAGCAGACCAAAGCGAGTCACTGACACACGGAAACCAGAAACATGACACAAGAATGTCACCCAGAAAACCGCAGAGCAGGAGGCAGAGTGTGGCAGGATTGTAATCTTTCATTACAAATACTTGAGAGTTGTGTCTGCAGAGACATTATAAAAAAAATAAAGAAAGAAAAATACATTCAGAATGCCCCCCCACCCCCCCAAAATATCTGAAAAATGATAATAAATATGAAACCCTGAAAGGCCCAAACCTCAGAGGCTAGATGACAAAAACAAATGGACACCTTTCTTAAGCTACTGTACAACGGCACTGGAGTTATTTAGCATTATCCAGCATTTTTACTGTCGGGATTGACAAACTACATTCCCTACAAGGCTTTGCACGTGAAGAATGACAGTTACTACGAGACGGAGGTCCTGGCGCTGTGGTCCAGCATTCAAGGCTCTCAAATTTAAACCACAATGACTATCCACTTTTAGGTGGATAAGTCCACCTGCCTGTTGGGATTTAGCCAAGTAAATAATCACTTTTAAGTCATCTACACCTGTCAATATTGACATGTAGTCTTAAACACACCTCCTCATCAGCGCTCCAGTCTATCATTTCCCTTTTTCATTAGAGACCAAAAATGTAAATAATTAAATCCATAAACTAATGGACTGAGATGGCTGCTTCACATTTAGCTTCAGTCCCCAACCAATTGTTTAATACTGCAAATACATACAGGTTATATCAATTCATGAGTATGGATTACCTTTTTTTCCAGACCCTGACATGTATTGGATAATTTAGCTATCCAAGGTCTAATCTGACACCTACGAGACTTTTAAATGTCTAATACTAAGATAACAGCTGAATACAATTAACTTGTCAAAAGCTATTCTATCATAGAACTAAAGGTTCAGAATTAACAAGCTGCAGACAAACTGCTGGTCAAGATACACGTGAGAGGAGACGTGTCACTCTCTCAATTCTGGGTGTCTCCCCGTTTAAAATCTTTGGATAAGGAGACGACACTGACCACTGCAGCATCTTAATGTGACGTTCAACAAGTTACAGTTTAGCTCAGTGTTATCTCACATATGTTCTCAAGACCCACTTCTGCAGGCTGAGGTGGATTCCTTTTTCATTTTTTACCCTAATGGATCTGTTCTGATTTGGCTAGATATGTACGGGTCATCTCTGCTCATTGCGTGGCTGCCATTTGTTTCGTTGCGTTCATTGGTCAAACATAAGATGACAAAGTGTGTGGAAAACCCTGGGCCTGACATAAGCCTTCATGTTTATTCTTACTAATCAAAGATTCTTTGCTCCTGGAACTTGCTCATATTTGTCTCTTTGAACACAGAGAAGATACAGAGAAGATGCAGGTCCAGCCAACATGGCGGCTCGGATGCAGCCCAGAAGTGGGGCACGGCCACAATCTGGTTCCAAGCAGGAACTACCTAAACCTGCTTCGGTCACATTGGGCCTCTGCCACATCTTCCTTCTTGTCATACTCACTCTGCATTGAAGCCGTTGACATGCAGGATCCTCATCTGTTTCACTATGGTGCTCTTTCCTGACTCGCCAGCCCCTGATTGAGACAGAAAAAAGGCAATATCAGGGACCTGTGGAAACAGGCATACAGTCCATAACATATCTATCCGAAATGGTCTTTTATAAAAAAGCTTTGAGTTTTGGATTTCCACAAAGCAGTATTGAGCAGTACATTTCAAACACGACATGTCACTTTTTATTTGGGAATACTTGGGGGCGGGCGGGGGCGGGGGGAGTAGAGGCAAGGACAAAGCTGCATGGTCATGGCTGAAATAATAAACTGGATTATTCCACTAGAGACTGTGATCACAATCACAAGATTATATTTTTAGTCGCGATGATGGCTACCTTCAGACCTAAACCTCTGAAAGAAACAAATGACTCGAGCTGTCTGCTTGCACTTAGAAAGCAGGAAACATTAAAGATTGAATGTGAGAGTTTGCGAGTGGGTCGGTACACTACAAGCCAAGCTTCTGTTTGGTGTGTGTTTGGGGGGGGGGGTAGACGGAGAGATGTTCTTCACCTCAGATGAGGTTTTGATCATTAGTGTGCAAATCTTCCTGCAATTCTCCCATAGCCTCTGTAAACTGATACACTGACCAGAAAGGCAATTGGCTGCAAGATTACTGTGAATCTACTCAGTTTAACTTCTTTTAGATTAAGAGCTCGGATGTTTTCTCCTCTTGTACAGAGACGAGCAACATCAAGCAAACCAACACACCACACACACGAGGTGCATTGACAGTTCTCATTGACACCTTTTGGCCATCGACCTGTTTAACTTGAAGCTGTCTCTCTTGAAATATGCTCAACTGAAAAGCAGGTAGCATGTAGCATCATTAGCCTCACGCTGTAGGCGCCCGACGGCCTTGTGCAATTCTGCAAAAATGAAACTCACACCTCTT
>CAESWR010000443.1:201889-212451 GCA_903171835.1 Mullus surmuletus | reverse complement strand
CATATGTGTCACAGCCGATGCTAAAAGAAATCAAGAAGTTTAGTGGAGTTGTTTTGCAACTCTGGAGGATTGTGAGTTTGATATCTGAGAGCAGGACGAGGGCAGACTTTTCGCTCTTCCTGTGCACAAGGTGGAATCTGGGACACATTCCAGCATTCTTTGGGGTGGTGAGGTGCTCTCTCAGAACTCTCTCAACCTCTGGGTTCCTGTGTGCTCAAAGCTGAATAACTGAAAGATTTGTTATGCATTTCACATTTCCTGTGTAAATATAGAGGTGTTTTTATATCTTTTAGATTTTATTTTTTTTATCTCTTTATTTCTTTCAAAACATTTTTATTTATGTGTGCCTTAAAGTTGGGAGACTCAACAAAATGTTGTTATGTGTGCATAATGAATATAAAGACTCTTGAATCTTGACAAAAAAATTCCCCAGGGAAGTGTGAACTTAGCCTCAGTATGTAACCGGAGTTAAAATGAGAACAAATTTGTGTGTGTGTTTATGACAAAAACTTGGACGTAAAATGAGAGGGAAGTCATCATTATACGAACAGTAACATTTTAGTAGACAGAGAAAAGATGATATAGAATAAACTGTTTTTTGAGGAAAAA
Source organism: Mullus surmuletus (assembly GCA_903171835.1). Lineage (NCBI taxonomy): Eukaryota > Metazoa > Chordata > Actinopteri > Syngnathiformes > Mullidae > Mullus > Mullus surmuletus. The sequence continues at coordinate 211,842 of CAESWR010000443.1, read as the reverse complement.
GCTTAAAAAAGAAAAATAATCCATTCTTAATGTGTACAAATTTCAAAATGTGTCAAAGAACACTTACAAAGATGTGAAAACATATCATGAATGCAGAAAATAACAATAAAGACTTTGCCGTATCCCGAGTCAGTCAGGTGGAGCCTCTAGATGATTCTGAAACAACCACGTACACAACACGTCTGCAATGCAGCAGCCTCACAATCATGGCAGCTCTGCTCGCATCCCAGAATTAAACCTTTACACGTTACGTCTGCATATGAACGCGTGGTTGATTAAATGCCATCGATGTGTCACAGCTGCTCGCCGTCTAACTCGTTAACCTTCCACTGCTTGATATGTCAGAGGAAGTGACCTTTTCGTGGATTTGAGCCCGCCGCCCCACTCTGCTCCTTGCAGCACCTTAGTTAATCTGTTATGGTTATACAGACTGAGCACGCGATTTTATCGCCGTCTGACTCTAAAGCGTTTTATTATCAGGTGTGGATCCCTGAGGCCATGATCGTCTTATTAAAGCACGCCAGCCTGTTAACACCTGAATCATGCAAAGGAGGTCAGGTGACCCGCTTTGACACATCATCTTTTAATTTGTCTCACTTCTAATTATAAAACATCTTCTGTTCCCCCTGAATTCATGTAGTTAATTCAACATTAAAGTGGTTGGCGTAAATTAATCAGTGGCTGGCAGCCAGGAGCGCCGTAACATCAAATCAACCGTCAATTATAACATTTGGACTGGAAACCATTTTTCCCATTAACATCACAAGTCAGGAGAGGTGGGGCTTCATCGTGCACGATCCCAGCCTGCCGTGTTATTATTGTCGCTATTGGAAAAAGCCTTGGGCGGCTCGCTCATCATAAGGCTTCTGTGTGTGTATGTGTGTATGTGTGAACGTTTGCGCGTGTGTGTTGAAGGGCTGCACGATAATGGCCAAAATGATAATCACAATTTTGTTGATCAATATTGATACCACAATTATTGATCACGGTTATTCGTTATTCATTTGTGAAAAGAGATATGCACTTCAATAATTCCAAAGCAAATTTATACATGTTGTGATGTAGCATAATTGTGAATAAAGACTACCTGACTATGTGAGTTATGGACGTATCTTTTTATTTCGCTTCCCCGTGAATTGATACTTATTAATCTAATTAATATGCCACCACATCACACTATGCAACCAAATGAAAATGATCAAGTCCTATACAAAGAAATAGGAATGAAATTGAAAATGACAAAAACACTTGTCGAAGTGAAATGCAGTAGAACCATGGGTAGAGCACACATTTCAAATGTCAATATCGAGGACCAATAAGTGCATATAAACGTCGTGGCAAAATAACCCGATTTCGATGTAACATTCTAGTGTGTTGTTCTGCTAATGAAGGCCACGTGACCTTGCCCAAGGACACGCTCCCACTTGGGCCTTTCTCCCTCCCACATCGAAACCCCCACCTCCACCCATCCCCCAGATCAGCCCCAGATCTGTCACAGACAGATTCTGGCCACAGTGGTGGTGTAGGTGTTGCACCAATTATAACCGCTGACCACTCCGCCATGAGACCCCTCGGGGTTGCCGCCCACCATCAGAAAAAAGGTTATGCCCATAGAGGGAACACAGTCAGACAGGGATTTGGTTAAAGAACTATGTCTCCGTCTGGAGTGTGTATGTGTGTGTGTGTGTGTGTGCGCGTTCAGCTGAGCGTTCGACTCTTAAACGGCTCTAAGGCAAAAAGTGTGAAATAACTTCAACTGCAGAGGAAGAGCATGTGTGTGTGTGTGTGTGTGTGTCTGCGTGCGTGAGGTGGAGACCTTCATATGACACAATGAATACTCTATTACAACATCAAGAGGGTGTGTGTGTGTGTGCATGTACTTGTGTGTGTGTGTGTCCTTCAATATACAGTAAATTTCAACACAGCCTCCCTGACTCTTGGACACGACTTAAAAAAGTGTGACGTTCTTTTCCCAGCTTCTTCTCTAAGCGAGTTTTCTGCTCTCTGTGGAGGACTGACTCTGCTTTTTTTCCTTCCTTTAAAAAAAGCAGAAGAATACGATTTTATTGTTGCAGCGAAACTGGCATTGATGGGTTGATTGGTGAGGTTTATCCTGCTGAAACTGACAACATTTTCATTTTTTTCTTTCCTCTGCTCCTGCTCCAACAATCCGCTCACACAACGCTCCACAGGTAAGAGAACTCCTTTTTTTACCAGCTACAAGGTGATTTGTTATTTTTTGGGACCAAAGGGGCCTCTCCCCTGCTTCTCCATCACTGCCCACACACACACGCACCCACCCACACACACCTCCCACAGGGCACCGGTGCCTTTATAGAAACTACATCTGTGGCCTCTTCTAAAATATTGGCTTGGAGAGTCGTCAGCTCAGACGCAGCTAAAGCTCAGAGCAGGAATGAGAGTAAAGCGCAGAAGCACCCAAAATGCATGTATGCTTCGTGAGTCCAGTTTGCTGATTGGGTGCATCAAAGTAACAATGACATCATGAGGTTGTGTCGTTTACTCATGAATGGATAAGAGCGGCGCCAATGTTGAGAATGTAGACAACGTTTCAGCCTCCAAAGTTCTGAGTGAAACTGTCGCACAGCCGGTGAGGACTGAAGAAGCCCGCTGAAACATCCCTTAGAACTTGTCGCTCGTTCAGATCTGAGAGAAGCCCGGCAGGCATGTTGCTATGGAAACACACATTCATCACTATCAGAATGGGACGGCATTGTGTGTCCTGTGTGTCTGTTTCATTAGAGGGCCTCGAAACAACTTGAGCACAAAAAAAGAAGAAATTACAATAAGTCTGACACATGCATATAACTAGTTGTCCTCATATTTTGTCAAACTAAATTAAGTTTTATAACTAATGTTGTACTCAATACTCATCACTGCTTGAACTTGATTTCAACTTATTCCAGTAAGCTGTTTTTTTCCTTTTTTGTCAGCTCTAAACTTGATTTGTATGGAAAGTTTGCGAGAAATCTGCCCGCCCAACCCGAGGCGTACTTTGCCGGACTTCTCACTGACTTAACGCCTTCACAGCCTTGGCGGTCGGCGATGCTTGGGGCTAATGTTCCATTGGTTGAATGATTTAGATAGCGCCGCTCCCCCGATGGTGTCTGCAGTAATACATTGTGCCGATCAGTGCTGTATCTAAATCTAGGTTTTAGATGGTTCCAGATGGCTCCTCCAGAGGGCGCCTCAGCACACACCACACTGGTCATTTTGTTAATAAGGTTGTGAAGTACTTATGGTAAACGATACACCATGAACATTGAAGCTCCAAGAAAAATCTTGACAAATTTACAAATCTGTCCTATCTCCGTCTGCCGGGATTTATCCGTGCACGGAAGTTGGAAAACTACAGGCGACTCCAATGTGCCCAAATCCTCAGTGAGGACTGATTGAGTCATATTTTCAGACTCGGCGGTGTGATCCCGGTCGCCTACAGATCCCAGAAGTCGCTGGGGCGAGTGTTTCTCGGTGACGCCCACCATGGCGCTTCTGAATATTCATATACTGCTGAAAACATGTTGCAGAAATCACTGTCACAGCTCGAGAATCAGGGAGAAATTCTAGCTCTTGAAGATACTGTAATCAGTGCCGCCTGCTGTCTCTTTCACACCCACACACACTCACACACACACACACACACAAACACACACACATACACGCAGTATCAGTCGTGCCTACTTCAGAGCAGGGGAGAGTTTTAAGGGTTTCTAGCCGGATGTGTCACACACTATCACTTCAGATGCACTCTTCTCTCAAATCTGTCTTTGCTAACAGGGGGAGCCGCTAATCCCGGCGGACAGCGACAAGCCTGAAGTGTCACGCCGCATCCATCCAAACACTCGCCCTCCGCCCGCTCTCAGATGTGACCAAGGGCTTCTTAAAAGCCACCAAAGTGTTTATCTCTCGGAAACCAATCGTGGTAGTCGAGAGCACCAGACTCCTGGTGACATTAGGAGCTGTCTGTCAGCGCCTCCCGTTAATGGGGAGAAACGCTCGCCGCCACGCTCTCCGCGCCCGAAGGCAGGGCGGCGCTTCCACCGCGCTGCTTTTGTTGTGATCAACAGCCAAAGTCTGCAGTACAAATGAAACAGCATGGGATACAAAGATAACAGAGAATTATGGAAGGGGGTGGGTGTGGGGGTTGTGGGGGGATAAAAGGATGACACAAGAAAGAGGGAACAGCTGACAAGGTGCGACGGACGAGACAAAGATGGAAGACAGAGAGCCCTAATGAAGCTACCGTCAGCGAGCAACGCATAGCAATACACTCGGCAATATCAGATGCCCGCGTACTCATCAACACTCAGCAACATACATACACACGACAACACGCTCACTCAACAACAACAGGAAAAACTCACTTTGAAACGACACACACAGCAGCGAGACCCTGGTTTGCTAGTTTCCACCTAAAACGGATAGTTTGGATTTTTTGACATGAAGTTGTATGAGCTCCTCACCATCAGTGGGGCTCATCAGCAGTGACTTTTCCCCCACTGTGTGAGCAGAGTTCTGGCCCGGTTTCGGTGTTGCAGAAAGTAGTTCCAGCTAATTGCTGGGGTCACATTGATAAAGCGTTTTGCTCCAAAAAACAATATGCATTCAAAAGAGTAATCCATTTGCATCACGAAAAAGTCAGACATCGCAATCACTGGCACTATTTTCCCTCCTTTCGTATCACTGTGTGCACCATCATCAGCTGTTTCACGGCGTTTACATGCTCTGAAGGAGACCGCTGCGACGCGTCTTCTCTTAGCGCCTCTTTTGTCTTTCAGCTTGTCTTCAGCTTTCAGCCAAGAATTTGTGATGCAAATGGATCACTCTTTTGGACGCATATTGTTTTTTGGAGCAAAATGCTTAATCCTTGTGACACCAGCAACTAGACGGAACTACTTTCTGCAACACCGCCGGAACGCCGCTCCGGGAATGCAGTGGGGGAAAAGTCACTGCTGATGAACGACACTGATGGTAATACAACTTCATGTCAAATCTGAAATATCCCTTTAAAGTCCATAAAAAAAATTAATTGTTAGAAACATCAGTTTATCATTAAGGCTTGTTCACACCAGACGCAACTGATGTCTACATACAAAGTCAATGTCGAGACACATTTAGGTGTGACCTGCCCTCACAGGACCGACTGACGCAGCCAATAAGATTGGTCAGGCTACCAGGTTGCGTTAGTTTGCACAACAGAGTTGTGTAGTTTGCGTAATGTCAAATTATTTTCAGGTGACATAGTGTGATGCTATGCTATGACAGCCGACACATTGCTGTGTCCCGTGATTTGTATCACCGCAGTACAGTTTTACCAGGACCGATTGGCGTTTACCTTAAGCACTGCAGATTGTCCTTGATCTGAGTATATTAAATGATTAGGTGACACTGTGTGTGTGTGTGTGTGTGTGGGGGTGGGTGGGTGGGTGTGTGTAGCAGTGCTTATGTGTGTGGACGTGGTGCGGTAAATGGATGGTGTCTCAGTCATGGTTGTGACAAAGTTTCACAGAGAAACTGGAAGTAGAACTGAGCGAGCTGACGTCACTTGCAACATGCCTTTTTGAGCAATCTGTCAAAACATACCTTTTCTCCCTGGATTTGAATCAAGTCTAAGTGGACGTCTAGCAAAAATTCTGATCCAGTTTTAATTTATTTCTATTGTATTTTATTTTATTTCATTTTGTTGCAGTGTTTATGTATTTCAATATTTTATTCTATTATATTTTATTTAATCTATTGTAATTTACAGCATTGTATGGGCCAATTTTACCATCTGTGCTGTTTTAAATCTGTACAGCACATTAAAGTTAAGTTGAAAAAAATTAATGCTCTGGAATTAAACATGTATCTCAAATTTCTGAAGAGTGAAACCCTAAGGAGACACACCCATCTACATCCTCTCCCTAAAACGAACCGCTTGGAGAAAGATTAAGACCATAAATTTACGAGACGAATGTTTGCTGAGCTGCCGGTTGCCCCTTTCTGGCCTTTAGGAAGAACATTATTTTATTACATCAATCGCTTCTGCTGACGCCGCTTTGTGACTAATTGCCACAGTGTCAGCACACGTATTTATTTATTTTTCTGTCTTTATTGTCGACATCAGCGTGGTTGAACGAGTCATCACTCATGAGGGAAATTTTAAGAAATCCCTCACTGACACACTCTGTCACATTTATTTTAGCAGGAAACAACTGAAGTTGTCAAGCCAGCAGCCTGTCTGCCACTGGGAAGTTAACGCTCCTTTATTTCTGTGCATGGCTGTGCCAAGCAAGCTGCTCATAAATTGCAAATGTGTTACTTTGCAATGTTTTGATATATAACTTGTTCCATGAGATAAGTGAATCAAAGCCACTGCCCCCCCACCCCCCCATCCCCCCACCCTGCTGCATTAAAGTACATTACTAAAGGTCCCAAAGTCAAGTTGATGTATGTCACTTTTCATCCCTAACTCGTTGCCACGTTACAAAGATCATATTTCACCTGCAGATCTCCTGATTATACGTGTGTGTGTCTGTGTGTGTGTGTGTGGGATTAGCATACACCCGCCCGGACGCTGGCTCACTCCTTCCTCATGCATGTATTCAGCTGCGACGTGCAGGAGCGGGGATGCTCCCGACCCGGCGGAGCTGCTGGTTTAGATAAGACGAGCGGCGCATTCAGGAAGTGAAACAGAGGCATCCGAACCGCAGCCTGCAAATCAGTGAGCGGCTGCAGGATTTGCTAGAGTGAGTTGAGGGTGAATTTAGTGCTGGGAAGTGGGACTAATCCTGTTTGTAAAAAGTCACAGGTAGAGGGATTAAGGGTGGCTGTGTTGTTAGACAGGCTGGGCAATAAGGGGGGGAGGAGGGTCTGTGATGGGGTTTAGGTGAGAATGTGTGGGGATTTCAGAGGATGGGACGTGTGTATTTGTGTGTGTGTGTGTGTGTGTGTGTGTGCGTGTGTGCGTGCGTGCGTGCTGACCTTCAGTAAATATACACCTTCATACGCCAACCAGCAAATACTTGTCAATGTAAATATAAAACAACTACTGATCCACACTGGTTTGTTGGAGTTTTTTAAGGAGAATCCAGCTTTCTTATAGACGCCGTTCACATCCGTTAGACAGGATTAGACAAGTTTTCAGAGGATGACAGAGGCAAGGAGACATGCTGCTGAGGAGGTTTTTCATCCCATTAAAGGGCCCATATTCTGCTGTGTTCACACCAGGGGCCGCTTAATTAGGAACCTGTGTTATTTGTGGTAATGCATCCCAAGAGATAATCTGAGCCAAAAGTGATCTATGAATCAAGCTTTTTCCATGAAGTAATTAAAGGTCACCTTCTAAGGGGTATTTGACACAATTTTATTTAGTTGCCAGAGGCCCAAAAACATTATTTAAATTTTTCCTGCAAATTCAGCTTTGGTGCTTAATTAATCAGACAGTCTAAAAGTGGCTCTAGTGAGCTCTCCTGAGAACAGGCTGGTTCTGTGCCTGTACCTTTAAATGTTAATGAGCTGTGTTTGGCCACGCCCACTCCCAGCTCCTATTGGGCAGGGGATGAGGCTTTCACTGGTGTTCGTCTTAGCGTACAATACGCCGTGGTTCAACCGTAGCTAATTGAGGCAGAATCGGACACAGAAGAGGTTCCCGTTCCTGAACATGTTCAGATTCTGCTGCTGCAGCAGAACGTTTTAGAATGGTTGGTTAATTTTTTTCCAAATCTCTTATTTTGTTCATATGTGTTGTTTCAGTTGCTACCATTTATCCAACGCTAGCTCAAGCTAATAGTAAGGCTCATCTTATCTGGGGGGCTGGTGGACAGCCGGGGGGAGTGGCCAGTGACTTCCACCTCACAAGTTTCTCACAACTCTCAGATCCACTCGTTTCAGCACACAGCGCTTTAGACCTTTAAATAATATTGATGTGTATGTATGTATTGATGTGTGAATATGTTTTAGTCTAAGCAGCTTCCTCAATCATTATGGTTTTCTGATATTCTGCTTCATGTCTTCAGTATTAAAATGTCGGAAAATAATGCTGTCTAAACTGAATTTACATTTTATTGGTTAAAGTGAAAAGTGAAAGAACGATGAGGAAATTCACAGGGATTTCAGAGGGGTTTTTTAATGAATAAAGTAGGAGCAGAAATGACAGTCAGAGGCTATTTGGGAAAAGTTCAAACCTCATCGCTCCTCATTAGACAGACAGATCGACGGAGCGGTGACTCCAACTGGTGTTTACACCTGGAAAGACACTCTGTGGAGCAGCAAGAGCTGGAAGAAGCATGAGGTGCTGTAACAAATGAGACAATGAGGGGAAGTAATGATAGGAATCATAAATGCAAAGGAAATGTTAATCATTTAATTCATCAATAAGAAATTGTCGAAGGCAGTGGTGTCTATGAAGCCTGACTGATGAGTTCTCTGAAACTGCTCTGAAAAAAAATAGTCAGAATAATGCTGTTGTATTTTTTGTATTTTTATTTTCACTGTAAATGAGGTCTCATGAGACTGAAGCTACATGAAGTCACTGTTGGTCTGTAACACTTTGAGACACGTTCTAGCTGCTCCATGAGTGGGCGGAGCCTTCTGTCTAACATATGATTGTGCTTGTGACATGTTTTTTTTTTTCCCCTTTGGTGCATCATGGGTACTGTAAAATGATGACAAAATTTAAGGTTCAAACAAGTTACCGAGTTTATTTAAGCCTATGTGGCTCAGAGAATAGAGTGGTAGTTTATTATCCAGAGCGTTGCCAGCTCGATGAAGCCGGCCATGATGAAGAGTTTGAGCAAGACACTGAACCCCTGACTGCTCCTGATGAGCTGGTTGGCACCTTGCAGGGCAGTCTGCACCACCTCTGGGTGAATGTGAGGGTGAACGGGTGAGGCTTTGCTAGTAGAAAAGTGCAATGTAAATGCAGCCCATTTACAAGATGAGATAGGAAGTGGAATATTATTTTTTTATGTTAATGACTGCTGATGACCCGCCGCTCCCTTCAACCAATTTGGTGGCCAGTTAGTTTGTGAGGCATGTATCCAAATAGTAACGGCCACGAAAGGAGGATTTTTCACATCCTTGTTGTAAGTGTATGATCTAGAATGCCTCTCTTGCTGGTATCTTAAGGCTAAACAGGTTAAGGGTGTGGCCTCCAGCAGAAGCTCATTGGTGTCTGATTCTGCAGCAAAGATGGGGAAAGAGCAACTTTAATCTTTATTCTTATTCATGTTTTTCTTCATGAATTGTATTTGTATATGTTGGTGGGAGCAATGCCGATGATGAATAAAGTAAGAGCAGTTTTGCTTCACCGCAGCAATCACTCTCTGTATGGAGGTTTGCTGGCGCTCACAGATGGAAGTTGTGATACTGAGCATCTCTAAGAACTTTGTGCAACAGCAGCTCCAGTGTAAGCATGAATGAGCACACACACACACACACAAAACACACAAACTGGCATGTGTGTGTTACCTAAGATTTGCCGCCAAATGTCCCGAGCCTTCTGCCTCATTTACCCTGGAATTGCACCCAGTAATAATCCTGCTGATGGCCACTTCTCTCTCTCACACACACACACACACACACACACCAGTGTTCTCCTCTTCCTCTGAATCCTGCCTGTCTGTCTCTTTGTTTGCGCTCCCTGACCTTCGCCAACAATAGTTTTACATTCTTCACTGCATCCAGAGGCTGCGAGGAGCCCTTTTCTTTCGTTGACGCCCACGCAGGTACAGAGACGCATAGAAGAAGAAGAGAAAGCGAAGCCTCGCTGATGGCTAGCACAGCCGCCGCCATCTTCCTCCGGCAGCCTCCTCCTCCTCCTCTTCACTCACATTCCCTGTTCGATTGGGTTTTGTCGCGGTGATTATAATGATCATGCCTCGGCTCGCTTTAATGATAGTAGTTTGAGTCGGCTAAAAAACACCCTCGTCTCCCCGCCTGCCTCTGTATCT
>CAESWR010000443.1:190500-200687 GCA_903171835.1 Mullus surmuletus | reverse complement strand
TGGAAACAGAACATTGCTTTAAACATTGCTCACCTTGGATTCCAATGGATATTGGAATGTGTCAAAATGTGTCAAATCTTCAGTTCAATGATCTGTTTCTGAATTGAAAAAAAGATTTTTAAAGAATTTTGAATTAAACATTTTTTTACATGAACTATTGGTGGGAAAGATTGAAGGACAGCAAGCAATGTTAAAAAGGTTGAGAAATAAATCAAAAGTGTAATATTGGTTCCCTGTTCTCAGTGCGGCCGTGGAGGTGATGAGGAGGAGAAAGGATAGGGAGGAATACACAGAAAAAGAATAATATTAACATAAACAGTGGCAGTGGCTCAGGTGGTAGAGCGGGTCGTCCAATGAATATAGGGTTGGAGGTTGGAATCCTGCCCTGTCTCAGTTGCTGTTGTAGTGTCCTTGGGCAAGACACCTTATCCACTTTGCCCCGTGTGAATGTGTATGAATGTTTGGTGGTGGTCTGAGTTGCCGTTCGGCTCAGATTGGCAGCCACGCTTCCACCAGTCTGCCCCAGGGCAGCTGTGGCTACACACGTAGTTTACCACCACTGGTGAGTGTGTGCATGAATGAATAATGGTTTCTGTAAGCGCTTTGGGTGCCTTGAAAAGCGCTATATAAATTATTAATAATTAATAAATAATATTATAAACATAATTATTATTAAGACCTCCATAACACTGTTTGCATGGAATTGGAGGTCTCACATGCACCCATAGTCAACGTCCTGCTAGAACACCAAAAACGAATGGTCTCAGAGGCTGGCGGGTTAGAATGACCTCAACGAGGTTCACTTTCTGGCATCAGCACGGTCATGATGCCCACAAGGTTTGTCAGAGTCCTGGACTGCACAGGGAGTGAGGACAAAAGTTTGATCTCCTTGTGGATGATGTCTTCGCATCAGAATGTCTGAAACCCCCTTTCTGTTGAGAGAAAGGGGGTGGAGGGGTGTCAGATTAGAGATGCCACTAAAAGTACTTTACTACTACCCTTCTACCATCAGCATTCATCAACATTCACAATTTATGATGGAATGCAGAGTGTCGCGTAAGGAGGAGAGCGGAACTCACTACATCACCATGAGCCAATGGCTACGTTTACATGCAGTCAAACAAGCCTTTTCAACCAGAACATTAGCAATAACCCTGTTGCGTGCAGCCATGTAAACACCAATAACATGTTTGAATAACTGGAATATGCTCATATTCATGTTTTTAAAAACCTAAATATTCCCCCTGGGTTCCTTCTTTTCCAAGGCAAATAGTTGATCATGTATATGCCTATCTGGATATTCCCATCAAAAGGAATATGAATTTGTGAACTGTGCATCGTCTATTGGCATGGTATCTTGGTCTTTGTAGGACAGGAACTACTTTTGGAGTCAGGAGGAAACCAATCAATTCATAAGTGTGATGAAAGACACAAACATCCTGGCATTTGGATACGCTAGAAAGTAGCGGGATAGCCAGATCCACAAAAAGGGGAGCGGAAAGTTCCGCCAAGCAGGGTTTGTAGCAGACATTCTCCATGCGTGGCTGCTTTGATCGGGATATCCCAATTGATTACAATCACCATGGATACAGGGTCACGCATGAAAACGCCTTATTAACAATGTTTCACAAACCACAATATGGACCTTAACCCCAATATTGACTGCATGTAAACATAGTCAATAACACAAGTGAAGGTGGGGGGGCATGGCGGGGCATTCAGATTACAGTGGCACCATGTACAAACCCTCCCCTGATTACAACAGGCTCTGATTTTTTTATATTTGAAGTAACATGATGAAAAGGATCCTTGGAGAGGCAGACCTTTTTTATTAAAGAGGAAGATCCTTCTTTTTTCTTCATCCAGAACCTTCTGCTATGCGGCGCTCGCCAAAATCCACCAGAATCCCTCAGAGGAAGGCGTTCAGCAGTAATTGGAGGTGAGCGGTGCGCACTTGGCTTCAGGGAAATGAAGTGGAGTTTGAGTTCAGGTTAGGATGCCAGGAAATACTTTCCTCCATTAACGCTCGCTGGAAGTAGAACACAGCTCTTTGGAAATATTCTCTCCCCTCACAGAGGCCCAATTCTTTGCTCCTGAATTCATAATGCCCCCTCTCCACTCGCATGTTGCATAAACATGACATCCTTCATTCTGTCTGGCTAGCCGCTAAATTAACTCCCACAGCCGTCTCTGGTGAAAGAAAATGAATTCTTGACCCTCCGATTCAAAGTTTAATGAAATATTAGGAATTGACGGAAGCACCACTTAAATGTTTTTCCCGCAAACCTGCAAAGCGGCGCCGGCTGCCTGGCTAATGGAGGGAAATGCTATTCATGTTATAGAACGAGACAAGGAGAGGAACGGGGCTGCCACCCATTCTGTTGGAATCACCAGCTGGGAATTTTACATCTGCATTCCCTGTTACAGCTGTGGAGCTCCATGTTTTATGGATGAGGATGGATGCCGGAATACGGATGATTGAGAAGGAGTTATCACACAGAGATGGGAATCACAGAGGAGAGGAGCTTAGCAGCGCCTCACTCGCTCAACAAGACCCCTCAGTGTGGGCAGTTTGTGCTCTTTGGAGCCTGTGGTAAACACACAACACATACAGGCACAAACACACCAACTTGATGCATCTACAGACAGCAGCTTTTTCAGGCCCCTGAGGCACTGGAGGGCTTGGTTAGATGTTTTTATCGCAGTCTTTCAGGGGCTACGGAGTAAATGGGAATGGGCACCTCGGAAAGCCGAGGCGGAGGAACACCTCTCAGAGTGCACCTGGCCACGGCTGAAGGCATATCTAAAAGAGTTGTAATAAGCGTAGTCTAAGAGGTGCGCAGTCTGATAGCAGTGCGGCCCAGGAGTGCAGTTTCCCCATCTGCAGCCGGCTGTGCGCGCAGGGCTTCTACGGCGCTCGATGCATATTTCACATGGCAGTTATGGAGTCTGGAGATTGGCGGGATGCGACAGGAGCCGGCTGAGGGAGGCGGTGATTCCCCGGCGTGAACCTGCACTGAACCGGATTCTCCAATTCTGCAACACACACACACACACACGCGTGCTCTTCTGGGGAAAGGCGTGGGATGCTAATTTCTAAAAACATTGCAAGGGAATGAATCACCTTCCAATGTCATGTGTGAAAATGAACATCTGTAGTCTGTGGAGTGTTGATGATGGCTTAGTATGTAAAATTGGGATTACATTCAGTTAGAAAGTTACACATCAGTTCTGCCGTTTGCGGGTCGCCGGATAATGATTTTGAATCTCAGTCTGTTTCTTTTGCAGCATCCATAGTCACACTCCCACCACAAAGATGTTTAAGTATTCAGCATCTGATTTACTAAAGCTCTGCGTGTGTAAAGACGTGAGCAAACTTCATATCACGCGCAAGAAAGCGTGCACGATGATCTACTAACGATGGCTCCTCTGAAGTGTGCATGATCACATACTCTGTCCATGTACGACGTTTGCTGTTTTTGCCTGCACAAGGAAAACACTGGAGTAGATGCAAATGTTATCATTTCACTAAGACTGTGTGAATTACAAAGCCAGACAGTACTTGCAGTGATTGTTTCTGCATCTATATTTACCACATTTGATAACCTTGTGTCACATGAGTGCACAAAGAATTTGATGGGTTTGAACAAAACTCTGCCTCCTCTTCAGGAGTCACCAGACTCAGTGGCTGTGTTTTGTTTTTCTAACTCTTCTTTTTCTTATGTTAGGCAATAAAACAGAAAAAGGGCTTGCTTTAACCAGTTCCTTTATTACTGCCACATCAACATAAAAAAAAAAAACATGCCAAACTAAGATAGCTAAAGCTATACAAGCTTAGGCGTCTTGTGGTGCGCAGTTACTCAAAGCTTAAAGGTTAAGAGTCAGTGACATGTCAGTAAATCTGAGTTTATTATCCGAACTTACCATTAAACTCTTTGTTTCTATCAAAACTGCCTGAGGAATGTGTACAGCTCAAAATTGGAGAAGGTGACATTTTCTGCACAGATTTCCATCAGCGGGACAGCTGATTCTGCTATTTACAAAATGTGCAAAGTCACTTTGGCAAAGTGCCTTTGGTTTGCCTCACTTTTAGCCCCCACCAGACTATTTATTTCTCTTAGTTGTTTGTGAGAGCATGAATCAAGTGCACCTTGAGCGCTGGGTTGAGAAGCCACCGGAGCGCTCTCTGCTATGCCATACTTCACCCTGTATTGAAGGCATCAAGGGCTCTCTGGATGATGGGCCCGATTCCATGCTGACGGATGTGTATCTCTGCCTCGCTGCGGGTGACAATTACTCTGACAAAGTGTCGTCACATTCCAAGGAATGTCCCCATATATATCATGAAAGTTAATAGAGTAAGCAGAGACAACATGGGCCAGCATCTGTTTGCGGTTGGATTCAAGGTGTTGCAGCGGCTGTGGGTTAGTGCTCGTCTTTATTTACAAGCAGTGTGATGCAGTGATTTGTCTTTTAAACCCAATGACTCTCACTCATGAGGCTATAAACCTTCTAGTGCTTTGTGTTGTGGCACACTCGCACACAGGAAGTGTTTTTCGAAAGTTAAATTTTACCAAAGAGGAGAGGCAATGGTGCATTTCCACACTTCATTTCTCCCCCTGTGTGCCAGATACGGAGCGCTTCCATTTAACAGACTGAGGGAATGATGCTGACTGGCAGGCCCTGCAGGGGCCCTACTGGCCCACTAGGCTGTTACAGTACTTAATCAATATAGAGATGCTTCAACCATGACTTCAGCACTGGCGGAGGAGGCTGACAGGAGGATTCCACTCTCTGTGGGCTCTGACACAACTCTGTTCCTGCTTCAACATTTCACATAGCTCATTCATAGTTTCCTGTCTCACAGTTAGTTTCGGATGTCACGTGTGACAACATTACACATGATTAAAATGATTTTCTGCGCTCTATTCATAATCAATTTAATTTATTGCTTAGTGTGTATTTTTCCTGTGTTTAGAACATTTTTGGCACAGGTTGTCAGCATGGATCACACAGTGACATAGATGCTTTGTATGTCATATCACCGGGGCTTTTCACATCCAGCAGGGTTGTTGAGCCAACCTCCCCCAGGTCACAAGGAGACAGTCGTCCCATTAACTAGCTAACAGCTGATGTTAACTTTATAACATGTCATCTTGTTCCAGGGGGATTACGATAATTCAGACATGCGGATGCTATGATTAGATATTTGATCCCAGCAAATTCTAGTTACTTCTCTAATTCCGGGGGGTCTCCTGTATTTTAAAGTTTGGCTTGTTTGCTTTGGAAGGTTTGGTAATGCCTGCAGCACTGGCTGGAATGTAATATTGTGAATTTAGTTCAGAGTGATCTAGATATTCACTGCTAGCTGTGGCAAACCTCTTGCTGTTTGCTTCAGCGATCTTTTATTTGTGGACAGTTGGCCAGTGAAATGTATCAGAAAGCCAGCAGAAAAAGCCCGTTCATCAGCGGCAGCTCATGCGTGGATGCGACGCAACCACACATTTACTCTGACGCACGTCAACAATGAATTTCCTGGTAAACACACACCGGCAGCAGCAACTCTTGATAGATTCAGTCACTCCACTGTGTGGAGGTATTGAGCGCGGGGTTCATCACCTCCTGCTCCGTTGCAAGTGAAGTGTTTAATTGAGAGTGAGTAAATAGCAGGTCTTCACTGCTTTGGCCCCACTCCACCCATCAGCCCGTGAAATAGACTGTATTTCACGCCATTTCCACCAACAGACGTGGAAGGAAAAAAAACAGCCGTGCCTCATGTCTCAGTACCGTCTCCTTTTGCTCGCTGGAACATAAACACCTGAAAAATTTTTCATACGTTTACTCATTTCATGCATTTCTCACCTCCCTATTTCACTTTGCACGGCTCAGTAGCTCCAATCATTCGAGGGGGACAAGGCAGCTTCATGATGGAGCGAGACCCCCAGAAAATGCTGGAGAGAGAAGTCACAAGGAAGTTGACGCCCTGATTGATTTATAAATGAACTCTTTTTTTTTCCAGGGGTTTGCTTGGAACCTCTGCTGCCTTGGACTTTGATTTGGCCGAGCAGAGGGCTTGCATGCTTAGCAAATAATAGTATGATTGGAGATTACAGGGCTGGGGTGGGGGTGCTGGTGTAGGGTAGGAAGAGAAAGTTCTTTCATATTTTTTTGAGAAAAATACCGTCCCATACCTTTGGAACGTGACCGTGATTACATGTTTAGTAGTTACTATACTAAACTAATCAGTTTTCATCCAGAAGAGATTACCCTACGGTTCTTACATTGACACATGAAGTGTTATCAACACAACAATTTTGAGACACAAATGAACAATTGAAAAACAGGTTTCATTACTGCAGCAGCATTAGATTACTAGCAAACTTCTTGGTGTTAAGAAGCAGCTCTTGTTGGTCACAATAAGCCTGCCCCCTGCCCTTGAGGAGTTCGTAACAGTATAGCAAAGAGTTGGTGCTTGCTATCCACCAGTTTTGAGACACTGGAACTGGTGCTTAGGAGGTGGAAACCCAAAGACCCAGTCAGGCTAGAACCAGCTTGGTGAAAAAGGGGTATTTAAGCCATTGTTTGTTCCTGGGAGAAAGCATTGCAGTTAGGAATCTGAAGGTAAACCACAGACAGACCCTAGAAGGTGTTCTCCAAAGCAACTGTTTCTGTGAACCTCAGCACGATGCTTCTTATAGGCAGTGGCAACCTGACTTGTAATTGCCATGCAGCTCGGCCTTACCGCTGGGTTGAAGGCCTCCTTCCAGGCTTCTCAAAACAATAAATCATGTTGTTTCTACCCGCACACCGGAATGAGAGAAGAGACACTCAGACTGTTTTGTTCATGACCTTCAGACTGAAGAGGGCCTAAAGCTGATGACTGCTCCTCTCTGCTGCTCTGCATTTATAAAAAGGCAAACATTTTGTCAGTTGTGCCAGTCTGTCAGTAGATCGCTGGTGAGGACAAAAGCACTCAAAACATTTGGTGTCAATGGACGCTTTAAAGCTGTCCAATGAAGAACCAGCTGTAGAGTATTCCAACCACAACTCCTGATGAGACTTTTGTATTTGATTTATTTCACCTATACAATTTTTTCCCAATTTCTTTCACAGGATAGACAATATAAAAGACAACAATCTGACTTAATGACAGCACCATAACACATTAATCCAAGAGGCTGTTTTAATTGTAATGTTTTTATCGGGACCTTTTCTGACTCTAGGACTACGTTTTCAAAAGTTACCTCCATATTCATAATGCTGTAGTTGCTTGGATGAGAAACCTGATTTAGAATCTTGCAGTAGGGGTACCTAATACATTACTTAAGAGCGTAGTTTATTAGTTTAGTAGTTTAGTAGTTTTAGTGTGCAAGCAATAACCTTTGTCATGAATTGGTGCCATTAAAATAAACTTGAATTGAACCTTGAAAATAATATTCAACCACGCTGGTTTTTATTTGTTATTGGATCCACATACTTTTCAGAGTTTCCCTGATTTGAGTGAGCAGCATGTCTCACTGCAGTTGTTCTTGCAGTCTGCCGGCTGAACGCAGCTACTTTCTGTAATAAGACTTGATCTCTGCCCAGCAATATTATCCTTTTTTGTGAATTGGTAAAAGTCAAGAGTCACCGCTGTGATCCGAAGTAGGGGGCCTGGTGTTCATTATGAGCAGCCCGGAGCAGACTGTGGAAGGTTGGGCTTTGTGAAGTCACTCTAGATTTTCGTTTTTAACATGACACTTCATTTTCTCTGAATGAATAGAGCTTATAAAAGTGAAACGGCAGTGCCTGAATGCTGCTGTTTTTCCTCCACTTCAGCAGGTGTGAGCGCTGACCATCTGCACAGACGGTAGCGATAGAATGCGCTTCTTGAATTCTCTGATAACGACAGATGAAAAACTGTACTGAAAAGTTTTGTCAGGAACCAACTTAGGCTGCAGCAGTACTGGGATTGACGATAATCGTGGTATAATAAAATAAAATGTCAATGCCGTGTTAAACGTGCACATGAAATAATATAGTGTAAATGATCCAGTGCCACTTAAAAACAGTGTGTGTTTTACTTCTACCCCTGTTTTCTTCAAAACTGATTTTTGGGGGGGTTATATTATCGTTATAGAAGATATTGCACCTTGCACCTTGTGTCAATGAGCCATTTCTCTGCAATTTGGTGAAGACAGGTAGACGGATTGAGGTCTGCTCGTCTAATGAGGTTGTCTCTGGGACGCTTAGCCACTGAATTAGGAATTGGTATCTTTTAGAACTAGAAATGAAGGAGAAACAGGCAGTGTTTGTGGTCATGGCCAACTTCAGCGCTTCCTCCTCCCTTGGCCAGAAATAGTGTCAGGGACTTATGAATACTCATAAAACTTGCTTCTTTTCTTTTGTTATCACAATTCTGACAAGTCAAAGCGGAATTTAATCTCTCCCCCTTTGTGGCAGAATGGAATAGCAGTTCTTTTCTTTCAAATGGAGAAAAAAAAAATCCATTGTCAGGGACAGCAGCGAAAAACTGCGTAATTGTAATGGAAGTTGCTATAATGTTTCCATGGTGACAGGGTGAGTTATCGCTATGCGCAAGCAAGAATAATGTGGTGATAGAATGTTGTTTGGCATCTAACCTCGTGATATTTCGTATGAATAGTTATTTATGCAGGCTTGATAATTCCCTGTAGTACGCACAGTTCCTGCAAAGAAGCTTCTTTTTTTGTCATTGGGAGCACGACAAGGGCTATGATGAGAAAAAATTAATGCTTGCTTTATGAATTTTCCTTTCCTCTGGCAAAATGTTGTGTGCTAAGAGCAGACTCTACTAGTGCATATTTCATTAATTTCTTCCACGGCCTGATGATGAACTCTCTCCTCAACCAGTGAGCTTCTTCTTCATGTAAATGTAATGGGAGCCATGTGAGTAATGTGCTCATCCAAGGTTTTTACATGTTCTCCTCATGTTGCAAGGGAAGACCCTCCCTCGTCCTCTTCTCACTCAGTTACTCATGAGATGTTTAAGTTATTGAGCTATAACTTTCATAGTCCACGTGCAGGCGGAGGCACAGTGAGGTGCAGCTGCACCGCAGGTGGGCTTAGATCCTTTTTGGTAATTTGGTTGGCCAGGTACAAGGTGCGCAGCCTGGCACATCTGAGAGAGGGAGGAATATGTCACCATAGCTTAGATGTGGCATATCTGGGACGGCCTTGCAGTAGTTCTCCTCCTACCTGACAAACTAATCTAACTATGTATCCATAGGTGAACATAGCTCCCCTCCTTTCCCCCTGAGCTGTGGCGTGCCCCAATGGTCAATTTTAGGCCCAATGCTTTTTTCTATCTATATGCTGCCATTAGCAACATTATCCGCAAACATGGCATCTCCTTTCATTGCTATGCGGACGACACTCAACTGTATCTGCCAGTGAAACCTAACAACATCACAGAGCTGTCCCGTCTAACTGACTGTCTAACTGACAGCAAGGTGTCAAAGAATTTCCTCCAGCTGAACTCTGACAAAACAGAAATTCTTATCATAGGCCCTGAACACCTGCGCTCTCGGATGGAGTCGTCTTTGGGCCCTTTATCTGGGAACGTTAAACCTGTCTCCAGGAACTTTGGTGTTCTATTTGATTCTAACTTGACCTTTGAGAACCATGTCAGGAGGCGGGTCCAGACCCGCTCCTACCACCTCAGGAATCTCTCCACATTAAGGTCCATGTTAAGCTCTAAAAACTGTGAAATCATTATTCATGCCTTCATTTCATCCTGTCTTGATTATTGTAATGGTGTTTTGACGTGCCTCTCACATAAATCACTTAGTGGACTCCAGTTGGTCCAGAATGCAGCTGCCAGGCTGCTAACTGGATCAAGGAAAAGGGAGGACATCACTCCCATCTCAGCCTCTCTCCAATGGCTGCCATTCAGTTTCACAACAGACTTTAAAATTCTATTGACAACCTTCAAGGCACTTCATGGCCTTGCCCCGATTTACATTTTAGAATTATTAACCCCATATGTGCCTGCCCGCAACTTGAGGTCATCTAGCAGTAACCTGCTGGCCGTCCCCAAATCAAGGTTGAAGACCCGGGGTGATGCTGCCTTCGCTGTCTGAGCTCCTCGTCTGTGGAATAATCTGCCCGAGGAGCTCAGACTGGCGAACTCACTGTCCTCCGTTAAAACCCAGCTAAAAACGCACCTC
>CAESWR010000443.1:147264-164308 GCA_903171835.1 Mullus surmuletus | reverse complement strand
GAGCTCGCATGTTATCAGGCCTTGAGCAACTCATACATTTTGGAGACCACCGGCGCTTAGTTTCCCTTCCACCGGCAGACGGGGAGTAAACACAGCGCAGCCTCCGGACGTCCGAGGCCGTCGTCATCCGTTCATTTGGCTGTCTGCTGCTTGCTCACTGTTTATTTGCTCTGGACGGACGGGCTCCACCCCCACCGCTTTCAGCTTTCTGGCCTGGATTTGACGTGAGAACAAACCTGTGCCGTAACTGCACCGCATTCACGAGACAGCATGAAAATTATACTGTCACCTATTCTGAGAGTTAATTTGAACGGCTGCTCAGATAATTGGGTGTCCCTGGAAACGCTGTGGGTGCTGCATGGCGTTATATGGCAGCTCTGACTACACTCATTCATCAACGTCTTTGTTCACGTCCGAGCTGACAGGTCTCGCCAACACCGCCGCCGTTTGAGGAAACACGCTGATATTATTTACCTGAGAGAGACGGCGGAAAAGGATTATTTTCACGAACCGGCTGCTTTTATCGAGCTTGTGACTCTTAAACCCTGAGATGATCTTTGAGGTGGAGGTTTCTCCAAGGTGTGAAGGTGCCTCCTCGACGTCCTGGAGTTCCTCAAAGAAGAACTAGGTGGATTTGAGGCTCCTGAGGAATCTTCAGGCTGTTTAATATGGATGTGGTGAACTTGGAAAGAAACTTGTAAGGTGGTTTGAAGAACCTTGAAGAAAAGGTGTGTTTCTGCTCCCAGACAGGAGAGTCGAGGCGAATGCCATCATAGTATGTGTTCTTTTGTTTTGTTCAAATTTAGATAGTTTGGATCTTATGACATGGTATCAGGCTTTTCCCCCTCTGCGTCCCTTGAGCTGAGTTCCGGTCCAGTTTCGATGTTGCACAAAGTAGTTTCATGTAGTTGCTGGGGTCACCTGGATAAAGCGTTTTACTCAGAAAAACAATATCTGAAATATTTTCCCTCCATTCATATCACTGTGCGCACCTTTCCATCAGCTGAAGGAGGAAGAAGGCGGATGGAGACCGCTGTGATGGTGTCCTTCCAAGCATATAAACGCCATGAAACAGATGATGATGGTGCATGCAGTGATACGAAAGGAGGGAAAATAGCACTGGGTGATTGCGAGGTTGGACTTTTTCATGATGCAAATGAGAGGCTTGGCTCATTCTCTCGATGATGCCCCTGATGTTTTAGTAAAGGTGGACGACATCCAGGAAAACGGAAACATTTTTACGTCGTGTGAAACCTCATCCGCTTATGAGTATTTGAACAAACAGTAAGAACTGTTAGAAATGACTGCATGTAAAGACATTTTTAAAAGAATCTCCAAATGACTTTGATGTTACATAATTCGATGAAAGTGGAATTAACCTTAATACTTTACAGGGGGTGTTTCCTCTGGCTGCTGCGGCCACTTTTGTTTGCAATTTAATTGAATGTCATTAAACTCTATGAAGTGAACCTTTTGATGAGGCGCCGACCTCGTTATTCCTCATTTAATAACGAGCAGCAGCAGGAGGTGCTTGCTGAAGCTTGCTGGAACTTGAGTCACTTTGTGTGTGTGTGTGTGTGAGTGTGTCACCAGCTTGTAGTGATCGTATGTGTGGTAATAGGTTGCATATATGTGTGTTTGTGTTTGTGTGTTCATCTGCGTGTGTGTGTCACCATCTTTGTGGTAATCCATATATTCACACTTTGTAAATGCTCACTTTTAATGTTAAGCCATGGTAATAGTTCGCATATGTGTGTCTGTGCGTGTGTGTGCATGCGTTGCCGTCAAAAAATCAAACATAATAAAGCAAACAGTAACAGCAAGCAACTTTGGGGTTGGGAGGCGTTCACCTGAACACGCTGCAGCATGGCAGCTAATCACAGAGTCGCCCGGGGGCTCCAGGAAGCTTCTCAAAATCAAAAAATGCAGTCAATAAAACACAAAAAAGCAACCCCAAAAGACGCATCCGGGAACAATGTTCTTAAAAGACGGAGGGGTGGAAACTTCAAATCTACAAACAGCGGGGAGGGAGTATTTCCAGGCACGTTTGAGAGATGTTTCTGCTTCCGTGGGACTCTGAGCCTGCGGACAAATTTGTTTTTTGACAAACGGAAAACATTTTGGAGAGTGTGAAACATGCTAAACGTTCATGATCTGCTGCTGCGCATCAACAAGAAACATGTTAGCAATGATTCATGGCAGGAACATCATTATAATGAGGAGCACATGCGGTCACCTTGTTTCCTCGCTGCCACTTATTAATACAATATTAATACGAGTGTCTATCGGAGGAAAACTGTGATGGAGGGAAGAGAAGTAGACATTATATTTATTAATGATTCCATTTGCAGCAGACAGGGTGAATGTGCAAATTAATTACCTTTTCATTTGAAACCTCTTCCTCATAAGTGGTTATTGTGTTGATTCGCTTGACGGAGTTTGGTGGTTTGTGCGGTATGCTGGCGGTCAAAGAATCAGGAATTATGCATGACGGAGGAGAAGTATGTGAGGCGGTGAAGGTTGTTCTCTACCTGGCGGTGGGATCTTCACAGTCACAAAAACAACATCTTCATGTTGACTTTCTCAGGGAGCAAGCATCACTGCTCAGGGCCTGTCCGGCGATAAGAGATATCGAGAATAAATTAACAAATCACCAAATAAAGTTGAGATTTTGCAAGGAAAATAAACGGCATAGCAGGACCCAGTACCTGGAAATCACATCGTTCTGATGTGTGTTTGAGTCAAAGCATCTTGAATATGCTCAGTCCTGCCACATTGTCTGTTAATGCAAACTGGGGCGTGACTCCCCTGTTTATCACACTGACCGTCATATCATGTTGCCACTGAAACGTCTACAGACTATTACAGAGCAAACTGCAAAAAAACACAAAAACATATTCATATTCAATCACATTGTTTTAGAGAAGCTGCCACATAATAAAGCATTTTGGGCCGTATAAACCACATTTTCCCTCCTCTTCAGCTTAACTTTCAGCCGTGCACTCTGGTTTGAACATGTACAATCATATTTGATATATTTACACTGTGATGCTAAGCACGCTTTGCTACAGCTGCACAGAAACCACTCCCCCTCCTCCTCCACTCGCCCCACCGGCTGTATATATTACAGCGTTTCAGCGTTTTTGTGGGAACATTTCCTGAGACGGCATCGTGTTTAAAAAACAACTTTTTCGAACAAAGTCCATGTGTGTCTCTGTGAGCCAATTATCATTTGAACTTAATGAAAAATAAATGTTTTGTGATCACCAGGATATGTATTTTTGGTGAGTGGTAATGCCTGCTCAGTGATAATCTGATCTGGCAGAGTCACCTCATGACTTCATCCTTCCTCTCCTTGACATCAGCCACATTAGAGTCGTCTTGGCAAACAACCCCTCTGCCGCTTCATCTCACGTAGAGACAGACCGCCTCCATTTTCTCTCAGATTGGTCATCATTCTGCAACCCTGACACCCAAACTCTTCCCTCCTCATATATATGTGTTTTTTAACCCCCACCCTTCCCCCTCGACAGGAACAGAGTGCTCTGTTTTGGATTAATGAGGGTGGCAGCTGTCAGTGTGCTTGGATGGAGATTACAGCCATCAGACAGCATTGCAAACCAACAGATCCCAGCTTCTGATGGCGTCCTGGCAGGGAGCCACTCAGCCAGAGTTGGCGCTGCCAGGCGACCCCCCCCAAACCCCACCCACCCACACACACACCCATGGTCACGTCTAAAGACACACCCATAGCGCATCGATTTGGGATCAGCATTCCAGATGAGAGCAGGTCGTCAGTGGCGCCAGCTCACCTTCTCATGGCTTTGCTGCAAATAAAACAGCTCTCCTATTTGAACAGCTGTGTCAAACTCATTAAACTTATTCCTTTTCCCAGGATCCCCGAGCAAACATGATGTCACTGCCAGCCTTTCTGCGGTAATTAAAATGAAGTTTTGTCAAAGAGACGTCGTCTGCAATCTGAAGTGGCAGCGATAAGCATCCATTATTAAAGACCAGATCCCCCAGAGTCGCAAAATAAAGATGTCTTTATAAAGTGAAAATGCATTTTTCAAGATGCTTTGTTTTCAGGAACTCACCATTTGGATGGAAAGATGTTAAAACAGTAATCAGGGAGTTCTGACAAAAAAGACCTCACATTCTGAAGTCAACATTTTGAGGAAAATGTATAGGATAGATTATAGAATAGAATTCATGTAAATTCCAGATTTACTTTTAACCTGATGATGGATGCATGCCGGAGGGATGACTGGGCACGTGCAGCTGACATCGTCTGACACAACCGCTTCCTGCAGGTTGGCTGGACAGAGCACAGCTGGCTTAAGTATGTCTCACTCTCTTCAAAACAAACACAAACGTTCTGTTCTACAAATGTTCTGGCCGGCAGATTACAGTCAAAATGTTATAGAAAAAATTAGGGGTGGGACTTAAACGTGTTAATTACGAGAAAATAAACGCATTTAAAAACTTAACATATTTAATTGCTGGTTTATCAGTGATGAGTTCCTGGTCCACAGATCACACTGATGCACAGACCCGTCAGAGCTAGGAGGCTAACAACAACTATTGTTCAACATGGCTGCTCTGATGTTACGATAAGTACTGCCGATCGAGGCTTCCTGAGCAAGTTAGGAGCTTCCACAGTCACCAGATATCCACATCTAGAGTCTTCATCTCACAGCGACGTGCAGTGCGTCACTCAACCCACAGAGAAGTATATTGGGGCACACACACTGCAGAGGGATCCGCTCGACGTTGACAGATAACAACGTCTGACAAAACTTTAAGATTTATAGCGCCATTGCCAGACTGATGCAAAATAAACAATATATTGTTGTTTAAATCTATGTATGTGTCATCATTTGATAGAGTCATATACTAAAATTGAAAATGGTGCTTCTTGTGGCAAATATAGTTATGCGGTTCAAATGTGATTGAGATTAATTGATTACAAAGCCTCTAATTAATTCAATTCTTTTTTTAATCAAGTTCCACCCCGAGAAAAAATACATTATATGAACATGAAGGCAGTTTTGTTTTTTTCAATGAAAATCGCCCTTGTGATGTTACAGCTAAGCCATTAAATTTGCTTTGAATTACTTTCAAAGCCACAGATATTTTCTAATATTACACTTTTTTGATAGATGGAAAAAAGTAAAGGACTGCTTGATCATCTCCAAAGCTTAAGCTGAAAGTGCCAGCGTACATAAATTAACATTTCCTTTAATTCCCATGATGGGCAGAAAATGGTACATCTGAAAAGAGTTTCCAAGGAAAAACAGCAATTAACACTTCAGTTACCATCACTGCGAGAGGCATCAATTAACTGAAAAGAAGGAAAAGTTTGCCTTTTGCTGGATTGTTTGAGAAGCTCCAAGCAGCTCCTGAGATCGGAAAGCTGTGGCTGACGTTGCTCTTACATCAGCGAGTGGGACCGGTGGCTGCTGCCCGCATGTGGGCGAGTCTCACAGCGCCACTTCACACCACCGAAGGCTCCGGCTGCTCCGTCAGGGGCTGGGAACCTCTCTGCATCTTAACATGCTCTCACAGCAGCCATGCCTCTGCTTCCTCCAACCAAAAGGCTTTTTTATTGACTTACTAACAAGCTTTTAGATTGATAAAGTGATGCAGTATTGGTGTAGAAGGAGCCCCGGCCAAGTATTGATGGATAAATAAACATACTTTTCAGGGGGTCGACATTTGTGTATTAGAAACACGATGATAAATGTGAAATGATTTGGCATCTACTAGTTGGAGATGATGGATGCGTGAATTTCATAAGATTACATCATCCAAACTGAAATAGGAAAAGGCTTGAAATGTTTCACTTTATGTGTAATGAATCTTGTATGTAGGAAGGTAAATTCAATTTTGGAGATCACCATGCTAATTTTTTAGATGCACCCCTACATTGGCGGCATACCAGAACATCATCGTCTCTGTTCGCTTTCTTTGTTGATTTCTTGAATAGATTCAGTTTCTTTGGCCCCGAGTTGACTCTTCTGTCTGATATTAGGCAAGAAAGAAAATGGGAAAACCAATCTCAAACGACATCAAAAGCGACAGCAAAGATTGATGTCTCCCTCTTACTCTAGACTCTGTTGATGGGCAGCCCGATGTAAATGAGTGATCCTGTTCCCCATTCAGCTACTCTCGGCCGTATTCAAAACAGTGATTTTTTAATCAGACATCACCTAGGTAACAAAAAGCCGGCAAGAAGTCCATTCTGAGCAATTGTTCTGTTTGTTAAGTTCAAACAGAATTTGGATGAATAATGCATTTCCATCAGACACGTCAGGCATACTTAAGAAAAGTGTGATTTAATTTTGTGGCTCTCTTTTCACATCACTCCCCGAGAGGCGTCATTCAACAGCGAGCCACAGATTCACAGATTCACGGCAGCTGTGGTGGTGCCAAGCAGCCGAGCACCCGGCGACATCTCAATTAGCCCGCCGGGTCGATAAACTGGCAGATAAGCTGGTTTTTGGCTGCTTTTCTTACAAAAATTACACTAAACAAAGTCTGGAGGTTGTGTCTGGAGGAGATTTGTAGAGCTTATTATTATATGTGCGATCTTCACCTTTAGAAAAGCACTTAAGCTCTTTGTAAGAGACTGTCATTGCTTAAAATGCAGAACAACAAAAAGGGAATTGAAAAATAATTTAAAAGGTGTAAATGAGCATTGCAGCTCAAGAGCCAGAAGACACAATGGTTCACAGTCTGTTCATTATTTTCTTAAAAGGTTTGTTATTGAGATTCTGTCCCGTTTATACTCTAAAGCACATGTGTCAATCTCAAGGCCCGAATCGGCCTTTAGGTAATTTCAGTGCACACAACAGATAATACAAATCCCAGACTGCATTGTAATAGCAGGGATTTTAGCAGCAGGGATTTTAGCATCAGGGAGGGTCGTCAATCGGCACCCTGTGTGCAACTTTATTGACAAACTCATTGGAGTGCCATGTTCGCTGTGTCTGGTTGAATCATAAGCTAATGCTACCCCCAACCCCTACTCCCCAAACATGACTAAAATAAATAAATAAAAAAGGGAAAAAAAACAAAAACCTTCTGGTCGGCCCACGATTTGGAATCGGTTCTTAATTTTGTGCACCTGAGGATAGTATTTTTTTAAACTTGTGATTTTCTGAACCGCTCTCAAAAAATCTTCATACAGACGAGGTCGCCTTCACAAAATGTTAGCGTTTAGATGGAACCACCTGTAGCATGCACACAAGCTCGCACGTTGTATTTATGGAATAAGAAACTCGAACAACAATAGCAACGCAAAGATGGCGAAGAACGCATGTGAAAAAAACGTGAGGACTGACTGGTTTGTATGGACAGACAACAAAGTTGATCTTCTGCTTCGACCTGCCGTCGTTGTTGTTGTTGTTATGAACAGCCTGCGTCTCACGGCACATGAGAATGCAGTGTGATGTTCAAATGTTCAACACAAGCTCTTATTGTTTGAAGTCACCAACAGAGAACGCTGTGACCAGAACCTGCCCAAGGAAAGAAGTGACGATCAAAAAAAAAAAAATCCAGGGCAGCACATAGACACACAACTGTCAAGACACGACCGTTCTGTTGTCCAGATGCCCTTTTGTGTCTGTTGACGGGCATCAGAATTGTAAAACACAGTCACTCCCGATCTGAACACATTTCTTTGGGAAATATTCCATCTGCTCCCAGAACCATTTCTCTGCTGAGTTCTGTCACATCGTTCAGAGGCTCTCTCTCTGAAGCGATTCTGAAAGACCTATTCGGGTGCCGGGCGAAAAAAGCCCTAGCCAGCAGAGGAGACAGCGACCTCTGTCAAAGTGCTTTGTCTCGCTGTTTTCTTAGGCAATATCGAAAGAAAGAAAGACAGCAGCTGATATATCATAGTCTCTCTCTCTTTCATCATTAGTTGATGCTGAAACTGATGACTTTAGGTGTGTATTATTCCACTTCCAGTCATTCCAGTTCAGAGAGAGCACCGTCTCTGCTGGCCATGCTCAACCGCCTCCTCCGGCTCTGGACGAGTTTGTGACCCAGGCGAGCTGATTTGGCCGTTGGCTGCCCACCAGTTCCAGAACTCCCTTTGAAATCCTTTATTCACCGAGCGCTCGAGTCGATCTGCCAGTGCACAAAACAGGTTATTGAGTCCAAAAACTGCCCACAATCGGGGGCCAGACAAAGGGGATTGATGTCAGCCCGGTACGGTATCTTAGCTGCAGCAACAAAACACCCTAATGAGGCAGATGGATCGTCAGAAACACTTGTAACTGGTAATGACCTCTCTGTTAACACAACCGCTTGGCCCGCCTTTGTATTTCTTACCTTTGTCTGTTTGTGGATCGTGCCGCGCCCTTCTGGTTAGTTCGAAACTTTTGATGTGTAAAAGGAGCTCAAAGAACATAGTGCCACAAATATGAAATGGCGGCTGTTTCCATTAAAGCGCTGCACCTTCCATTCAGCTGCCTGTCACAGTGAGACACACACGTCGCACAGGCATCATAATACACTGATGCAATCCTGAACCCACATACTGTGATCCCAAAAAAACACCCAGTAATCATTTATTCTGACAAGTGTCGCTTTCTGCAGCTTTCATACAGCATATAAACTGTTTTTAAACTCCCAAGGCTGAAAATATTATGGAAATAAAATCAGATTTGCTTCCATCGAGCATAGCTCTGTCTCTGGGCTCATTGCCAAGTCTAGGCCACGCCCCCTTTAAATTCACTGAAGAGGGACCACAGATGGAAACTGAATTGCAATTGAGATTAATCAACTTGATATTGTTAGAATTTTTGACTCAATAAATCATATGAATGAACATTTTGAAATACAAATGGAAAAAAATAAAATAAAATCCCAGCACCTTAAAAAAGAATAACATCGGTGTACTTGAAAGTGTGACCTAAAGGGAATGATTTGACCCGCGTTTCTTTTCTTTTTTTCAACATACCAGCAAACTATCTGAGAGAAAAGCCTCATAAATCATAAAGAGAGCCTGTTTTCTCATCTCAGGCAGAGCTACTTCATCACAGCGTAGAAACAATAGGCTTCGAGGAACTGATTGGCTTTGCTCTCGTCTCTCCTCGTTCCCCCCAGCATGCAAATCTATAAACTGACAGCTCCCACTGTCGCTGGTAAATATACCGGTATATTTGGTTGGGCGTGACGTCGGCACTTGGCTCTGAGTGAGGCCAAAGCTGAGCGCTGTCCAAGTGATTAATGACCTGCATGCTCACACACACACACACACGGTCCGGGGGGTGGGGGAGAAAGAGCTTTCCCTCCATTAGATAGATCACAGACGTGTAATTTATGGGACACTCACCTTAAACACTTGCTTTGCAAGGTTATCAGCCCATTAAATGGCCGTTATCAGTTGTCATCCGGAGAGGATGTGAGGATGTGTGGCCCCGCTCTACCTCCTAATTGTCTCCACTGCCCCTGATCCCGTCCTGGTAAACAGTTGTTCTACACTCATCGATATAATAACACCTCAGCAACCTGTGTTTGCACTCAGATGCCCTCTAGTGGCTGAATGTGGGCAAAGCAGCAGCAAACGTCTGACTGGATGAGAGCCGGTGGAACTGTAGCAGTCATCCCAAAGTTCATCCTTGATCATCTCTGATGTGAGAGCACCACTCGCGGCTCAAGTGAGTGGGTGGCCGAAAATTCTGTGTGTGATTTCATCATTGCAGACACATTTTAAGGAGATGATAAATACGAGCGAGTGTCGCAATGCCAGTTCGCATCCTGTTTGTCGATTTAAAGCCGGCTGATTCCTTCACAGTGTGTCCTTTGTGGGTGTGAGGAGACAAGACTGCCTCCGATTCGCTACACACACACGCACACACACACAAACAGAGGAGCCGTTTAGCTTTAAGGACTTTTCCCTCTGAGTGAACAAAGTTCTTATGGAAGCCGACAAGAGCATGTGGCCAGCATGAAGTGATTTCCTGTTTCACTGTCACTTTAAAGTGATATGCTATATGTTGCACAGTCGATCCCCCCCAACCTGTGACAGATAGGAATTGGCCGGGGTGAGGGTGCGCAAAATGGGTTTTCCAACTGATGTGAGTGGAGATTGCTTGGAGTGGCAGCAGCAGCGGTCCGGTGGCTCTCTGGGACATGCAGCTGGAGATGCAGGTGATGTCACAGAGCTGGGAAGTCCATCTTCTCCACTGTCACTTCCAGCATGGACAAACTCTGAGACAGACGTACAAGTGCTGGTGATATCTTTTGTGTCCTTGTGTGCGTGCGTGCATGTGTGAATGCGTTGGTATTGTCTCTGACTTGGTGCCCTGTGATCTTGGTAAAGTCCTGTTCTTGGTTTGTGCAGTCCTGATTAAAACACAAGTCAAAGATCGAATTCACTGTGACTTTACTGCACATATTTGGGATTGAATGGGATATATATTGGGGGCTGATTCCTCAAGAGAATCTTGGAGTTTGAATAAACTTGGACGGGATGATGAAGTGATTCGATTTTAGGGGTCGCAGGTCGCTGTAATACCGCACATGTTGCTTTTACCTGAGGGACACAAATATCTGAAGAATTTCTCAATGGAATATCCTCAAATTTGACGCAAACTTACACCTGGAATCAATGCATTCTTGTTGGCTCCCCTGGACACCTTGAGATAAACACAAGGTCGTTAGTCTTGTTTAGTAACCTGAAAGATTGAATATTTGCTTTTAAGGTGCAACCTTGTGTCCATGTTTATGGCCCCTGGAGACCACGGCAGCAATTATTCAGTATTTACATTGATTTCTGGATGCGGCACTGTTGCATTGAATAGTGCTATGTGAGCCAGCAAACAGTGTGTGGCATTTTGCTTTAATGTTTTAAAAAGCCTCCTAATCCTTGTTTGTGCCAGAGGCTAATTTCCTCCCGCACGGAGTCAGAGTTTTACAACAGAGGCACACTTTTCTTTTGTTCATAAAACCACCACTGTGATGAAATTAAATTCTTCTGCTTGTTTATTTTCTAGTGGCAGTTGAGTATTTCAGCGTGATTATTAGCTCGCAGCATTGTCTTTCTTATTCTTTCACAGACGTGAGCAGAGGGAGGCAGAAAGGAAGGATGATTTCTAAGCCCAGAAAGGAAAAGAAAATAATTCCTCTCCTGTCTCCTCCTGCTCACTCTCATCCCTCTCCCCAGTCAGGGTTACCTGGCATTATCTGCCTGAACAGTTGCTCTGGGGAACAAGACAAACTCCCCTCATCACCGTCCCTGCCACCAACCGGCGCTCTTGTTGCCCTGCACCGAGCAGAAAGCAATTAAGAGGGAATCTGCTCGACTGTCTGTGTTTATACCATCTCGGCGACGGTTCTCAGGCTGTGGGGATAATAGCACATTGCTGGATCATTACCCAGGATCCTTTGTTTTACACTTGCTTTTCTCTGGCTGTGCAGATGAGGTAGCGCACATGCTGTCACACACATGAGATCATCAGGCCTTTTACTCACAGCCTATAGCTGCTGCTCTATATCGTCTCTGTCTTTTTGTTATATACTTAGTTTCTCTCCTTTTGTCATCTTTTCAAGTCAAGTCAAGTTTTTCTCTCCTTTATGAGAAGTGTATCAAGGCTGAGCCGAGACAAAGAGCTTAAAGTTAGTGTGTTAGTTGTTTGGGGGGTGAGGGGGGGGGGCACAATTCTGGTTGATTACTTATGAGGCATCAGTTTCCACTTGCAGAACATGATGTTTTGGGTTGAAAATAAAATCTGACATTGATACTGAAACAATATCAGCACTGAAAATGGTTCCATTGAAAAATAACTTACTGGTAGTGTTGGGAGTCTTGGGAAGGTTTGAGGGAAGGGGTTAGGAGTGCATCAACATGCTTCAAGGCTTTAATGGACAATTGGGAAGCTTCTGAAATCACTGCTAGAAAAAAGCGCCGCAAGCCACAAAAGTGACCTTGATCCAAAGTTAGGGTTACATCCTTAAAGGGGGGGCATGAATAAAACTCTCAGACACAAGGCTTCCTCTCTTCCATGAGTTTTTGTTGGAAAAGTATTAAAAAGAATTACATAATTATTCAGACAGTTTTCAATCCCCAGGCTCCAGGTATTTTATCTCAGTATTATTTTCTTTTACACTCATTACAGTCATTGAAAACATACACAACAGCAACATCATACTTAAGGTGGCAACATGCACTAATCAATAGGCACAACCTCCATGCGCATGCTTAGTTCTACTTAGGATTTAGGATATTACCATTGAAGAAAAAGTTCACACAAACCGTTCAACATGCAGCTAAGACGTCCATAAAATACCTGATCAACCCTGAGGTGGAGGGGGTATGAATAAAACTATGAAAGTGGGGTATTGAAGCAGAGAGATCCCCCTTTCAACCGGAAGTTATCGATTGGCCTCGTCGCTTTAAGGGCTCAACACATGTTTTTAATCACATAACTGAAACATTTTAACCTAACCTGTCGGGTATATACATATTTATAGCTCATCTTCTTCAATTAATTCACGATCACATTAGCTCCGAGCCTTTCCAGCCCAGCGGTGCGACAGAGCCCCCCACACCAAGTTGAATCTCGACAGTTGGTCATTTAAAACCTTAATGACTGAGCAACAGTTAGTGGCATCCATTTATAAATCAGCTGATGGCATGTCGGAACTGGGCAGCATGGCTTAAAAACACATAAGGTCTTT
Organism: Mullus surmuletus; assembly: GCA_903171835.1. NCBI lineage: Eukaryota > Metazoa > Chordata > Actinopteri > Syngnathiformes > Mullidae > Mullus > Mullus surmuletus. The sequence continues at coordinate 151,615 of CAESWR010000443.1, read as the reverse complement.
GGACAATTAACTCACATTTAAAAACAATAAAGCTGAATGAAAGAGCTCAAATAAATCAAAGAAACATTCTCCCAGGCGTCCCAGAATGATGGAGGAGCTTCCCTTCCACGAGTAAATGGCCCCTCATTGGGGCTTCAAAATGACATTTATAATATGGGCCTCATGTTTCCCATTGAAACAGTAATTTAAGTTGAATATAACATGATCATTTATTTGCATCCATCATGAATCCCCTACTGAGTTTAAATGATGGTTTTAGATTATCATTATTTTTGGATCAATGAGTCTTAGAAGTGAACTTAACATCACTGTGGAGCTGCGGTGTGCTGCATGAGTAAGTTAATGAATAAATCAATGGATCAATGGATTTACGCTTCATTATACCTCCGCTTTGCGAGGAGATGGATGAGACGCATAAGCTGTGCTTCCTGTTGCGTGGGAGCAGCTACACCAAGGCGCTTCCTGTCCGTCGAAGTCTGGCGGGTCTATTGTGTCCTTCGACCAGCAGGTGTGTGCCAGCTCAGCACAAAGTGTGTAATTAAAGATCATTTTTTAAAGAAGAGGCTTCCGACAGACAGATAAAACCCTCTGATATTTGAGCTCAAAGCATGCAGTGATTGATTACATTAAGTCACCCTGTGCAGGCTCCGGTGGCCACTTGGGGTACACAGTAATCGGTGGGCCTTGGCATGATTCATGGTACGATTGCCGCACAATTTAAAAGAGCTCTGTTAATTATTATTAATGACTAAACCAACGCCGCAAAACAAACAAAAACAAAAGTCAGTATGTCCTACGTTGCCATGGCTACTTTGATCAATTGATGCGGTGGAACAGAAGGTCCTCTCCACCATCGTTTCATGTCATTGCATAAAAAACACAACTAATTTTAGTTTGGCAGTCTCCTCTGCAGCAAAGAGTATCTACACTAAATGAGCACATATGTGGCTCTGAATTACCAGTGCTCATTAGCGCTTATTCCCCCACCAGCAGAATATAAAGGAACCATATGCATTTGCCTCCCTATGGTCGTTCTGTACAGTTTGGACAGTATGCATGCTGCAGCAGTGAGAACATTTTAATGCTCCTGGTCCCCTGCAGCAGCTCATTCAAGTGCTCAGAAATTGCATATTTGCTTTTATATGTTGCACAATTTGGCATGAAAAGGACTTTCAGGCGCATACGTTTGAAATGATTATCGTTTGTTGTGAAGAAGCAGGAACATCAGTACATTAGTGCCAAGAGACTGGTGGCTGCGGAATGACCTCTTATTGGCCTCAAACTTTGCAACCCACATGATGCCAAGAGGCACGAGCTCACGTCCATAGGACTTTATGTGGAGCATTTGTTGTCAGAAATTCTTGTTTTCTCTGGGGTGTATAGCACTAACAATGAGCCTGTCAACCTTAGATGTGTTTTTAGACCACCACAATGAAAATAATTAATTTACCACAACATTGGTCCTTTTAAACCGAGTTCTCTGTTTACATACTTGATGCTAGCAAAGAGTTAATTTTAACAGCAGCTAAATAATGTTTATCTACTTCCAGGGGTATTACTGGGCGCAGTGTTTACTTGTTTTGCCGTGTAAATGAGCCGATTTGTGGAAAACATTCTGAAGTTGGTACAGTAGATGTCTGAAATTGAAAGTCTGCCCATTAGTGATTGTTTTTTGTCAGCAACAGTCTCCAATTGTTATTTGAGATGTCTGACTGTGATGACTCAGCTTTTTTCAGTGATCAAAATCCTCAGGTCTTTGCATGTTTGTGGATCACAAGTGGCCAAAACTGCAGTTTGCTTCAGTCCTATCTTGCATTGGAGAGCATCTGTCATTTCAAACTGAGACTATGGACCAGTTTGGGCAGCAATGTTGGCTTTTTTACCCACCACAGCACTGTCTGACTCATGACAAAGTTTTCTATTCATACACTCATATCAATCAGAGAACTTCCACTTTTAAAAGGTGCTAAGACATCTACAGAAAAAAAGTTCATTTTTATCTGTTCGGTCTGTGTTCATGGCCAAAGGTAGTTTTGTTTAACAAATCAAAAGGATTATAGTCAATTATTCACCAACCTCTCTGTCAGTTTAAATCTCTGCTATGTGTGAGACAAGCTAAATACAGAGTCGAGTGCATGAGTCACACCTATAATGTATTCATCTAAATGATATAGGCAGCTTCCACAAGTGCCTGTTGGAATGCACATATGATGAGCAGCTCTCGACTTATGCAAATTTGCTGCCCCATTCCCGGCAGCAAATCACAGAAGACCCCTATGACCTTCTTATTTGACATGGCACCTGTCAGTCTTGTGATTTGGGGCGGCGATGTGGCTGATTAACCTTTAAAGTCTAAAAGAGCTTTAAATAGTGGCTGCAGCCACTCATTAAGGCTTTGCTTTAGAAAATTAGACCACAAGGGAGAAAGACTGATTAATGTAGCAATAGGGTATAAAAGCCAGTTCTCGCTCAGAAATGATGATGAAACAAGCTGCGCCTGAAGCTTTGATTCATGGCGTAATTATTTAAGAGACTTCTTCGATTTGTTGAGTGTTACCTTTGAAAAAAAAAACTTTAACTTGTGTGATTGTCTCACCTTTAAAGTTATGGAGATACACATCTCTGTTGCTGAGATGTGGTCTTGCTGGCTTCCTAAAACCCCAACAAATTCAAATAAGCCCATTTCAGCTCAGACAGAATTTATAAGGCTGCATTTCATTTCCAGCCTTGATAGAAGCAGACAGGTCTGGAGTACTCAAACACTCAGAGGCATATCGGCTCTCCAACACATCAGCAAGTGTTTCAGCTGACTTTTCTTATTTTTCTTTTTTTGTACCTGTTAAAGCAGGGGGAAGTGATGGATGACGGGGTGAATGTGTGGTGTGGGGGAAATGAGGAGGTGAATCCTTGGTGTCACACTTGCAGACAAGGCCTGAGATGACATCATGTTGAAATAAAAGAAGGTCATTGTCTGAGATAAACATTGCCATGACGATGCCGGTGGGAGGGACAGGTCGGTGCTCTCCGGCCAGTAATCGAGCAGAGATTTGTGTGATTTGTAACAGCATGTGGTGTAATATACCCTACTACCTCCCACTGTACATATTTTTATTTATCCGCTGTCATCCACAAAACACAGCTCACACACACGGAAGGCCAAAACACACTCATCAGACTGCTGTAAAGTTGCACTCTGCAATAATAATGGAGGACATATGTCTTGGAAATAATATTTATTTTGATTTGATTGTATCCTAATGGTTATGATTCAGTGTGGTATGGTATGGTACGGTATGATGGTAATGGAATAGTACTGTATAGTATGGTATGCATGATGGTATTGATATGGTATGGTATGGTATTAATGCTATTTGTGTGGTACGATGCTATGGTATTGGGGCTCACAAGGTTGAGTTGGTGGAGTGTCTTAGGAGGGGCTGTCTACGTGCAAGGCAATGCAGCTTGTGTGTATCAGCCTTCGCCAACAGTGTGTGAGTGTTTGAGTGAATGAGGTTAAATAGAATGAAAGCACTTACAGTGCCATTCATTCCAAGAATACATTCTATAAAAACAGCCCATTTGTCACTTTTATATTGCTTTGTATTGTATTTTACTGTACTGCACTGTGTACAGATTGTTTGATATTTTATAGTATTGTCATATTGTGTCATGTCTTTCTGTGTTGTCTTTCATATTGTATGGATTCTGCTTCTGCAGTTTTGACAACAGTGGCTGGTGGCACAGCTCATATCCATCAATCACTGAAGCACCACCCACAACGATCACAGTTATTGCACGATCAGCGGAGCAAATTCTCCCTCCCCTTAAAACTCTGTTCAGCCCAAGGAACCTTTAAATCAGAGCCCCTGACAATAAGAATTGTGCATGTTTTCTTTTCGTGCCCCGTTGACACAGCACAGAGTTTCTGCACAGTATGTAGGGAAATGCAGTAAAAGCAAGCATAAATGCAAAGGTTGAGGTGAAGTATGATGGCGACGGAGGGGATGGAAGTGAGACATGACAGATCAACGTGCAGGGGAAGGAGAGCAGAGAGGCAGAGAGGTGGGGGGGGGGGGTAGACAGAACATCTCCAGAGATTTAATAGCAGCATCCTGCCCTCACCATAGATCCTGCTGCCTATGTCTCAATGAGGAGCCATCTGTCACTGGCTCGTTACATGCAGACGCTTCTTCCTCGCTCTCACTGCAGCCCTGCTTAAAAACACAACACGGGGGGGCACTGTCACATTGACTTTTAAATGAGGAGGAGTGGGTCAAAGTGAGGGAAGACTGACAGCACAAGTGTCAGGAGGACTCTGCACAGTCAGACTACCCCTGCACCCCCCCCCCCC
>CAESWR010000443.1:110692-124407 GCA_903171835.1 Mullus surmuletus | reverse complement strand
CCCCCCTCCCCCCGCTCAAGTGGTTCTATACCTTGTATGAAACATTAATGGTTGAGGGTAACACAGGCCACTTTATTTGTTCCGTGACTTTAAAACACAGAACATAGAAATATGAAAAAAAGTTGTTGTACTATGTAAGCTGTTGGTATGTGAATGTTTGTGTGTCTGAAAGAGTACGTTAATTCTATGTGAATGGGAGACAGTAAGGGACAGAGAGAAAAAAGGAAAAAAAATCTCATTTAAGTGATAACAATAGCAGCAGTGGTGAAAGGCAATAATGATGATGAAAAGAAGAGAAAGGAAAAGAATATAATAGGTGGGAGGGCTTCTCTGGATGGGCGCCTGGGTCATTAGAGATAGCTAAGTCAAACGGGGCGGGTTGGGAGAGAGGTCTGCACTCACTTCTGTTTCTTTTTTTGCTTGATTCGCTTTCTGCTTTGTTGCTTCTTCTTTTCATTTTCAGGATTTATTTATATCGTTATTCTTGTTTATATTCATTTTCTGTTTCCCCTCCTCTCGCTCAATTAATTCAAAACAAGATTTGCTCTCGCCTTGCCTGTAGGTGGCAGCCGACGTGGTGGGGAGGGGGCTGTTTTTACCGCAAACCTCTCTCCCTGCTTTATACACACACATACAATACACATGAATAATAACAATAACAAGGTAAATACATACACACATACACACGCAGTATAATAAGATAAAAGAGAGAGAACAGATGAAAGAATTGTTCATCTGGTGTTTAAATGCTTTGAATGTGAAGATTTTTTGCATTGTCTCACCTCTAAATGACAAATTATTGACAATGACAAAGATTTTAAAAAATAATTTCAAGAAAAGTAATAGGTAGTTATCTTGAATGCCCTTAATTAAACTAAATCAAGTTAAATCAATTGTGGAATAAAGAAAGAAAACATTGGTTTGCATTTGTTCTAAGAGGAATCTGTGTTGAAGAAGAAATGAAGTGATGATGCTTTCCAAAGAGACTTTCTTTCTAGTTCAATAATGTGGTTCAATAAACTATTCATTTAAAGAGTTTATTGAGAAGGTGAATGGCGAACTGTCTGTCACAGTGCGCGGCAGTGATGGATCTGTCAGCAGCTATCATGGAGCCAGAGGATAATTGCGACGCGATGGTGGTAGTTCCAAAATCATGAACAGGTCTGAAAATCCGCCTGGGGGTAAAAAAAAAGAGGACATGTCTGTGGATAAGAGGACGTCTGGTCACCCTAAGTTAGTTAGCGTCAATTTGAAAACATCGGGCCCAAGCTAAATGCAGTCCCTCAAGAAAAAGATGACTCATCATTTTGTCAAAATCAGTATTATAAGGTGACCAGATTTCTGAAATGAAAATTCCAGCTTGGAGAAAAAAAATTATTAAAAGTTATCAAGATGAAATGAAGAAACTGGGACAGTAACAGACGGTAACTTTGACGAGCGCACTCTTCTCTTCTTTTAAGGCAGTCGCAACCGGCTACCATTATAACCGTTGTTTTAGTCTGCATGCAACATGCTTCTTCATGTTATCTGCTTCCTACACAGCTAACGTAATAAGTGTTGTCTGCGCACAAGCTTTATGCGTCCCAGATTTTTTCGGGGATGTCTGGTCACCTTATAGCAGGGGTCACCAACGTTATTTACACTGAGAGCTACTTCATGGGTCCTGACTCTTACAGAGGGCTACCAGTGTGATACATTCCTCCGAAATAACAGATTCGCTTTGACCTTTGAACTAGAATAGGTCAGACTTCACCTAAACTTATCTAAACTACATGTATAAACATGTTATAACACGATATAATTGCAAGAGTGATTAAAGAATAATAGCAACAGAATAAAATAACATTTTAGAACAGGCCTCTTGTGGTCTTTGGGGGCTACCTGGTGCCCGCGGACACCTCGTTGGTGACCCCTGCCTTATAGTATTAGCTAGCCAACCTATTTACTCGTGTAACTGGCCGGTTTGATCCAAGAAAACAGTACAGGATTATGTTGAGGCACCAAACTGGACTTGTCTTCAACTGTTTACCATTTTGAAGACTCAACCCTGCCAACTGGAGACTAACAAACGAACCTAACCGACAGGCAGCAGAAAAAGTGTTGTTTAGCCCTCCAGGTGAGCGGTTCCATCCATTAGCTGCTCCAACTGGGGAACAAAAACAACTAATAAAGACTTCTATCTTTTTAATGGAAGTGCAGTTTTTGGGAGTGTGTTTACAGGTGCAGCACCACCATCACACACATTTGCTCTTGTTTTGCCCGCGAGTAGCGATCGGGCTGCATTCCTTTGGCTAAGTACATCCCTCTTTACCTACATGGTTGGGGGAAAAATCACATTAGGAGCAATCGATGAAAACTCCACTCAATGTATTCTCCTCCCCGGCCTGAACACCGCAGCTGTTAACGGTTCATGGCTGTTTGTCAAGGACTTGGAACAGCACCCGAAGCCTTGAGCGCGGAACATCTCCTTACAGAGTCCAGACTCCGTCTCTGAAAGCAGCATTACCCTCAACCGCTTCATGAAAGTCGTCAGTTGTGAAAACTGTACGATGAAGAGATTTCTGCCAAAGAAACAGGGCCTGGAGAGATAGTTTTATGGTAAAATTGAATCATTTTTTTGTGTTGAGATTGAGATTTAATGCATTTGTAAGTGGGTTAGTGTAGGGAAAACAGTTTTTCACACTTTAACATGACGCAATTTGTGTAACACTTCCACTTTAAGGCAAGAACACTTAGCCCACACATTTTAACCTAAGACAAATATTTGTAATATTTGCTGAAAACATGTGCAGTCTGGACTGAGCTGTCATGTAAGTTAATGGGGCCAGGGTGAATGGTCATAACCGCTGTTGACTCACAAGGGTGGAATCTGGAAGCGAAAAGAGGAGAAATGGACAACACCAAAACAGAGAACATGTCCTATCAGAGGCAGAACGGAGGCGTGTACTAGTAAGGTGTTTGTTACCGGGCTTCACTTAACCAGACATCAATAATCCTGATAAGCGGTAACACAGAGCCAGTTATCAGCTGAACTGTAGCTTTCCAATATAGATCTGCTTACAGAAAAGAGAAGGTGTTTGCTGCATTCGAGCAGTCGTGGAAGAAACCTAGGAGCCTTACTTTCCCATGGGAAAGCAGATGATTATTTTGAGAAAATATAACATATGAGATATGGTAGCATGTTATTCAGACGAAAAGCAATAATGTTGCAGCTGTCAAAAGGTGCAAGGAATGCTGGCAGAGGGTGCCCCTGACTGTGCTAATGGGTAAATTAGTGGGATTGCAATATTAATTCCTCACCATAACTGCATAAGAAGATGTCACTATAGTAACATTTGTGTTTCTGAAATATGTTGTTATGCAGTATATGAGCATTATTATTGACCTCATTATTTCAGATGCAACCCCATTGGAGCAAAACAGACCTGATAAAATACTTCAAAACACTCAGTAGCTTACTTACTATACATATATATGTATATATGTGTAATATAGTCGTGATCATTGAGCACTCCTTCGCCTTAGTGCTCCTCTCACAATCCTCATAATTAGATCCATAAGTCTGAGAGATCGACGGGATCCTCTACAAATGGGCGGGTCATTTTCCAAGAGACTTGATTGGTCAGAGGCCGTCCTTTATGCTTGATGAGCTCTCATCTTCAACATAACCTGTTGTTGATTAGGTTAGGCGTCCAGCACGAGTTGCCATGGCAATGTACCCCAAGCCACCGATAGGACACTGAAAAACCTGAAGTTACCTCACGAAATTGAAATCCTGGAGTCCTTGGAGTCCAGGCACCTGAATGGCAGGTTTTTACAAGTATTTTGAGACTTTTATGTCATTTTTGCATCTTTCACATTCTAATTAAAAATGAGAACATCAGTGACTAATGTTCCAGTTTTAAGCTTTCAACAGATTTTTACAACAGATTTTACAAAATCATTGATGTTTATGGAATTCAAAGGAATACAATTTGAATGGAAGTTAATTTGAATAAGATAAAATATTGAGTATAAACCTCATATCTGACCAGTACGTTAAAAATACATCCTGCCTTCAGTGTGTGTGTGTGTGTGTGTGTGTATGTGTGTGGTTTAGCGTCAAGGAGTTGCAGACTGAACACAAAGAGCCAAACCCTCTCACATAACTTGTTAATGGGAAAACGCTGATCACTGGAGCTTTTTATTCAGCAGCGAGGGAACACTCGCACCTTTAGAAGAAAGTCACACGTCCATCAGACAAGTTGTCTTCTTCAGCCTCCTGCCGACGCAGAATGCAGCCACACACATTTCCCTCTGCCTTTGAACTTTCATAATGAAACCCACTCCTTGAAGTTTTAATGAAAGCAACAATTTACTATTCCCCTTTTTCTCCCTGGGCTGCTGCGCCGCCGCTGCTTAGACTGGATCTCTGCAAAATAGAGAGAGAGAGAAAAAATAAAGAAACTGCAGTCTCCTTTAATCTTCTTTATGCTGGCTGCAAGAGGTGCTGTCATGCATTTAAATGGGGCCATCCCACCGACACACATGACAACAGGCACACCAGCAGCGACTGGGGGTGAATCATGGCTGCCCGTATTTCACCAGCCAACCAGGTGAGCCCCCGGTCATCCGTCCTGCCCGCTGCCTCTTATCTCAGATATAGAGCCCCCCTCCCCATCCCTATTTTTCCCTTTATGTGACCCGCTGCCTGTCAGGGAGATGGACGCCCCCTCTGGCTCGCCGCTCCACGCGCTTATGAATGCTTCTGGAAGTGAGATTGAGTGGCGCAGTTAAACAACCTCACCTGGATGCGATGCATGTTTGTGTGTGTGTGTTTATAGGCTTGTTACCTCCTGCTAAGATCCCCCCCCAAAATTCAGCCATGTGCTTTTTAGCATTTTGCCCGACTGCTCTTTAATAGGACACTGTCACCTTTTCCTCAGTGTCGGCCCGACATCACACGAGGTTGCCCGCTGTGTGTGTTTGTATTCATGTGTGTGTTGGTATTCGTGTGTGTGTGTCCCTGCCAGGTCCATCCTCTCGGCCAGAGCTTGATCCCATTTTTATCAGCATGGGCCTTGATAAAAGCAACGAAACTGAGAGGAGAATAGTTGGAGAAATGCTCCCTTTTGATCTCACAAACTGATCAAAAATAAATCAAACAAGTATCAAACTATCAACTGCAACTTTTTGTACAGCAAGCAAAGTATCTCCACTGCAGTCTGAGGCAAGACGGACTGTATTATAGATGTTTTATTTTGAAAAATGTTGAATATTAAGAGATCACCGAAGTATCTGATATACTGTTTTGTCTTCTCACATCCTGTTTTCCGACTAATGCGTAGGATTTTGTACTATATGGACCATTGCCCCAGCTACCGTTGAGGTTTATGCGGGAAAGGAATGTGCTATGTATGGTTTTGTGCTCAATGTTTAGGTTGGTCAACAGACACTTGGAATTTCCATTGTTTACTATTGACCAGTTTGAAAGGACTACAGTGATAAATCATTCCACTGACTGTATTTAAGGATTCACATACAATTGAGCAGACAAGAGAATGAGAAGTTAGTTCACACTTTTGAGTCGGGTAGACTAGGCTATCACACTGCTGACATCGTTGTCAGTCATGTTCTCACTTTGTTCCTAGTTTACTAATGTTGCAGCTGTTGTCACCTCTGCAATTGTGGAGTCGTATGTTCAACCAAGACCTGTGTCTGTAGATGAGGTTGTCCAATCACCTTTACGAAGACAGTTGGTGTCTCTCCCTGACATTGTGATTTGCATTGGTCAGCCCAGGGGGAAACAGCTTGTGACTGTGGCTTTGTTATGTACAGCAGCTGTAGCCTTTTTGTATCTATCAGGGTTGGTACGGTCCAGTACAGGTCTTTCTTTGGCTTGTCACTCCCATATGTTTCTTCATTTAGAAATGTTACCGTGTCACATTTGTCCATATTCCCCACTTCTCCTCCTTAAACTTCATTATTATCATCATTATTATGAGAAAATATAAGGAAAAGCCTTGGCAGATTTAACCGGAATTTTCATTGTTGGTAATCGACATTTCCTCGAGAGGACACTGACATCTGCCATGTTGCTTTGCATGGATTACATCCCAGTGACATGTCCAGACTGCCGCCACCACCCCTCCAAATTCGCCGCCGCCCCACCAGCTGCCTGTCGTGCTCCGCAGTCAGAGCAGATGGCGACCGACATGATGCAGAGCCTTACATGGCGGCATGGAAGTTGTGAATGCTGATAGATGCAGCATATGCCTGCTTGGATATCTTTTTGATGGTTGCTTTTCAATGTGCCGAGGTAGGGACAAGCCGAGGGAATCTGTGCTGGTTGGTCATGAAATAGACATGAAATCTTTTTGCCTGCTCGGGTTTGACGCCCCTCTCCATCCAGCCATCGCTCCTATTTGAAGTTATCCGAAAGAATTCAACAATTTTTATCTATAGAAGTGCACATATGCTCTGTAATCAAAACAGAGGCCCTCAGAGAGGCTAAAAATACCTCCCACTAATGAGAAAAAAATTGCTTATCATTTATGGAAGGGAGATATATGTGTCTTTATAACAATATGCTGCTCTCTAATGCATCGTCGCCACTACGCTCTGAGAGATGTGGAGTACTTTGATGCTGCAGCTATGGCTGTGATGGGAGTTTAGGGTTTTTTTTTCTTCCGTGGGAGGTATTTGAGAGTTGGCACTGGTCAGTTGCTGCAGTGGCCAGACTGGTAAATAACATATGGGCTTGTTATCTCTCCTCTGAGCTAGAAAGCTGTACTTTCAACACCAGCCGATCGCTCATTAGCCACAAACTTGCAGGCAAAGAAATGTCTGAGACGAACAGAAAGGAATGATGACAGGGGACAAATCAAGTATGATGATGACGTGTGGCAGCGACGGACGAAGCTAACATTTTTGTTTGTGCTAAATGAGCATTTGCATCCATGTGCTTGTGTGAAAGTAAAAAATTAGCTGATAATAAATGGAGTGAAAGGCAAGGGAGTGACACTCGCCGAGATGCCAGCCAGAGAAAGCCCGGTGTGGAACACACCCCTTCCATCAGCCGTTGCAGAAGCGGTGGCAGCTGTGCGCCCAGTCAGGTGCCATGTGTGTCGGTATACGCGCCCGTGCAGCTCGACGGGGCGGCTACCAGCTGAGTGTGTCAGGTGCTTTCCACTCCACCAGCTGTTCACAGCATGAACTCACAATCTGTAACTAATCAACACCAACACAAAGAAGCTGGCTGGTTTTCACGTTTCTGCACCGGTGATGTGCCATGTCGGATGTGAAGCCGTTCACGCCTTTCCAGCTTCTTCACAAATCTCTTTTTTTCTCATCATCATTAATGCATTGAGACTGCAATGATGAATGTTCCAAAATGTGTTGTCTGAAATGTATGATCTTAAACTTATCTGCTCCAAATGTGTTTGCCACCAGTGATGCTACACTTGTTAAATAAAAAACCTAGGACTGTCTCCACGCAAACATATGCAGATCAGAGTCATCACTTTAGATCTAAAAAATAAAGCTCATGAGGAACCGGGGTCAACTTCATTGGTTGTTAACATCAAGTCAGATAATGCCAAGTTAACTGTTAGCTAGTATCAAATATGTAAACAAGGCTCAGGTTTAAAGTACTGCTTCTCCCCGGGTGGGCACTCCCAAAAGAGTGATGTCAAAACTGTCAGTTTCTGCAGCTGAATTATTTTACATTTTTTAATACTTTATCTTTGAATTGACATTTGAGAGAATGTAAATGGGCCTTGCTTTCAACTTTCTTTGTCATTAAATAGCACAACTCTGATTACCTCTTGTTCTGCCATTGTTAGTATTTACCAAGAGCGCTGGATGTCACCATGTACTGAGGCAACATGTTTGTCCATGTGATTGCTGGGCGCCTGGGCTGCTCACACAGGCTGTAAGGCTTTAAGTGCTTACGGTGTTGTGAGGATCAGCAGACAGAGCAGCGCTGTAAGCTGGTTAGGGCCGTATCGCTGCACAGAGGCCTGCAGGTGCCTCCATAAAACTGCCTGTTCGCCTCTCATCCATTCAGGTGTGACGTAGCTGAGGGGGAGATGACCGGCGGCTGAGCAGCCAGCATCAGGCAGATCCCAGTCAGGCTGATGAGACTTGGAGGTCCAAATCAGACCTCCATCAAATGGCACTCGCATCCTCTCGTTGTGTGATTTTGTGCATTTTAAACTAAATTAAACTGCAGGAAAAGTAAATGAATGGCAGGGAAATTATGTTTTTTTGCAAGATGTGCTAGATGAATATGTTCATGTGTTCTTCTGCTAAAGGGTGAACTTTGCATGGATCAATACTGTGTGCTTGATGGACGACTGGAGAAGGAGGACTGCTTCTACTCTTTCTTCATTTAAAACAGTTCACATTGTGACTTCTCCTTGGGAGATATGATGAACGTGTATCTGAAATAAAACTCGATACATGGGGGATGTTCGAGAAAAATGAAGGCAAGAGTGAGAAAAAGGAATTTTCCCCCATTCTGATTCAGACTTGTTTGGTTAGTTTGTTGGCTTGACATCCGGGTGACACAGGTTTTTCATGCAAAACTATAAAAATATAATAAGTAAAAACAACACTAAAGTCGACTGTTGAAGAAGAGATTAGTTAGTTAGTTATCTTTGGCATCTCACTTTTATGTTTTCTGCTCACAAATCCAATGATGTCATTTGGCCTTTTGTTTACTTTTTGAGAAATTGACAAGTGGCTATATTTTTACTATCTAATGACGCATTTCCACTGCATAATACAGGCAATACTCTACTCTGCTCTACCTGCTTTTGACATGTTTCAACTAGAATAAGTACCTTGTAGCAGGTGCCACTTTTTGAGTACCTGCTCTGCCCTGGTTCCACTGAGGCCAAGTAGGTACTATATGTTGACGTCGAGCCCACTGATAGGTCACAGAGAATCGTCACTGTGTCATTACGTCATCAATGCACAGCATGCATGGAATATATCCATAGCTGAGAAATAAATGTTGCAATACCATTGTTTCATGTCACAAAATGCAGTTTAACCATTTTTTCAGGCAAGAATATTGTTGTTTATATTTCAAATCTAATCTGATCTTCAATCTGCTTTAACTAGGCAGTACCAATTCAAAATATTGATCCGGCGTTACTAGAGACCATTAGCGTTTCTCAGTGGTAACAGGTGCTGGAACAGCCATTAAACAGACACATTCACTGTCTCATGGTTCACTTACATAAACGTATAACCTCAGAGAGAAAGAGCTGTGATCAAACGCACAGTTGTGTCTGGTGTCCCTCACCGGCACAGCGCTGCCGCCTCGCCTGTGTTCACCGCGACTGCAATAAATGTGACAATAATAGATACAGACATCCACGCACCAAATATGTTCTTGTTTTTTTGCGATGACATTGCGCTGATCGTGTTCACTGTAGATGGCCGGCAGGCTACAGCTGTGGCCAAGCTGCGTCGCTATGACAACCACCTACCCTGAGCGGGCAGTACCCTGCAGTCGAAACACACCAGGTACCGTGCTGAGGAGTAAAGGAATAACTTCTGCTGGTGGAGAACTCAATGCAATTCCTCTTGCTGCATCCTCCTTCTCCTTGGCACGTGCTGATATAACCTGGCCGTCCGTTCTCGTATATTGTTGCATTTAACTTTATCAATTAAATCCATTACAGTATTTTGTTGCTGTACATTAACTCCTTTGACAGTGAGTTTTTAACTTATTTCATAACTTTTTTGCTGCTCTAGTTGCCATTTTCTTCATAGATTTTGTTATGAGTACTTAAGAGAACAGGTGGGAAAGTGTCTTACTTTGATTCCAGGTAAGCTGAAATGGCTGGTTGTAAAGCACATGATATGAATAAGCGCCCAAACCAAAACTGCAGAAAATAATCCTGCAAAGAAAAAAGAAATTGAGCAAAGAATTAATAGTAATCCTGCAAGTTGAAGCACAACTTCCCTATGAGGAAAAAGAACAACCTAACCACAAGCTCAGGTGTCTGTTTCTTTGCATGCTTGACAGAGGTGAACAGCTCAGTGTGCGTAACCAGCAGCTGTCCTTTAATAAAACAGAGGATGACTACAAGGCTGGCTCCATCTGCTTTGTTAAAATTAACGATTTATCAAAAAAAGACGTAACTATGTGCAGTTCTTGGTGGTAGAATAGATATCCCTTCCTGGTTTATGATCTAAGTGCGAACATCGTATGGAACAGTAGTGATCAGCCATGGCGACAGCAGCACTGACATTTGGTTTCTGTTGGTTGGTCTACTTTCACCTGGAACAAATTGCAAGATTTAGACCCATCAGTCACTTTAGTTTGGACAACTGTGGCAGGGCTTTGATGTCTTGACAAATGGTTTGGTCACACACTCTTTGTAGAAACATGCAAAGTGGCCATCTCTTAAATGACTGTCCCCCTTGGCTGATTGCTGTGTCTGCGTGTGCTCATCAATCCAGAGCTGTTGCCAAATCTGCAGAATCAGACAGATGAGTGAGATAAGAGTCACAACTCCAACACAAGGAGACCTCTCACCTGAATTGTTAATGGTCACACACAAATACGCATGCTCACTCACCTTACTTGGCTTTAATCTGGAGAATTGGAACAATGTGGGGGTAATTAGGTGCTATTAATCACTCTGTGTGGATGGTGCTTTGCTTAAACAGAGGTCATTGGGGGAATTAAAGGTCACCTAAATGCCAAAAGGAGCCGTACCCAGCTTGATAGACCTCCTCACAAAGATCAAATGAACAGAGACATGGCCACAAATTAGATTTGCATTGATGAACAAGGTGCAGTTTAGATTGTAAACAAGAGCTTCTCTTTGCTGTTAATTTTCTCGCAGACCATCTTTTTAAAATATGCTGGTAATGACAGAAACCTTTCGTCATTTTTTCCTTGGCTTGTGCATTGTTCCTGTCAAGTTTCTTCTTCTAAATGTATGACTTTATTCATCTTTTTTCAAACTATTTTTATTTTATCTAAAATGTCCTTTGCTGCCATAGTTTGACAATATACTACAGAAAAGCCTCTTCCCTCCTTTGTGGTTGGTAGTGAAACTAAAGCACCTTTGGCTCTGCGTCACTTTTAGAGGTTTTTTTTCTGAAGCAGTCAGACACTCGGAGGCCGACGTCGCCTCGGTGTTCTGGGTGTAAAAGGCATCTGCAGTGGGTCTTGCGACCTCTGCTAACCCACGTCTGGATGCAGCGACATAATGAGGAATAGTATTTGGGAGACGAAGAGCAAAGGGCAGGAAGTGGTATGAAGTAGCAGCAGAAAGCTCACCTGTGGAGGGAGAGAAGCCGCCGACGCCAAGATTCTCTAACCTTGGATTTTAGCTTGTGGAGCCATCTTTGTTTCTCCTCATTATCGTGAGCAATGTATTTTGAGCCTCCATTGTGAGCCTCTAAATCATCTTGTGTTTTGTTTTGTTTTTTTGGCAAACTGGGCAGTGTATGGATGCCAGGTTGAAACTACAAAGCTGCTGCTTCCGCCGGAGCAGAGGATTTACCTTTGTCAGGCTCAGATAAGAACTGCACTTTACACAGGAAAAAAAACACATTTTTCAGTGCCTTTAAAAAGCAAACTAGCCCTTGCTCTTTTCTGACCACTTGGACACTTGGAAGCAGCTCGTTAGCAGGAGCTGGAGCTCTCTGCCGTCCACCTGCGCTCCTGCACCCACTGCTACTGCAAACACCAATTACATCTTCATGTGATTTGCAAGTTGCTGGCCCTGCGGGACGCTGGCAGAAAAACTATCTTTCTTAATTAATCGCCTCGGTGTCCCTGAGCAGAGGTCCGGAGTAAAAAAAAGTCTCAAAATTTCCTGCCTGGTTTCCATCAATGTCTCCTTATGAGAGCTTCAGCACAGGTTTGAGCGGAGCTGCAGAGGTGAAGGGAGAGGAGGAGCCCTCGTTCCTGTCCGGCTGCCTTCTCCTCCTGCAGCAGAACCTTCTCTCAGACACATGTTTGGTTCCACAGAAGAGAACAATTAGCTGCAGAAAAAAATAAAAATACTCCCAGTGCCGCAGATCAAACACTCCTTTATACAATGCATGAGATGACGTTATGTAAGGTGTGTGTGAGTGTGTGTGTGTGTGTGTGAGTGTGTGAGTGTGTGAGTGTGTGTGTGTGTGAGTAAGGGGGTCTCATGCAATGCAGATGCATCTTGTCACAACATGTAGTTACAGTGTCAAAGTGAATTATTGAAGGGATCAACAGAAGATAAAAGCTCCCCCTGCTTCAGTGTGAGAGGATGAGAGCTGAGAACTAGAAACCATGAGGTAAGGAAGCTCTATAACCCTGAAGGAAACACGGGACCGCCAGGCAGCAGTGCTGATAACAGCAGTACATATGAATTTCATAATAAGACAATAAAGAATAGATAACAAAACAGTGACATAGAATAACAACTCTAAACCATGAGTACATTTTATAAAAGTCGTAAAAATAAAAGTACCAAAATTCATAATGCTTATCACCCAATGTGAATCATACCTTGAGTAAATTTTCATAGTAGCACAAATGCACGTTTTTAAACATGAGCGTGCAAGTAGTACTACATCTTACTTCAAGAACTGCATGTGTTTTGTGTGTGTTTGTATGTGTGTGTGTGTGCCTTCGACAGTGAAGGTTTATCAGCAGATGCAGAGCTCTGATTGCATTTCAGCTTCTTTTGTGCCTTCTTGTCCTGCGGCCATGTTTGTTCCTGCTGTGTTTTCTGTCATTTTGATCAGTTTTCTACACACACAAATGTAGATGGGAGGAGGTTCGTCGGCACCATCTTCATTACTAAATGGACTGTAGTTTGAGGCTCTGTCATTTCAGCGATGCTGTTGTGGCTTTTTGGGAGCCGTCAGGTTTTTTGGGCTGACCTTGTTTTCGAGGAGCAGGTAATTGGCAGTAAGGCTTGGCAGCACTAAAAGCAGTGAGTGCTTTCTTCCTGATGTTCTTCTAATGGTTTCAAATTAGCTCAGCTTAATCATGTGCCTCCCTTGTGTTTGCCGCCACATCACTCCTATGCTAGTCACAGCAAGCGCTGGTGGGGGTAAATGTATGCCGGAGTGACGGAAGGAGACGCTGCATTGACTTATTGATGATTTATTGCCGCCCTTTAAAGTCTTTGATGTGCACATGGTTGTTTGTTCCTGATTCCACATCCATGAAGTCACCGTTAATTCTATTTAAGTTTGGCCCCACCCTAGCTAATGGCACATGTTTCAGCTTTTAGTTAATGTCAATGACAGAAACAACCTCACTGGGATGTAGCTGATGGAACATGGAATTAATAAAAAATGATTATTCTACGTAAGTAAAATCAGTCACATAAAAACATCAGGCACAAAATAAGTCAAGAGACCAAAACCCCTCCAGGATTTTGCGACCAACCTCCACGAATTCAGGGCGGTGTTGCAATTCTAACCAGTCACCTCAACTTTGACCAATCATTGGCGTCGTCTTGAGCTGACGTTGGCACGCTACCTTCCGCCTTACTTCCGGTTTTACGTTCAGAAGCAGCAGTAGTCCAACGTTTCACACTTGCCGACCAAAATAGCTGTGAAAGATCACGAAAAGCAGAACCCTAGCGTCGTGAGGGCGGTGGTTGGTCTGCGCCATGGTACTCTGTTTGTCTGTGAGCTCCGGTGCAGCTTTTGTATTAAAATGTCCGATGTTTGACTTCAAAACACAAAACACAACTCATTGTTGACTGTGA
>CAESWR010000443.1:44590-54673 GCA_903171835.1 Mullus surmuletus | reverse complement strand
GTGAATCATTGTGGTTTAAATGATCACTAACATTTACTAACTAGTGTAAAATCTCTTTGGCTCAGTTTGTAATGGTTACTCTGTTTCTCAAGCATCATTCTGCGTTTGTGATGATGCGTCCTCAGCCTTTAATCAGCCAGTGGTGTGCGCACAGTGGCAGTAACTGATGATGAGGATCACTGGCCGTGCATTGGGCACAGCTGGAAAAGAAAAGGAGAGTCCACCACATCAACGCCCTCTCATGCTGAGCACCGGCCCCCAGCAGCTCCAAGGAAGAGCTGTTTGGATGGACGGATGGAAAGGTGCTTGGCACGAGAGGAGCAGGAGAAACATCATCACACCACAAAAGCTTCTCACGCTCATTCACAACTCAGAATCACAGCATCCATCAGCCGTCAGCGGGGTCAGAGGCGGGGACCTTTGGAGCGGAGGTGATGGTGGTGGGCGTGTGGCTGAGTCTATGTGTGTAAGATTTACCAGCGAAGGTGGGGCAAAAGGGAACTCCGACGGCCAGCTTGTGTCTAATACCTTGCATGGCGTTGTGCGGCAGCTTGGGCAGCGCATCCAACTTCTCCCAAGAGTAGGAAGGCGTGGGGATGCCTTCGTCTGAGCTGCAGATCAGCATGATGTCGCTGCCCACGTCCAGCGTGCCCTGGATGCGACACGTTGGCACTGAGGGGGGCACTGGCAGATGGAGGGAGGGGGAGGTGTCGTGTTAAACACTTACAAATCAGACAATTGCAGAACTCTTCCTGCACAACGGTTCATCTCTCTCAAAAAGGGTTTTGATCTGATGGATTAGAACATTGTGTTACACCACATCAGGTATTGATTTTCACATTTACCATACCCTCCGCTTAAAAAAACGGTTCTACCATGATTATTCATTACTTTCTAGCAAGTAAACACTAACACTTTGTTTGCAATAACAGACATCAGATATTCATTTCACTTGCTTTAGTCATTGCTCTGAAAATGTAATTGAGTGTCTACTATATATTTATATATACATATATATATATATATATATATATATATATATATGTGTATATATATATATATATGTACTGTAGTTTTCACTTCCAAACTTTAATTACCCCTGCATGAAACATTTAATGATGGCTGTGTGTTGAAAGATTGTGTGACTTGTGGGGAAAGAAAACGTATAATGATACTGGGTCATGGAAATCAATCCCTGTAATTATATTATTCTGATATTATCTAAATACCATTATTGTGAAACTGCAAACTAAAAATGATAGTGTATGTGATAGAATTGTATTGTGGTAACATCTATATAAACTGAGGCTTCCATTGTGACAGAGATCAGAGGTTTTGGATTTGAATCCAGCAGACAAGTTAGAAGTCCAGTCATCGGTCCGGGGGGCTGTAGTTACCCAGCACAGTGAGCCCGATGACGCCGATGTTCCGCCCCCCTCTGTCCGGGAGGTTGTTGACCAGGCACTGGTAGGTACCAGTGTCTGTCAGCTGGGTGTTGTTGATGAAGATGGAGGCACTTGTGCTTGGCATGGTGGCCACGAAGCCCACGCGGCCCACCAGGTGGTTAGCAAGGCTGAACACCTGGCCGCCCTGATAGATGATCACCTGGAGACAAAAGGGGGAGGGGCCAATCATTTTACAATCTTTGACGAAGAACCTAAACCTAACCTAAACCTAAAAAGCAACAACAGTAAATCTATAAGAACGAATATAGTACTTTTCATTTTAGTTCCTCAAGAAACTGTCCTAAACTTTCCACAACTCATAGACAAATCCTCATTTGTTGTGTTGACAACAACACACACAATCAAACCTACCGGACAGCTTTCATATTTGGGGAAAAATTGTAAATAAATTGTAGATGGAGCTTTGGTTGGTGATTTTCAGAGTAAACAGTAAATATGAAGATGCCAACTTTTCATGGTGGGCATTTTCAGAAGAAATATCTTGTCCAGCTTTCATATCTGTCACAAATAGACCTCTTGGTCCATTTGGTCCTTTGAAAGAACCTTTTTTTCCCAGGAAGCACTTGTCACCCACAAAGATCAGAGATAAATGTGATATTCTTGCCATTGACATTTGTGCCCACTAGAGGGAAACCTAGATCTGCAAAGAGGCTGGTTTAAAAAAAAAACCTTGCTTGATGGAAGGAATAAACACAACTTTAAATCAAACAGACAGAGAAACCAAAAAAGCCTTTTCCTTGATAAGTGCTCCTTTCTAGCTCAATGAGTAAAGACGCATTCCATGCTGAGGAGTACACACTGAGGGTACACTTTCGCAGTACTGCAGATAAAAGCATCCACTAAATGGTATGCATAATTGAAAACATTTGACGTCAAAACCTATCATCTGCAATCTGTTGAATCGAAATGTAACAGCAGCTTAGGCGCATCTTCGTCACTCAGCGTCGAACCTTTTACTCTGTGTGTGACCTCACAGTCCAAATTTGAGAGCAGCGACCTCTCTGAGTCTGCACTTCGGGAGGAGCTTCACTGCAAAACAAGTTCTGGCCCTCAGCTGGGGCGGGCGGGGCAATCAGAGGGGCCATTCACTGCGTTCAAAGAGACAGGCGGGCAGACAACCAGCGTCAGTGTGTGTTTGAGGGACACTGATAGTTGTGATGAAAGTGCAGCTTGTGTGTATGTGTGTGTGCGCGTGTGTGTCCATGTCCTCTGCTGCTGCTTAGCGGTTGTAAATTGCACGGCTGCAATTTCCTGAGTGCAGCGCGCTCGCTTTGTCCTCTTATGTGCAGATGAATAGGCAGCTCCTCAGCTGTGATGAGAGCCTGGGACTGCATCTCCTCTGTGCGTGTGTGTGTGTCACTGTGTGCGTGTGTGTGGCTCTGTAAGAGTGTGTGTGTGTCGGCTCATTTACTCATGGGAAGTGTTTCAGTTTGGAGTTGTGTGAGTGAGATTGTTCTCTCTCCGCTCTCTGCAGGGTGTGAACAACTCTGTGGTTGATATCTCTTTTTGTCCCTGCACAGTGTCTGGCAGGCGCCTCCAATGTGACCCTGCTGCACGCTTGCCACGACCCAACAATATAATCTGCATGCTCGCTGAAAATGATCCAATCAATCGGACACACATGCCACGTTCTGTCTGTGTGTGTGTGTGCGAGCAAGCAAAGGATTAAAGCAACGTGACCTCCATTTATTTTTTTTTTACACCTGCTCATCTTTTCCTGCATTCCATCCTGATATTTGGACTTTTGTCCGGAAAAGCCTAATGATCACACGACCTCTCATCAGCCTCTCAGCGCGTTATGTGGATGTAACCTCCTCCTCTCGCGTGACCTGGTTGCCGCCACGCAGCCAGAAAAGAGGTCATGGCCGGCGCTCAGATGGCGGGCAGCCCTAAGAACCCTGCTGGACGCTGCACCTCTGTTGCATCTACCCAAAATCCTCTACACACACACACACACAGAGGAAGCAACGGCGCAGCAAACTCACGCCCGCAGCCTACTTCTGATCGACCCCGAAGGCCCGCTGGCCCCGGACCTGAGAGACGCTGCCACCGCCTAAATAAAGCCCCAATAAACCTCTAAACCCCCCCAACACCACCACCAGCGCCTCCCTTCAATTTACTGCCTGTGAGCTGCCTCTGTTATCTCCCTCCATCCTCTGAGACTGGTGGGAACAATGTGGGCCCGGGTCCAGTTTGCCCACTTTAAACAGCAGCTCCCTCATGGTTTAGTCTGAGTACCAGCTTTACTCCAGCAAACAAGTCTGTGGCGGGATTTTTTTTTTTTTTTTTGCAACGTTTTACCTCACAGCTGTGCCTCTTCTTGACCCCCTAAGATTATGAATGTGAAGCTATCACAGCATAAAAGGTCACGTGGGGCAGTTTTGTTACTCCCTGTCCAAAGTTTGGATAATAAACTTTCTTTGCTGTTTATACTACAAACAAAAACTGAGATTTGACGAATTAAATCTCACAGGGACATCAAACTATCAATAACAAGACCACTTCTCGTTAGGACATGGTATTGTTCAATTTTTTTTGTTGTGAAGCCAATTTCGGTACCTTTGTTTCAATACCGGTTCCAAAACCACACTTGTGTTTTTGATGTTTGAAAACCAGTTTGAAAAACAACAAAATACACTGTCATTACAGCACAAAACCTTTATTTTCCAGTAAGTTCACGCTTCTATGGTGTGAACACCAATCAGCAGCTACTTTAGATCTCAACATATGGCTCACAGACACTTGGGCCATGTCCACATGAAAACAGAGCCGACTTTGTTCTGAAAAAGTTTTTCATAAACCCGGCTCCACGTCAGGAAATGTTTGTGTCCCCACGCTACTGCTGAAACTCTGTAACATATACAGCCGGCTTGTGGGTGGCGCTGTAACGCAGCCACGCAATTACAACAAAGCAGAGAAGAGGAAAACAGAGCATGTGCATAACTGTAACAACAAGGAAGAAACACAAGTAGAAGACAATGGAGCGAAATGTGAGTGAAACAGCTAGATGTGTGTATGTGATGTGCTGTTCTCCATGTGCTCCTCTTGCTGGCGGTGGTAGATAAGGAGAAGATGTTGCTGTAATTGTGATACCAAGGTCAGTAGCTTCTGCAGCACGAGCGTAACACCGTAGGCTGCCATGGTTGTTGTGGTTAGTGGTGGTGGGTTAGAGATTTATCCACTCTGGCTTCAAAAATTAACATTTACGGACTCCTGAAATGCCGGTTCTGCGTGGATGAAACGACCATACGGCAAAAAACCTTGGTGTTTGCTCCTAAACCCGTCTCCGTGTGGACATGGCCGTGTGTATCGGAATTTGGCATAGAAAGAGAATTCATTTTTGATACCCAATAGGATAGGAGCTTTTCGGTCGGTGCTACAAACGTATCGACGTTTGGTAGCCAGCCCCACTCCTCGGCAGTCCGTTCCTCAGATCAATTTGGGGTCACAAGGGTTGCCGCCTGAGGTGCAATCTAAAAATATACATATATTCACATGTTTTTAGTGTGCAATTAGTCAATCTGACCGCAGCAGACAAGAAAGAGGAGTGTTTATTTCTGTATATTGGTGAGTTCTTCATTGAGAAAGAAAGAGACTATGTGCTCTCTGAGGCTCGGCGGGTGTTACCCTGATGATCAATAAAATCTCTCATGTTGTGATGAATGATGTGAATAACTTCTCCTCTCTTCTTTTCTCCAATGCCTCTGGCCAAACGAGATGCAGGGGAGGATGTGGTGTTTCGCGATAGCGTGTGTGAGCGTCCGTGCCACGCGTTCTTTGGCACACCGCTGAGTTCAGATGAGGATCGGAATCTGATCATCTAAAATACTAGGACAGATGTTCTCAATTACAGATTAACATCCTTTCTGCACCACAAATTCCCAATGACCTCGATTTCACCAGGGCCTCATCTGACTCCAAACTGCATGATTTTAAAAGTCACACACACACACACACTCGCGCACAAAAATTATTCCATTTCCAGGGACTGACAACAAAAAAAATCACTTTATTTCCAGCCCGAGATGACTCATAAATAGTACAATTAAATTTCAACAGAAGCAGCAGAGAAACTTTCTCACCAACTTCGTGGAGTGAGGAGAAAATACGCAA
The DNA here is from genome assembly GCA_903171835.1 of Mullus surmuletus. Lineage (NCBI taxonomy): Eukaryota > Metazoa > Chordata > Actinopteri > Syngnathiformes > Mullidae > Mullus > Mullus surmuletus. Next base: position 49,094 of record CAESWR010000443.1, on the reverse strand, counting down.
GATAATTGGATTTTAAAGGATCCCAGGCAAGAGCAACAATATTAAACCAGAGGAATGCTGAAACTTTTGATAAATCAGCCATTTCTCATGATTGCACCTGTCAACTTGCTCTTTTTTGTTTTTTGAGGATGGAACCTCTGTCTCTGGTGTGCTGATCTGGATAATCTCACACCTCGCTGCCCGCTGGGCGGTCAGGACATTTGATCACCTCAGCGGCGGCGTGGCCGACAGATTACACCGCATGCAGCACGCGTCGAAAACAAGCATCCATCCCCCCCAGCGACATGTTGCAATCTGTGATCACCAGTGTGGCAGGTGATGAGAGCAAACAGGAAGTTGAGACGGTGAGGATTACAGGAACATAGCTAAACCAGCACATAGATTGTTATATTGTTCGTTTACATCGCTCCACTTTGAATCCCTCGGTTGGATTACAAGGGCTGTAAATGCCAACATATAAATTACATCTGGATCATAACAGATAGTTTGCAAGTCACGTGACCTGCACAGAGCCCTGGCTTTCGTAAAGCTGGGTCAGTATGGCTGCGCAGTGGGAAATGCCGTGCAGCTGCTGAATAAGGTGCTTACTTTTATACCTGAATATCTGAAACGTGTAAACAAACGGTCCAGGTTTAATAAACTGCAGCCCCCTGGAACTGAAACTCTTTGTATTTAGCTGACATTAATGTGTTGTTTTGCCCATCAGGTAAATTTTAGCATCAGACACTGACAGTACTTTAAAACTGTCCATTACAGCTCTAATATTTCACCTTCGGTGGTATATTACTGGAACGGAAATACAATATTTCTGTTCCAGGCGTACACGTTCATGGCAAAGGAAACCACTAACATCCACCAACAACACAAAGGTCTCTCTTTCTGTGTGCTGCAGCTGCTGCTTTTGTTGCCTTTTCTCTCCCCTGACATCTACCTGCTGCAAAACCACCCTCGATCATCCCCCGAAATGACCATTAACCTTCAGGTGCATCTGGAAACACCAAAAGATTCTGGTGAGAGTTGCTAGGAGGCCTCACAGAGGTGGGAGGGAGAGCGACTCTGTGGGTTCGTCCCCCCAGGAGGCCCCTTCATCATATGGAAATATTCATCATCGGCGCATTACCGTGGAATGATTTGTTTTCCTTCTTTCGACAATATTATCTTCCCAAAGACAACTGACTTCACGTTCCCTCCTTGTATTAATTACTTCAGGGAAGCAAACAGACCCTGCCGCGCCTGCTCAACTCATAAACAAAATATATGATGCTCATTCTCGACTCATTAAGCCCTCTGCCTGTAATGTGGATTGGGCGGTGTGGGCTTTTGGGCTGTAAAATACAGACTTCAACAAAACAGGGTCGAAAAGGAAACATCTTTTTTTATCCGTTGTGGGGTTTGAGGTGAGCGCGAGTGAGCGCCGCAGTGTGCGCGACTCTTCTGTTCAGTAATTCTTAATGGCTTTTAGCATCAAACATAATCACTGGTGACACTCACTTCCTCTAAAATGACCTTGTGCCGTCATCCCAGTGCGCCACTTCTACTCCATCAACTGCGTTTTTTAGCCTTTGCATTCCCACCGTATGGTGTGATGAGCGAGCATCATGTCGTTGGCGGGTAAACACGCATTTAACGGTGTGTGCAACGTGTCGCACATGATGCAGGGCGGAGGCGTAGCATGAGAACGCCGCGCAGCCTCCAGCGCATCTGAAAGTATTGGGCTGTGAGTGGCCAGCGCTTTTGTTTGTGTGTGTGCGTGTGTGAGAAAGCCGCCTCTATCCATCCACAGGTGCCAACACGAGCGCATCGGCGTGTGATCTGTGCAATTTTCATACGTGTGCAGTAAATATATATAAGCTCTGCATATATGCATGCGGCTCTGCACCCAGACCAGCAGACTACTGTTCGTTTGTGTGCTGCTTTCACCCTATTTGCTGTGGATGCGTGTGTGTGTGTGTATGTGTGTGGGGAGAACAGCTGCGATAGAGAGCCTGCCGTGGGTGTGAGCTAATTAGTGCAGAAGATGATTGTATTATTTGGCCGACCAGCGCCGGGGTTCAAAGTGAAGGGAGGCAGGTGAGCTTGTACGGCCTGCAGCTGCATGTTAAACAACTCAAACGGAACTGCAGACGTCCCGCAAGAGAGAGGGAGAGGGGAAAAAAGAGATAAAGGAGAGGGTGAGACCCAAGCAAGAGAATAGAGGGGAAATGTAAAACAACAGTGAGAACATGCCCCTCACTTTAATGACTTTGTTTTGTGTTACGCAATCGTTTTGTGAATACTCAGCCCTCTCGCGAAGTCATGTTGCGTGACCGTGCTTGCGCTCGTGCATGAGCAACTGTACGGTGCAAAAGAACACCTCCATGTTTGACCCCCAAAAATCGGATGTGCCTGGGCATGGTACAGTACAGACCTATTGTGAGTGTGCGCACAGCAACAACAGGGACAACGACATCACTGAGGTCACGCAGCTTCTACAGTGTATGAAAATAAATCAGCTTTATTTTCTGTTATGAAATATTTACTGTTCATTACTTTTACATGCATCTAATGGGTTTCTGGTGTGCCTACATAAAATGTGAATTCTGACTGTAGCACTTGTGTGCTGATAATTCCTACATAGGAATGGAAACTTATTTTCATTGGAATGCCCCTCCAAAGTGTAGGAGGAGCAGGAATGGGGACTATTTACTGCTCAAGACAACGTACATCTAATATACCCAGTGCAACATTTAGACGACGAGTGAACGACGGATGCTTGGTGAGCTGGTTCTTTCACCAGGACAGGAGTGTTTTCACCTTTGACAGGTTTTCATCTCCACATCATGTATCACACCATCTGTGAATTGAGCGTGGGCTTCCAAAGACCAAAAATAATGAAAGCATCCAGCAATATAGGCACTCACACCTCGTGCAAGGTAAGTGAAAATCTTAGGAAATGCTGTTTATCAACATGGACTTCCTTTGTGTCAGGTGGACATTTGTCTCCAACCAAGAGCTTTTTGACCAAAACACCTTGTTATGTTTGGAATTAAGACAAAGGAGATGAAAATATCAAACCTGGAAAGTGCCATAATATGACCCCTTTAAAGGTGCACAACATCGCCGTTCTGCAGGCAATAATCTGCATCTTCTCATCCCTGCTGATTTGGCTGATGTCAGAGCACTTTCCCAACTTTTAAGGTGGTATGTTTTCTTACGCTGATGTGGTGACCGAGGCAACACATTTTAAATGTCTTTCTTTGACTGTCAGTGTTTATTTGAACTGAGTACGAATAGACAAATGACTCTCCCAAACTGTTTGAGACACACATAACTGTGGGATTTGAAGAAATAAAATCAAATTAGTACATAATAAAAATATCAATGGGTCCTGACACCATCTAACGTCAGAGCTGGTGGTCACAAAGTGGCAGCCTCTACATCTACACCACTCTCTTAGCTACAGTTTGCTTCTAACTGAAGGGTGTGTTCAGATGCACGAAAAGAGAAACTATTTCCAGTGGCTGCAGCGCCTTCGCCTTGTTAGTCTGCTTTCACTGCACGTTGCGGGTCTTTCTGCCCTCAGTTTTGTCTGCTGTTAGTGAAAAGCACTTAATGACTTCAATGGAGTCTTGATGGTTGTGTTTAAAACCAGCTGTGGGTCTGTGAGATTCTCTTTACGCGGTATCTGAGCGCACGCACCTCACTACGGAGCAGGAGGGCTGTACCTGTTTGGACTGGCGCAGGACGGACGTCCATGCGAGGCAAACGCAGCAATGTCCCGTTAGAAAACAAGTTAGGGTCAGTACTGACTAACTTGAAATCGTGTCTTTATGCACATTTTTAGAAGTCCTACATAAAGAGAGATAGATAGATAGATAGATGGATATATAGATAGATAGATAGATAGATAGATAGATAGATAGATAGATAGATAGATAGATAGATAGGCAGACAGATAATCTATCAGCTAGATAGATAGATAGATAGATAGATAGATAGATAGATAGATAGATAGATAGATAGATAGGCAGACAGATAGATAGATAGATAGATAGATAGACAGATAGATAGATAGATAGATAGATAGATAGATAGATAGATAGACCAACAAAACTGTTAAACGGTTTCTAAAAAGTGTTGGGAGCTTAAAAAGAATGGTTTGAGCTCCAAAAACCAAAGAACTGTTTGCAAGTGAAAACATTAAACATGGCCAAACATTGCTGACATGAAAGAACCGTTCCAACCATTTTTTTCTTCTTACTATTATTATTCTGTGCTTTTGATTAGATCATACACTAATAGTTCGGATTTTTTGACATGAAGTTGAATGAGCTCCTCACCCTCAGCGTGGTTCATCAGCAGCAGCTTTTCTCCCACTGCTCCCCGTGAGCAGAGTTCTGGCTCAGTTTGGGTGTTGCAGAAAGTAGTTCCACCTAGCTGCTGGGGTCACACGGATAAAGCGTTGTGCTCCAAAAAACAACATGCGTTCAAAAAAAGTAATCAATTTGCATCACAACTTCTTGGC
>CAESWR010000443.1:0-11088 GCA_903171835.1 Mullus surmuletus | reverse complement strand
ACACAGTAACCAGATCGAGCAGAGTGGGAGAGACGCAGAGGGGGAGTTAACAAACTGGCCTGGCTAAAAATACGAAGTGGCAGTGGGATCCACTTTGCAGTTATCTCTGCATCACAAGTGAATCCTGGCGAGGACAGAGACCCGTGATCGTTTTCCATCTGGAGGAGGTTGAAATCAGACATGTCTGGAGGTGTCCCCCATCACCATGGTAACATGGGTCAGATTCAAGGCCCAGTGAACGAGGTCTCAAGCATGTATTGTCTCGATCTATTTTGAAAACGAAATTCTTTATTGTGTTACAGCCTGAAAGTGCCACTCCAGCTTTATTTCTGACCTCTTAAATAACACTCCAACTTTTCTCCATGATCTTTTAAGAGGGTTTATGAATTATATTGAGTTCAAGGTTGTCTCATGTACTGAGATCTATGAGGATGTTCCTTTCGGCCAGCTGCGTGTTTGAATAGCCCCTCGTCAGGTTATGTTTTTCACTGTTGTTTTGAGCTACATCAACAAATTAGAAAATATCCTGATATCCTTTTTGTTGATGAAGCTAACTTTGTTGGTGGGCTGTATTTACACAGCAGTGTTTCTGCCTAAATGAAGCTCAAAGTGCTTCACATCACCGACACACACTCACACACTGCCATGCAAGGTGACAACCAGCTCATCAGGTTGGCAGTTTCTCAGATATCAAGTTGGTTCATTTGGAAGGTCACATAATTTGACAAGATATTAATCCTGAGCTATATTTTCTATACAGTCATGTGAGGGTGAAAAGCTCCATGTTTGCTGTTTGGATGAACTCAATGAGGGTTTACAAGGTGAGTGCACCTTGCAGGGAAACAAACAATTCTACGTAGCTTGGATTCAATTATGCTGCGTTTCCATTTGCACGCACATTAATTCAAACTGTTAGAGGAGCAGATGTTCCGCTTCCTCAATCGACAATCAACTGACAAAAATGGCAGCAAAAGCAAGCAGATGTTCCATATTTACTTTGAGTGTTTCAGCGCAGCCCGCTGGAGGAGCTGCCAGGAGTGAAGCGTGATTTCATTAGGTGGTTAACCCAGAGATGCGGCTTCGGAAGGGAGCAGCTTCAGCCTCTGAATATAGAGTCGCTGTAATTTCCATCCAATCCTTCAGATTTCACACTCGGCTCCTGTGAAAAATCACACTTAAAGGGGCTCCAGTAAGCTTGGGCTTAATTGGCTCAGACGTGACGTGCATAATATCAGCTAACTCGGTATTTTAACCACACAGCACTGCAGTGCACACACACACACACTCACACTATATATATTTTTCTCTCACCAGCACACATACGGGTAGCCATTATGAAACCACTGTATACACACGCTGCAATCCCACATCTGATCTATATGCAGCGTGAAAAGCAGTTAAGCATCATGCAAATAAGTTAACTCGCACCTTTCACAGAGTGTCTGGGTCTGTGTGTGTGTGTGTGTGTGTGTGTAAGAGAGAGGGAGAGAGAGACAGAGAGAGCATGGGGGGCAAACACATCAACTTCCTTCATAAATCAGCACAAAGAGAAAAACATGTCTTTGTCAACAATGAGAATAAATGATCACATTAAGCCGGTGTTTTTCCCCCCAGCAGCGTGTGTTTTGGCCCTGTTACCGTGGCGCACATACAGCGCACGGCAAAGCTCGCCAATCCTGGCTTCTTGCTAAACTGTCTGACGCTTGATTGCGGCTGATTTACCGCCTCCTGAGTGATTGAGCAGCTTTCAACCAATGCAGCAGAAAATAGATTGCGAATTACGGTGCAGTTAGTTGTGACTAAAGACTCCCGTAGTCGACGTAATCTGACTGGTAATTACATACTTGTCATGTTGTGTGGATTTAGGAGCAGTATGAAAGCTGTTTATGCTTCCACGCTTCGCTGTAAGCTGATTAACGAGTGCGGTGATCGCTGGCGAAGACTAATTATTTTAGCTACTTCTTCGGCCGGTTGCCGGTGAGAACAAGCCCTGTGGTGCTTTGCATATTGAAGGACGTTTATAAAACACACTTGGTTCATTAAAAATCTCCTTAAATCATATTTGATTTTATTTGGATTGGTTTGTCTAATTGGCAGATAGGCCTTAAAGGAGCTAGGGGCGATATTTTACCACTAGATGTCACTGTGAGCACCGATTTTTGGGCCACACGTCTCCATTGGCTTTGGTTTTATCTTATGCCACGTTTCCACTGAGGATATCGGCTCTACTCGACTCTACTCTATTCGTTTTTGGGAGCCCGTACTTTTTCTGGGAGCGTTTTCCCTGCAAAAACAGTAGCCCCTGGATGACGTGCAAAACTCATGTGACGTCATTTTAGTGGTTCGCCCCACTACGGCTTTGTGGTCCGTGGTTGAGCGGAGGTCGCTCTTAAAGGTCACCTTCTGTGGCGTATTTGACACAATTTCATTTCAATGTCAGAGGCCCAAAAACATTATTCTAAAAGTTTTTTTCCCACAAATTCATCTTTGGTACTTAATTTCAGCCAGTCTAAAAGTGGCTCTAGTGAGCTCTCCTGAGGGGCTGTTTCTGTGCCTGTTCCTTTAAATGTCAGTGAGCTGTGACTGGCCACGTCCACTCCACGCTCCTATTGGGCAGGGGATTCGCTTGTTTTCAGGACACAATGAGGAAAAGGTGGAGAAAGCAATAAATGAGTTGACAGAATGTTTTCATTTTTGGACCTCATACTCATACTACGGGGACACATATGACTGTTAGAAAACCTTCAGAAAATGAATTCTTTTTTTTTTTTACTTTTCACGACACTGCACGGAGGTCCGCTTATAGCTGTGAATATGCATTTTCTTGGAAAGCTGCTGCTTCACTCGCTGAGCAACGTGAGGAAGGTTTGTACCTCCTAAAAGACCAGGGCATGCCCTTTTTTTCGCTGCCATTATAAAAAAAAGGACAAGAATAAGAAAGAAGAATTGCGCTGCTCTGTTTCCTCCGTGCGTGGCTACTGTTGATGATGCAATGACGCTGTGACAATTCTCTGAACCAATCAGTGTCTGCAATGTATCTACTTCACCTTTTAGTACCCGAAAGTACTGGCTGCTTTTTTGGAACCCTGAAGAAGCAGGTACAAAAAAAAGTAGCACCAGGTACCAGGTACTTTTCTCAGTGGAAACACAAACTAATGCATGTAGTAAGCATTCATGAAAGCAACTGCTGGCCCTTGCATATGCAATTCAGGGAGAGATAAACTGCCACACGTAATATCTATAGAGATGCTCCTGTTGGCTAACTAAATCAACAGCTGTGTGGACACGAGGCATCACTTATAATCTTAGAATAACACAGCAAAAGACAGGATACAGAATTTCCAAGAAAATTCAAGCAATAATATTTCAAAGAACACATTTCTTATGCATAGTTCAGCTCATTCAGGTCCTCAAGCTTTATGCAAAACTCTGCTAGCATTTCCACCAGATGTATTCATTAGGCGAACTGAGCATAATCAGATTTTAAAATCAATTTGTCCATTGATTTAAAAAAACACATTCGTAAACCTTTAGTAAAATATTGGCAGCTGGTTGACTTGAAAAGTGTGATGGCAAACTGGTTTTCCAACATGTCTTCCTACAGGACTGCATCAAGTGTCCTTTCAGGCGTCGAGGTAACTTTCCTCAGACACCATACTGTCCGCACTGTGCCCAAGATATCTGACAACAAAAATCCAGACTCTATGGCCAGTGTGAGGGCAGCTGTTCCTACTTGAGGACGCTACACCTCGAAGGTGCCGCACGCTTTTTACAAGGTGCACTTTGGTATGGTACGTCCTAACCTCACCTCTCCAAACAGTACAACTGGTACCTGAATTTGGTCTGATTATACATTAAAATCTATAGTAAATAACACATAATGCTATATTGCATTTTACAACAAAATCATTTCTTACTTTAGCTTCAAATCATAATTGAGGTGTTTTTCCAACACTGACTTTGAGGCCTTAAGCATGCAATTAGTAGATCATGTATGAAAGCAGCGGTTCGCCCTTGCAAATGCTATTCAGGGAGAGATAAACTAAGAGTGATAATGTTCCAGGACCCTGAAGTGCAGCTAATCTTTGCAGCGATCAGGTAATGGACAAGGCTTATGCTATTAAAGGCTAATTACAGCTGGACCACCAGAGCGACCAAACATAACATATAGCTGCGGCCATCAGCACCCAAATTAGGCACAGAGATCACCTTGACAAGTGCAGTTTCTATCTGTGTGTCCGTCCATCCTCGCTCCACTGAGATGGGCGGGGAGAGACACGAGAAACCGCCGGCATGTCCAGGCGCCTGGAAGACGGTCCAGAAAGAGGCTTGAAAGGCGGAGGGGTCCCGAGCCTCGCTCTGCCAGCGTGACAAAGATGAAAACACACACCGATACTTGGAATAGCCGCCTCACTCAGCGGCAGTCGGCAACTCGATCTGCTCCTCACTTTCACTGACGGGTCAAAGAAGCATCTCACCCCCCCCCCCCCTCACACACACACACTCCAATAAAGTCCCTGTAAAAACTCTCAAAATAACCGCCCACATTCAAATGCCACAGCTGCTGTCAAGCAAAAATAGCGCCCTCATCTTGAGGTGTCTCACAAGAAATCATTAAGTCAGACGCGCGGCGTTGATGGAGATAAGACTCACATGGCTGACCGGTAAAGACATGCAAATCAGGCGGAGAAATCCCACCAAAGCTGCCGTGCTGCAGAGCCTTTCAGTTAAATGCCAAGTGGGGCTTATTTAAGACCTTTGTGATGCCCCGCTATCATCACAGAAACACACCTTTGTGTATTTCTGGAGCAAATGCTTTTTAGAAGCACGATCGCAGCCAAACAAAGAGACAACTGTTTCCAACCCAAGGCTTCGTGTGAACAACACCACCTCGGTATTTACATGTGACTGTGTGTGTGTGTGTGTGTGTGTCTGTGTGTGTCTGTGTGAGTGTTGAAGCACTGATAGATCACTTGATTTTAACCCACAAGTTCACAGTCACTCAGTTGCTGTTTACACACTGTCCATTAGCAGCTTTAAACACTCGTTACACACACTCAGTGAGAGTCCATAAGGGACGTAAATGGTGATGTAATCTGTATAAGTGCAATTTTTCCATATTTATTCTTGGCTCAAACCTTATTTGGTACTGGATGGAAAATGAAAGCCCTCAAAGAACCAGTGAAAAAGCAATAACTTTTAAAGTGAAACTCCAGCAACAGATGATTAGGGATAAACAAAGCTGTATTAAACGTTATACTGGCATTTCATGTGGTTATAAGGTATCTGTCTGTCATATATCTGGGCCAGATATCTACAAAAATAATGTGAATGTTGTTTCAACGATGTGCAAATTGACATTACAGAGATTCATACTATTTGGCAGTCATGTACACCAACACATCATGTACACCAACACAGGTATCACTACAAAATCAAAGCACATTTTAACGATTTTCGAAGAAAAACAAAAGCCCCAAGTTTGGCTGATTTGCGGGGTGAGTGGGTTCTCATTAAACTCAGTGGCTGCTTCGCAGCTGAAGTAAATGAGAGATATTTCCCAAGACGATTATGTTCCTGGTGACATTTGTGTTGGAGTGTGAGAAAGCATGTAATCATGGTGATGGAGGGAGCGCCAATCAACTGCCGACCACCTGTGAGAAAATCAACCCCAAAATTTACCAGGTTCTTGCTTCATCAAATATAGTGACTTTCGGAGAAAGAGCTCAGGGATTTTCCTGTTACCAGGCTGATAGTGGGCGGAGCCAAGCAGCATGCTCCTCACCCATCGACGGGTGGTGCAGTGAGACGGGGGACGGCTGGGGAGAGACAGTCAGGTGTGATGTGAGCAGATTGATGGGGTAAAAGAGCGACTAGCACAGGCTCAGAATCACAAACACACATGCACATGCACACACACACACGGGCGCACCACAGAGGAGCCAGGCAACAGTTGGGAGAGGTCGTGACCTGGGAAACCACACTGACCACAGAACAAAGCTCAGACAGGATGAGCAGAGTGGCGCTGTAGGACAGGAGGGGTGGTGGGGCCAATTGATCCACTCATCAGATCAATGTTTGCTATTATACTGTCATGTTCACTGAGCAGCCACATACCGCACACACACACACACACACACACACACACACACACACAGGCATTACATTTGATGCTACATGTGCTTATTATCTATGTACGCATATCAGAATATCAAAGACAATGACATCATTTATCGCATTAATAGCTGAATAGGAGAAGAAACAACCAAATTACTTAATTTCCTAGAAGCACATTGCCAGTGCACCATGCTGCGTTCAATACAACCCGGAAATTTGTGTATTCCCACCTCCTACTTGGAGCTTCAATTTGGACTGTCATTGAAAAAATTTATCTCTCCACTACATCAACAATCAGTTGTCTAAAATTTCCTAAACATCTTCACAAGAACCGATAGAATCCTGCTGCCAAAAAGAGACTGATAATCAAAAATTAAATAGTCAGACAAGGGAATTAATTATATAATTCATGTGATACAAAAAGAACCAAAATGAGATACACTGCATCAGAGGAAACATAATTATAAAAGAGACAATAATATAATAATATATAAAAATAAGATAGAAAAAAATTACACTTTGAAATTGATGGCACAGATTTGAATACATTATCTTAAAAAAAGAGCACATCCATCACCGCACTGTGTTGAGTCATCCTTCCCCATCCATCATCCAGCAGCTCCTCTTCCTCACTGTTTATTGTCGGGGAAAATTATGCAAAAAGTACCTAAAATATTCAGAGGGGGAGGGAAACGACCTTTTTCACATTAGCAATTTCACAGCAGACACGGCTGATTAGTTAACCAATTACTCGCAACCATCAGCTGGGTGCCGCCTCCACAAACTGAAATAAAGTTAGTCTGAAGCTATTCCTTCAGGCTTTAATAAAAAACAAAACAACAAAAAGCAACATGACAGAGCTCCAACAATTTTCTCAACCTACTTCTTATTCTTTTTTTTTTTTTATTAATCCAAGACATGACGCCTACCCTTTGAAGTCAGTGCATTGCGGCATTTTACACGACACCTGGGCTTTTCTATTAGCCTAATGAATGTGAGCTACGGCCCACAGAACACTTGAAAGCATAAATTCACACATCATCTCCGTTGCACTGGGAGACCGAAGAGGGAGCGGCTGCAAATAGACTCCAGCATCTGCGAGCCGTAGGAGCAGAAAACTAAGCACATACAAAGTGATGACAACTCGCCGGCGTAAAGTGCAAACTTCTAATTCAACGTCTGGGACAGCCAGAGAGCAAGCCTTCGAGACCGCGCTCAGGGTATAGGCACTGTGTTTCACGCTTATCTTTTCGAGGAGATACTGAGATATTGTCCAAAACTCCTGAAGTCAGTTTGAGTCGTGACAACAGCAGGTGTGATGACAAAAAGGAGTGTGTGCCAGTGCTTGAGGCAGGGGGGTGTTAGAACAATCACAACGTGTATCTGAAAGCACAAAGAAGCTCAAACCGACCACCATCCCAGGGACAGCGAGGTGCCGCTATGTACACCAGCAAACGAGAGGACAAGCAATGCAATCCAAGCAGAAGAACATGCCTGGAGCGATGAGATCACTGTGTGTATGTGTGTGTGAGTGTGTGTACGCACACGCGCAGCAGTGGCAGCACTCCGCAACAATGAGTGGAGAAGGAGAAAGACAGGAAGCTCAGACAGGGTCGCTCCTACACTGTCATCAGTACTCAAGTTGTAAAACGAAATACCCTTTTGATTATTGTTAAAGCATAAGGATAATGATTATAGTCCTAAATCAACATGCATATTATAGATGCTAGGTACTCCTAACATCATTATTTAAATTCAACAAGAATCCCTCCATGAAAAAACGGAGGAAAACAATTAGATTGATCTATCATCATTTTATTGCAGTTCAGACACAAATCTTTTATGTTAACGTTCCAATTTCAGGGGATGGAAAGGGGGGATGCCCATTTCATAAGGGGGATTATCTGGGCACACAGCGTGGCAGCTGTAAGGAAAAACACAGGAAACCTCAGAGCAGGACCATGGGTCAGGGTGGGCGGGGCCATCTGCATCCACTGGTTTCTTTCAAATGTTTATGAATTGAATTGATCTATTTATACATTTAGACTGCACAAATAATTATAATGATTATTAAGATGGTAGGTGCTGTAGATTGCATGCTTCTTGAGATCAATGAGAAAATAGATTTTTCAAATTATTTTATGGTTTTAGTTGTAAGTTTCATGTCCTTTTCAACACAAAATGCTGAGTTTGAGAGATGTTAAAGACCGGGGAGCTGCGCAGTGTGTGTTCTCATCAAAACATGGTCACCAAGATCAAGATAAATGACGAAAATGCTGAACTCCGGAATTCAGAAACCAGCATAAACAAGGCTGTTTTGTGTTTTTCTCCACAGATCTGCTTGCGCCTTGTCTGAGCCGATGCTGATGTGGCACCAGAAAAAGGTTCCTCGCCATCGCTCCATTTATCTCTCCATCCTCCGCCCTCTTGTCATCATTTGTCATCATCACATCCTTTTATCATGACACAGAGACCTGACACACACTGTCAAAAATCAAGACTTGACTTCTGCTGAAGTTTCAGGCCCAAACACCAAGTTCAGTTTGTCCGTTAAACCCGAACATTTTGTGTCCGACCGTGTCTGAGCGGCATTAATCCGGCGTGGCGCTGGCCATCTGTGGCCGACATCAGGAAGTGGCTGCTCACACGCCGTCTGTGTCATTGAGACGCTCCAGGGCAGGCAGGAGTGGAGCCACTTCAATCAGAATCACATTTTCAAAGTTTAAAACCCTGCAAATGTCAAGATCTCAAAAATAGGAACAGGATCAGGAGAGGCTGCAGTTCAACAGCTACATTTGGTTGGATATTCCAGAGTTTAAATGTATAATTATTACAATGTACGGTATATCATGATGCAATATAGCTGAAGCTATCACACATGGCCTTGGACTGAAACAGAAATATTCCTTCATGACATCAATATTGCAGCATTACTGTTCCTGTTCCCAGGATATTAAAGCCACATGAAACCTGGAATAACATCACTTCCTGCAGCAAACTGAGGGAAAAGGAGGCAGAGTAATAAGCTGCGCTCTGTCACTGCTGCTATAAAGTACATAAATACTTTGTAAAGTACAGCTGAGTCCCTTCAGCACGCACACACACACATACACACACACAATCTGAGTGGCAATAGCATCTATTTCCTGTCTTTTCTGGCCCCTCGCTGAGCATCCCTCCGCACAAGGGCAGCCTCGTTACCAGCGAGGGGCTGATAAATGGCCGGCTTGGCCCTGCTCTGCCTCCCTTTCATAAAGCGGGATATAAAACGGCAGCGGCGCTCCCCATTGCACCCGCTGGGTCAATCTCATCCCGTTCGCTTCCTGTATTTCTGCTTCGTTTCCGTCGACGAGTGACAAATGTCAGATGGCAAATAGCTCTGTCTGCGGGTTCTTCTGTGGCTTGCGATTGGAGTGTCGCAGCAATGACGCCGGTTCCTCCAATACGCACGGGTCATTAAACTACAGCTGGCGATTAATTAAACGAAATTTGATTTTCTGTCCATGCCGTCCTGCGTGAAATGAGAGCGAGCACAGCCCAGGTTAAGTGCGTTACGCTGCTATCATAACCTTCTGCTCCCACTTGGATGAGCTCATTACATGTGAGAGCTGATTAACGACAGCCGGATAAATCACTGCTATTGTTACAGCAGAGTAAAAATCTTACCAGGGGTTGTCTTACAAATCCAAAACAACATGTCATTGCTGAAATTATAAACAAAACAGAATGCTTCTCTTTTTTTTGCTGGCCGACCCAAGCAAGAGGCCCTAGCTGCTTTATGGTGGCACTCGTCATGCTTGGAGGGATCACAATTAAACCCAGACACCTCCTGCATAACTGATGTGCTTGGGCGGCACTCTGCCCGTGTTCAACGCCGCCTTTAAAATATTCAACGCAGGAGATCCCGAGCTGTCGGTGACACAGAGCGAATCTACGCTGAAGTGATGAGAAGAGACGTCTCATTAAAAGGGAGCTTCGGCTCACTGGCACGACAGCAACTTCATGCCAGAAGAATAAGGTGTTTGAACACCACAGGACGACCTCTGCACTTAACCCCAAACTACTCAAACAACACGCCCAGGGACGGCACTCCCGCACGGACGACACTTTGTGTGTCTCTATCTATCTCCTATCATTGAAATATACTGTGAACCCCCCGGTGGTCTCTGGGGGTATTGCAGGTCCTTTTTGATGCATTAAATCCTCTGTGTGATGAATAAATGAGTGTTCAGCACTTGAAGCAAAAGCAGATAGAGGTTTGTTTTGGGTTTTTTTTGTAACTTCTTTTTCAGGTGAAAGTGTGTTTTTTCACACACACACCTCAGAAGAACCATTAGTGAGCCTAATAAGGGGGAGTGTTTCATGTGTTTTTCTGCACAAGGTGGAACGTATGTAGCTTACTCTTACTCTCTTAGGAAAGGTATACGCAGTAACCACAAATTAATAAATAAAAGTAAATCGAGTGTAAACAACAAACATAAACATAAGAAGGCATGAGGGAGGCGGGAGAGGATTTCATATGACAAATAGATGAGTCAAATACAACCAATTCATATTTTCTAATACCCAGTTGCACATTTCCCCCATATAAATCCACATCTGACACCGCATGGCCTGCTTTGCTACAAAATGTGTAAAAAATGGTAAGTTTCTGAACTTGGGTAGGTCAGAAAATTCCAACAAACCATTGAATTCCTTCAAGAATCAGACGTATCTCATTTGCCTGGCGGCAGCAGAAGACATATTTTCTATCAACACCCACTCTGGTGCTCGCAGCCTAGCAACCCCCACACTTCTGAGAGACTCTACGTCTGTGTGTCTGGATGTTGCGATGTGCCAGCGAAGCTCGTCGGCTTCCTCCAGAGCCCGAGCGGTGTCTCTACAAGCCAAGTACTAATAGAGTGTACTGTACATCAACAATCTCCCATGCACCCACTGTGACAACCACGTGGATGGATACACTGACAGACT
>CAESWR010000442.1:35861-49857 GCA_903171835.1 Mullus surmuletus | reverse complement strand
AAAAAAACCTAATTGCGTCTTTAGACAGCCATTGTTACCTGACAGCATAAAAGGAGAGCTAGCGGCGCCCGTCACCGCGAACCTACGGCCGCCTCGCTCATAGGCGCGCGACAGATGCCAGGTAATTAGCAGATAATGGACGATAATGAACGGTGTTCTCCGGGAAGAGAAAGGGGCAGTTGTCCTGTCGGGCTGCTGTAATGATAGGGGAGGTTAAATACCACCTGATAGGCCCGGCGTGCTGCGCTCCCCAAGCCCCCCTCCAGCACCAGGACCTTTTTAAGTCTGAAGCACGGCTTTTTTCCTATGTGTAAGTCCCCCCCCCCCCCCATTGCGTCCGGATCAGACCATTGTGCATTCCGCTAACATTGTCTGATGTGTCGAATCCCTCCCTCCGACTCCCCCCCAGCGGGTCAGCGTGAACAGCCGCTCCGCGCTCAGCAGGCAGGCCGGTGTTTGCGCCGATGATGCAGCACGAGAGAGTGTGGATTCATTGCGACCTTGTTAATTATTCATGGAGGGCATGTCGGGGAGAAGAGAAGACCTAACAGATTTAGCTTGTTTCAGAAAGCCACGTGGCTCCGACACGGACCTCGGGGAGCTCATTTCCGCGTCGTCAAGATGGATTCGATGTACAAACAAGCGCAGCGGCGGAAGCTGCTGCGTTTGCTGAGGTTACTCAGCATGGATGTTGCTTGAATGCTTGGTTTTCAGCACAAATGTTGATTGCATTTGCATAGTAAATCAACTGCAACTTCACCACATCCTTGTGCACAATTAGCTGGGATCCAATACGGCGGTTGTCATTGGCTTTACAACAACACCACCCACCACGATAAACGCCAGGACAGGAAACTGACAAATTACAAGCCTCGTGATAGAACTCCTTGTGGAACTTGCATTACTTCAGCTAATGAAGTGGCAGGCGAACTGTCAATCAAGTTGTCGTTCTCCATCATGCGTCTTGGAAAGACTATAAAAAACGGGTGTCGCTTGGCTGAAAGTCACATGGAACGGTGCTCACGTTGAATGTTGATGTACCATGTGTGTGTGTGTGTGTGTGTGTGTTATTGCAGGCCTGCTGGTTGGAACTCTGGACACGGTGCTGGACAACACGTCCAAAGTCGCTCCCTTCCGCATACTGCACCACACGCCAGACTCGCAGGTGTATTGGTCCATAGCATGCGGTATGTCACCATGTTCTTGTCTCTGTCTGTTCTGACAACATGTAAATGATATTTTCATTGCATTTCTTTTATCATTTATCATTTATGTATTAAGTGGATAGACCAAAGCCCCGCAGAAACCAATTAGAATCACAATGATGTCAATATTGCTGTGACGATAACAGTAAAACAATGTTGCTTTCTTGTTATATTCTCTTGTATATGCAGAAATTCTTCACTGAAATTTTCGGATTGTGTTTTAGGATTCTGTTGTGAATCTTTTTTTTCTGCTCTTAATGCTGCATCAGGTGTCACCAAAGAGGAGATATGTCAGCACTGGGACTGGCTGCAGCAGAATATCATGAGGACGCTCTCTGTTTTTGACTCCAGTGAAGACATCACCAGCTTTGTGCAGGGCAAGATACGAGTAAGATATCACAAAATACACTTTAGAATTGACGCCGAATGTTTACTGTCTAAACATTCATGGCACCTCGATGGCGGTCTTGCTGCACTGTGACCATCTGTCTCCCATGTTTGATCTGTTAGGGTCTGATTGCCGAGGAGGGGAAGTCTTCCCTGGTGCTGGAGGAGGATCCTGAGAAATTCAGGGAGGCACTTTTGAGGTTCGAGAAGTGGTTTGAGCTGCCGCCGGAGGAGAAGCTGGTCACGTATTACTCCTGCAGCTACTGGAGAGGCAAAGTGCCGTGCCAGGGCTGGCTCTACCTCAGCACTAACTTCCTCTGCTTCTATTCATACCTGCTGGGATCTGAGAGTAAGCAGTTTCTGTGCCATTAATCCACACGAATGCTGATGTTGTACTGATAGTGGAAAAAGCAATTTTTGTGTCGCAGTGTTGATAAGAAATAAGCGGTCGTAGACAATGATGATGCTCTTTTGCAGTCAAACTGGTCATATCGTGGGATGAGATCTGGAGACTGGAAAAAACATCCAACGTCATTCTGACGGAGAGCATCCACGTGGTGGCTCACGGGGAGGACCACTACTTCTCCATGCTGCTGCACCTCAACGAAACCTTCGTCATCATGGAGCAGCTGGCCGACTACTCCATCAAGCGGCTCTTCGACAAAGAGGCTTTCGAAAGAGAGCCGTCGCTTTCCGACCCCCTGCAAATCACCAAGAGGTACTGTCTCTCTCCGCTCCGCCGCGCAGCTTAACTTGATCCGGTTAGTTCTGGCTGACAACTTTAAAAACAAGAGTAAGAACTTCCGACTTCCATCGGATCGCATTTATGTTTACACGGAGCTGCCTCTGTCTGCAGCTAGGTCAGGCACAACAACTGCAGGGTCAGTATTTAGTCATTTATTCCAACTCAGTCTTTGATTTGATGATTGTTATTTAAGGTCATACTCAGTACTGACGTTGTAAAAAGAAATCGGGGGGGATGGTGGATTTTATTATATGGCGACATAATTTGTGCTGATAACAGCGCAGAAGGTGGGAGACCATCTCTGTACCTTGTTAAATCATGAAGATAACGATTATATGTGCGTGCTCCCTCGCCAACAGTACTTTAATCGATATGTGCAAAATGAATGTTGAAATAGCAGTAATACCACGTTCTTTGATAAAATGACATAAGGGATGGAAAGGGGGGATGGCCATTTTAGAGAACATTTTATTTCGGGGCGAATGCCATCCCCCCCTCAACTCATGTACTGGTAAGAATGCTTGTTATGATATATGATAATATATGATATAGTATTAGGTCGGTATAAACCAATGTTTGCATCTCTCCCGTTTGACCTGAGTGTGATTTTATACCCATGACATTCTTATTTTTGTTGTTGTTTGTTTGTTTGTTTTTGACCACTCAACAGAGCCCTGGAAGCTCACGCAAAGAGCGATCAGTTCAGGACGTTCTTCAGGCTCCCCAGAGAGGAAAATCTGTTAGAGGTGCATGAGAGCTTCCTCTGGGTGCCCTTCAGCCACTTCAACACGCTCGGCAAGATCTGCCTGTCCGAGAATTACCTGTGTTTTGCCAGTCAGGACGGAAGCCAGTGCCATATCATCATTCCAATGCGAGAGGTAAAGCGAGTCCAAATCCATTATGAGGAAGAATACGCTTCGATTCGAATGTATTCCTCGACACACACACTTGAATTTGAACCTCATCTTCAATGTCACCTTCCTCCAGGTGATTAATGTGGAGAAGCCGGACACCAGCAGCAGAGCTCTGACGGTGTGTGTGCGCGGCAAGAGAGCGCTGCGCTTCTCCGAGGTTCGGGACTACCAGCGTCTGGCAAACACGATCCGAAGCAGGTGTGGGATCAGCGCCAGCCCACAGCACTCCGCTTCATCAGAGGTTGCATAGTTCTACTCCCGCTTTCTCTTTTCTTTCAGTTTGCTTCCTTTTTCTTAACGGAATCTTTTTTTCCGCCAAGGCTATACGAGGGGAATGCCAGTCGCTCATCAACCACTTCGAGGACAACCCCGAGGACGTGACGCTCATGGTGGGACAGAAAGACAGCAGCAAGGCGGTCAGCACCGAGGCTCTCATGACCGTCTTCCACCCACAGGACGTGGAAAACCTCGACCCAAAAATGGTAACGTACGATTTCGAAACGGAGCGCACTCTTCCACCAGCGCATCACAAAAACCGCCTAACGCTGACTGACAAATACTTGGTTGTAAGTGAAATACAGCAGTAGCCGTGGGTGGGTGTCAGATCGAGTCAGAACACCAGCCACCACGCTCGAATGAGATGGCCAGGATTTGTAGCGACGCTCTGTGTGCCGTCTGTGTGTTTGACAGCTGAAGGAGAAAATGAAGGAGCAGTCTTGGAACATCCACTTCTCCGAGTATGGACGAGGAACGAGCATGTTCTTCACCAGGAAGACACGTGACCTGATTGTCCGGGGCGTTCCAGAGGCCTTGAGAGGGGAGCTGTGGATGCTTTTTTCAGGTATTTTCACTTCAGGCCTTACCTCTTGGCGTCATGAGTGCGTCAGTGATACTTGCATCTGTCTAAAGTGTCGTGTGCTCGAGCATTAATAACGAGGTGACTCTGCAGGAGCTGTGAACGACATGGCGACTCACCCCGGCTATTACACTGAGCTGGTCGAGCAGTCTCTTGGCACGAGCACTCTGGCGACGGATGAAATCGAGAGAGACCTCCACCGCTCTTTGCCGGAGCACCCAGCCTTCCAGAGCGACACGGGAATCTCTGCCCTTCGCAGAGTCCTGACAGCTTATGCTTACAGGAACCCTAAAATTGGCTACTGCCAGGTATGTCTGCTCCTTTCAAATGCACTTGCAGTTGCTATTTCAACTATAAGATTGT
Organism: Mullus surmuletus; assembly: GCA_903171835.1. Lineage (NCBI taxonomy): Eukaryota > Metazoa > Chordata > Actinopteri > Syngnathiformes > Mullidae > Mullus > Mullus surmuletus. Next base: position 45,387 of record CAESWR010000442.1, on the reverse strand, counting down.
GAAAAAATGTTGTTGTAGATAATTATATACAAGAGTGAATATTAGGTTGGAGTACATGGTCGGATTCAATTACAATTTTTTAAAATGCTGAAATTAGAAACGAGATGCGTATAAAGATAGCTACATCCCACAAATATACGTCCTCACTCACAGAGGAATATTTGCAAAATAAATGTTGCTTATGTGTGCTATGAGTAACAGCATATTTAGACAGAACAAAAAATGTTACACTGTAATAAAAGAAGATGCAGAATTTCTTTAAAAATATAGGCTTTAATATGATATAATTCTCTTTTGACGGATCAACAATAGTGGTTTCCGACTTCAGTAAACAGTTGACATAAAAGGCCTCTGCTTTCTCACTAATAAGTCGTATCATAGCCGCCTGGTTGAAGGCGAGTTAAGCATTTTGATTGCTTTGATACTTTGATGCTTTGACGTTTTTTCACAATTCAGTGTTTTCCAAAGAATAGCGATGCATTGAAGATTTTTTTTCTCTCCCACTCACTCCCAAACAACACAATTGTTCACACAATTATAGACACATCCTATGGGCTTAACATGAAAATCTGCAAGTCAAATAGTTCTTATAGGAAAAATCCCCTTTATAGTTGCATGCAAAACTGGTTGACAGACTCTTTCATATTATGTAACACAGAATATTGTGCATTTTTAGCATAATGTGGATTCAGAATTGCGATGAACACAAGCAGCCAATTTGCTTTTCTTCTTTTCCCGTGTTTGAAGAGTGATGGGTAAAAACGATCTGCTGTAGCACAGTGTTAAATTGCACCTGGTGAAACGCACAAACACACTCACCTCAAAAACTGGCTTCCTCTTGCGTTCAACCTTGTACGTATGAATGGGTGATTCTCTCCTGCTCAGGCCATGAACATTCTCACCTCGGTCCTCCTGCTCTACGCCAAAGAAGAGGAGGCTTTCTGGCTCTTAGTGGCTGTCTGCGAGAGGATGCTGCCCGATTATTTTAACCGGCGGATTATTGGTGAGAGGGGAGGCCTGAGTTCCTGTTGAAATGCTGCGTCTAGTGGCAAATGATGCGATAATTTCGGGAAAAATGTCTCCCCAGGCGCTTTGGTCGACCAGGCCGTGTTTGAGGATCTGATCCGGGAGAACCTCCCTCAGCTGGTGGAGCATATGACGGACCTGAGCTTCTTCTCGTCGGTGTCACTGTCCTGGTTCCTCACGCTCTTCATCAGCGTGCTGCCCATTGAGAGCGCCGTGAACGTGGTCGACTGCTTCTTCTACGACGGCATCAAGGCCATCCTGCAGCTGGGCCTGGCCGTGCTCGACTACAACATGGAGGCTCTGATCAGCTGCCACGACGACGCCGAGGCCGTCACCATCCTCAACAAGTCGGCTCATGCTCAGGCTCTAGTGGTTTTTGCACGTTAAAGGTTACCGCGGTGTGACAGCGATTCTCTGGTTTGCTCTGCAGATTCTTCGATAGCGTGACAAACAAAGACAGCCCGTTGCCGCCCACCGTGCAGCAAGCGTCTGTGAGCAATAACGACAAATCCTCTCACGTCAAGGTGGATATCAGCGAGCTCATACGGGAGGCATACGAGGTACCGTGACACATCCACGCATCAGTGCCATTCACTGGTATCGGCACCGCAGATGATTCAGCTAATGCGTTTGGTTTGCAGAAATACGGAAATATCCGCTCAGAGGAGGTGGAGAGCTCTCGGAAAAGAAATAAGCTGTTTGTGATCCAAACGCTGGAGGACACGACCAAGCAAAACGTCGTGAGTGTCCATCGCATTTACAGTTAGTCTATGGGTTTTATCGGTAATGCAGCATTGAGAATTGATTTGAATATTTGTTTTCAGATTCGCGTGGTGTCCCAAGAAGTCCGATTCAGTGCCTCGCTGCTTGATGAGCTGTATAATTTATTTAAAGTGAGTTAACTGTTTGTTGGTTTTTTAAACCACACACTGAAGTGCGACAGTGGAAAGATGAAATAGCTTTCTTGGGTTTTTTGTGGATTTTATTTTTTTTTCTTTCCAGAGGCAACATTTTCTCTGCTGCTACTGGACGATGAAGAGCCCGGCTCTGCTCCATCACGACCCCAGCCTGGCCTATTTGGAGCAGTACCAGCTGGGTTTCCAGCAGTTCAGCATACTCTTCTCCCTGCTGGAGCCGTGGGCTTTTTGCACCAGCAAGAGCACCCTCTCTCTCTGGGTTTTCCGCCTGATAGACGAGAACCAGGACGGCTTAGTCAACTTTAAAGAGTTCTGCTGCGCCCTGGGTAAGTCCGTTCCCCTCCCACCCGCCTCTCTAATGCAGCTGCTAACCTCATTATCCCTGCTGCTATAACTGCACATTGCCTCTCCTACAGACACTTTGTACAGCGGGTCGTTCACCAACAAGCTGAAATTCCTCTTCAAGCTGCACCTGCCGCCAGGTGAGTGATGGTCCAGATCTTCGGTCTTAGGCTCTAAAATAGAGTTGCAGAGCTTCAGCCCCTGACCCATTTCTCATTTCACAACACCCTGCGTTTAAAGACCTCCAGGAGGTCTGGTGTTTACATACTGGATTCTTTGCCGTCTCCACTGGTGTCACATGAGCAGCCCAAAGTGAAACACGGGGTGAGCAAGAGTCTGCTGTTCTGCCGTCTGTACACGTATGAGATGTCATTTCAATGATCCACTCCACAACTCAGTGTTTGTGGAGTGAGCAAATCGCCTTGGGAAGCCGGCCGCCCTTGAATGTGCGGCTCGTGTCTGCATGATGTGGCACGATGCGCTGGGAGGCAGAGCGGTAAGAATAGTCCACGTCGGGTGAAAGAACTTTACCATGGCAACAATTGGTGCGTCAGGAGCAGCATTTCTTTTTGCAGTGAGATTTTTCACTCTTTGAAGAAGATTGCTTACAAGGGAGAAGCTGACAGTTGAGCAGGAGATGAGGACAGAGGAAGTCAGAGGCTCTAATGTGCGGTGCTGTTGCGCAGGGAACAGGTTCCACCCTGGTGACAGTGATTTCACCGGGTGGTCGTTCAAACGGCTGCGAGTCGGAGAGGACGCTGGACCTGAGCCAGACACTCCACTCCATCGATCGGGGAAATGAAATCATCTGCTATTTAGAGACGAGTGTCGGTAGGTTTTCATTCCAAACACACAGAGCGTGTGCCGGTTTCACTCATTAGCTTCCGCCGGAGAGGAAACAGAGACATTGCTTTCATATCATGTGTGTGTTCTGTAAATGGGTGTTCGGGGAAAAAACGCACACTCTGGATCGCACAGATCTGTTCACACCACTGATGGATTGAATCAATTACATGCATGACTATGCACGGACATACCGGCATAGAAAAAAATATTGTCAAAAGATATTTACAATAACAAAATAAGAATTTGACAGTGATCAATATCTGACAAAGGTCGTGATTTGGTAAGATACTACTTGATCGATTATTTTATCAACGTAGCTGATAGCAAAAAAGATTCATCCTCCGATGTCCACTATGAGATCACAACATGCAGATGTTACTCATAATAGTATATTTTTCATATTTCTTTGTGTATTTTGTGTCTGACATTATGGATGCATTCAACAACACTTAATCATAAATCACATTCCAAGGAAAAATGTCAGTGTTTGAAAGTTCAGACTCCATACAACAGATCATGCAGTTATTTTGTTTGTAAGGTGCCATCAAAGATGATTTTATGAGTAGGGGACAGTCGGTGATGTTCTGCAGTAAATGTCTCTCCACACTAACTGACCGGCCATTACACCGATCCTGGCTTTGCATCACTGGTCAAGTCAAATCAAACCGCCTTTATTATTCATAAAGCCACGCTGACGACGTCGAACATAAGAAACGAGCCTCGGGGGGCAGGGGGGCCGTAACCTCCGCAGCACCGCATCCATCAGCTTCATGTGACGTCACGCCGTTGGCTTGTGTTGGTAAATGCTCAACCCAGGCGTGGAAGTCAGTACGCATGTGTGCACATTAGGTGAGGGTCCGATAATCCAGTACAGAGAATAATGTTGATTTTGATGTTGTTCAAGTGATGGTTTCTAAACATCACTGTTATTTCTATATATCACTGTGTCACTGATGTTTTACCTCCAAAAGTGAGACTTTCTTTTCCCCTCTTTGATTCCATCAGTCATCTGTATTACTTGTGTGTTTCCTCTGTCGCTTCTCTCTCATCTTCTTTCGTCAGCGCTCTCACAGACAGTCTCTTCTAGCCTTCACAGGTAGCCCTTCGCACCTAAAGGATCAGAAAATGCCGCACTTTATCCCAGTGACGGAAGACACTTCCCACTTGAGTAGACTTGCTGGTTAGCCTCTTTACTCTTTCTTCCCCCTGCAAACTTTTTCCCCTCTTTCCCACCAAAATTCTGTCTTGCTCGACTTCTTCCCCTTGAATGCAATGATTGTTTGCAAGGCGGCTTCTTGATGCAGTTTGTTCACATGCTGCTCATATGTTCCAGATTATGATCTTCCAGAAGATGGCGTGATCAGGAAGAGCCCAGAGAGAGGTACCACTGCGCTCACATGTGCAGAGACTCGTGTGAGCACTCTGGCAAACGTCTAATTTTTATGCAATTCTTATCTCTTTATTTGGCAGGCAGAGGGAAAGTAGACCTCCAGGCGTACCTGAAGCAGTGGCAAAATGAAATACTGAAGAAAGAGGAAACTATCAAGGACCTTCCTCGAATTAACCAGGTAATTAAACTGGATCCTGTCTTTTGAAATCTTTAAGTAGGAGTATTGTAGTCAAAAACATGTACAAACTGAGACCATGATATTACCAAGACCAAGACAGGACCAGTACAGGACCAGATTTTTAACTGACCTCTATGTCCCCCCTGCATAGACACTATTTTTTCTATATATTGTTGAGGTGCTCTCTTTCGTTTTGTTTTTTTCTAACTTTTTTGTATCCCTCTCTTGAGTATTTATGTATTCATTCATTCATTTATTTATTTATTTATTTCCAGTCTCATGGCAATCTTGCGTGTTATGCTCTGTATGGATGACTGCATTGTTTTAACCACTAGCTACATAGACAATTGCCCCCTTGGGGATAATAAAGATTTGATTGATTTAACCAGAAGCGTATACACCAGAGAGAGATGATCAAAAAACAGAACAGGAATAAGAATAATAATGATTTAATAATAAGGCAGCAACTGCAACTTGGGGGAAATAATCAATCTACCAATGGCTGGAAGTTATTGGTCATTGTAGAAAGCAAGGCTCAGTCTAAAAGCGTGGCAGTGGGGGTCTCCACCGCTCTGGTGAAAGTGTTTTTCGTACCAAGATCAATCTCTCATGGGTGGTGGTTTGCAACATCTTTTTTTCATCTCAGACTCAGTTCATCCAGTTCTCCAAGACCCTATACAACATCTTCCATGGCGACCCAGAGGAAGAGTGTCTCTACCGTGCCGTGGCCCACGTGACCAGCCTCCTCCTGAGGATGGAGGAGGTGGGGCGGAGGCTGCAGGAGCCCAGCAGCCCGCTGGCCTCCGCAAAGCCCGCCGCTGCGGCTGCGGCTGCCGCCTCCGCCGCAGAGGAATCCTCCTCCACCGAGGAAGCTTCCAGCACCCCCGAGAGCTCCGACACCTCCAGCCCCCACACCAGCCAGGACGCCGCCTCCTCCGAGTCGGCGGAGGTGGATTGGTCCTTCTCGTTCGAGCAGGTTCTGGCCTCGCTGCTCAACGAGCCGTCTCTGGTCTCCTTCTTTGAGAGACCCGTGGACCTTCAGGCCAAAGTGCGGCAAGCGCACGTCGCCCAGCTGAAGCTGAAGGCCACCAAGTGAACGTAAAGAGAATTCACTCCCGAGTCGCACTTCACAATGAATTTCCTTTCTCCACCCGCGTCGGACGGCGAGGTCAGTCGAGGCCTAGGTTACAGGGGAACGAAATGGAGAGGATTTCACAAAATGGTTGTGCATGTATGTATGTATGCGAGTGTGTGTGTGGCTCAGCTGTTGAGGCGAACGAGCACCAGTAGATGAGGCGCAACATCTCCCAGACACTTTACACCACTTTAGATGCGCCGGGTCACGTCTCGTGCAGCCTCAACATCTCAAGAATTTAAATTGAGAATATTTTTTTTCCCCCTGTATGCCGCAAAACATACAGTATAGTTTTCTATTGTCCTAGATGTTCAGAAACTCACTATGGGATGTCACGCTGACGTGCACTTGAATAACCCGTGGAGGTTCCCGCCTTCCACCCGCGTTCCCTCGAGGACCGGCAGGCTCTGCTGTGAAGTGAAACGTACTGTAGGCGCAACTTTGTCCCGTGACTTTTAGTGTATCGTCCCGTGTTTTGAGAAACTGCTTTTCGCGTGTAAGCAGTATAGACTATAAAAAAAAAATACATGATTTATTTCCAGAGATGATATGAGATACATTTTTATTCAGAGAGTAAATTATTCAAACACTTGCAATAACGTAGAAGAGAGAACGCCGCACCATCGCAGCACACCTGTCGCTCTCGTTGCGGTCGACAGCAGCACACCTGACGCCCAATAACTTCCCCAAGGTGTGTGTGTGTGTGTGTTCAAGGGACCAGAAATAGTCTAGAAAAATGTATGTGTGTGTGTGTGTGTGAGCTTCACAGTCCGCTCGCTTCTGTCTTAGGATCTCGTGTTGTAGTACAAGCGCAGCCTTTTTGTACGTTGGGGGTCCGTCAGTAGTTGTTATCGTAATCATGACGCTTGCATTGACGACGCGAGATACGAGCCGAGTCGTGGACACATAACCTTCTGAATCTCAGGGTGCAAATTTGTGCAAAATTAAAGGGAAAGAAGGGTTGTTGGGTTTTTTTTTTCTGATCCGGGAGATATAAAGTATTTGACTGAGGTTTAGCATTTTTGTCTGTAACTTTACAATACAGAGCATGTGTAGCCTAGTTGCAGGATTTGCCCCCTAATCATGCCAGCCTTCATCCAGATGGACTAAGCCAGTATTTCAATTGTTTGTTGTTTTTTTCCGTATATCTGTGTGCTATCGGCCTCTCCGCTTTGTTTGTCCTTCCCTGTCGTCCGCCGGATGATTTGTCGCACGGTGATTTAGACGCGGCCGTTTCTTGGCCGGAACCTCAGAGGCCCGACCGCCTCAGCAGCAGCTCGTCATTTGTGGCGGCCAAAGTCAAAACAAAAGTTTCAAAGCTTTATTTCTGCTTGTGCCGGAAAAAAAGGGTGATTTAACAGCTTCTTAAGTGCAAGTGCAATTCCTTTTCTTTTCTTTTCGTTTGCATTATTTTTGCTTTTTTGTATTTTTACTCTGTACTGTAATTTTTGATTTAATTCACATGTTGCAGAAGTGAGGCTGTATATAATCATTGGAAACATGGATTAGAAAATGACTCATAGGAAGAGAAAATGTTTACATTACAAATGTAAAAGACAAAAAAAAATCACCCAGTTCACCTTGTGATGATTTGGCACCGGATCAGTAGCAACCACCAGACCGAATCTCAGTTTTCACCATTTGAAACAAACCTATCTGACCATGGTCTGACTATTTCAGTGTGACTGTTCGCACCCACCGATCCTGTGATGTTGATATAAAAATGCAACTTACAACTTCTTATCAGAGTACACATTGTAATCCTTCTACGAAGAGGTTTAATTTCCATTTCAGTTTATTGCATGTGTCGTCTATCTCTCCAGTTGTTTCACGATATCTTGAATATTAGAGCTTGTTTAAAAAACGAAAACACAAGGAAGAAAAACAGCAGCACTAACTGATTTTCAGTCTTTCATACCTGTTTTGTCAGGCACTTGGAAAAGGCATTTAATGTAAGAGGACTTTATTTTTGTTAAAAGTCTTAAATACTTTGTGGTTTTCCTCCTGTTGGGGGAAGTTTCAATGATTCTGGGGGTTGGAAATCCTCATCCCACTGGCACGCTGTCAGTTCCGCCATCAAGCATCAGACTGTAAACCGTCGGCATGGATAATGTTGCTGCTGCTGCGTTAGTGTATGAATAATCAAAGTTCTTTATATGTGCAATCGTAGTCTACAGCTTTTACAGTCTGTAGCTTTGGATTCAACTTGTTTTGGTTTTTTTGCTAAATATGTAAAGCACAGATGTTTGCGTTTACTTGCTTGATTATTATTTTTTTTAGTTCTGTTAAAAAATGTATAAGAATAAAGAGTGATAATTCTATAAAGCAATAAGGTTTTGTGTCATTCTTACTACTACTACTACTACTTTCCTCCACAGAAATTTCATTTGAAAATACTTGAGACACTAAATATAGCCTTGTAAAAATGTAGCTACATCTCAGAGCTGAAATCAATTCCACTCACTCTGGAAATTCTGTCTATACTGTTTACTGATCTTGAGCCTTGACTTGATCTTGATCAAACATAAATTCCAAATCTCAGTCTTCCTCATCTTCCTTCCCTCACTAAAAATGAATCAATAAACACACACTCCTGGCTCATGAGTGTGTGCAGCCTTTGCCCGGTTACATCCTCAACAGTGGGTGTTTCATAGCAGCGAGTGCATAAATGTGAGGTTTTATATCAGCGAGGAAGTCCGCGCGACCTCATCCCGACCAGCAGATCAGACCTGTAAAACCTTTAAAAACATTACTCTTGTTGAGGAGGAAAGGTCACGACACACGTGTGCACACTGAGTACTTGTTTGCTCTCTGACTTGTTAAACCACTTTTACATGGTGAAAGGTCGCGGGTGTACACGCAGATTAGAAACGTGTCCTGGTGGAGCAGAAATCACAATTCTGCCAGTCTAATAACACTGTAGATGGACCTGGAGACCTGGCCGGGGGGCGGGGGGGGCAGATTCCGTAGTTTGTTGGATGACTCCTCCCCGTTAGTGGCGGTGGGCTTCATAATGGATGCTTACTGTCAACGCCGCTGCAAAAATACCCCCCCTTCCCTCCACAGAATGACAAAAACACCGCTTCACTCATTTTTGTCCGGCTGTAAATCACTGCAAACCGTGAAACGCCCCCCTCGCCGAGGGGTCCTAAAGTGTGCTGCCCGTCTGGGCGATTTACGGGCCGCCGCATGACTCGGTGACGGATGGTCTCGGCGGACCACTCGATACTATTCTTGCTTCTGAGATTTGGTTGCACACGGTTGTAACCGCAAGTTCGTAACCCCCGACCCCATCACCTGTCTTTCTGTTCAACCTTCGCGGGGGCGGCCTTGGAGGTTTTTTAGCGTCTCAGCGAGGTCACCACCGAGTTGAGCTTAATACTCATAGAAGGTCATTTATACACAGACACGCCGTTGCTTACAGTTCTAACTAATGTGATCTCAAAGGGTGCCTCTCTGACTGAAACGATTCTGTTAATTATGAATATGAATCGGCAGAGAGAGTGGCTGCTGGGGAGTGACAAACTGTAAACACATATTTTCCTGGAAACCTATTTTGAGACGTGGTTAACTGCAGTTGTCGGTTATGAAAGAAAAATTGAATGTCCATTACTTATACCTACTACCTGAAGTAGAAACGTTGGGCGGATTTGGCCATTCTGGATGTAAACTGAAGGGACAGATATAATATT
>CAESWR010000441.1:400551-413395 GCA_903171835.1 Mullus surmuletus | reverse complement strand
GATTGTTTTTTTTTTATCTACTTGTGCGCCCTTGATGCAAAAACAGTCATTGTTCTAAGTGCTTTAAAATAATAATATGGATGACTTTTTTCATACTTTCACAGCATTCCCCATGCCAAATTCTAAATCTTTTGACCAACCTCAGGACTGATCATAACTATTATTATAGATTTTTAAATTAATGTATCTCTTTCATGCCATTTTGGGAATATGAATCCCCGTTTTTAAATGACAAGAAGCACAAAGGATGAAATATTTTCTGTGTACTTAGTGCAAAATGATATTTTTGGCTATGCTGTGGGCTCCTTCAAATGTTTGGCTCATTTGTCCAGCTTTTTTGCATCAAATAAAAGTAAAAGTTCAACATAATTCCCTGCGGCTGCCGTGGAGCCGTCCGCGAAGCGTCGGTGAGCAACACTTTCACTGACTTCCTCCTCATCAATTCAAGAGCTCTGAATGATTTTGGAAATATTCTTCTTATTCTTATTCTTATTCTTATTCTTATTCTTAATACACCTAACAAGTGTAGACACTCAACAATGCTGAGCCCATATTTAATGGCAAAGAGATACACGTTTGATTATCTTACTTTTTCATATATTATTTGTCTTTGTGGACTAATGTGTGCTCTGGCGGGCGCACGCGCGCTCATAAACATAAACACAGGCAAGCACGCACGGAATACACACGCAAACACCAGTACTCAAGCCACCTGTGTCCCCCCACCTCTGGTCCATAAATCACACTTCCACACAACTTCCAATCACACAACCAGTTTTATACCATTGTGTTTGGAAAGACCTCACATTTTTTAAATGACAAGAAGCCCAAAGAATGAAATATTTTCTGTGTACTTAGTGCAAAATGATAATTTTGGCTAGGTGTTATTTGACCTTTGGACATGACAATAATTGACAGTAATGTTGCATTATTACTCTTGAGCAGTGTGAGTTTTTGAAAGAAATCTCCCTGTATAAACAGCCATTTCCCAAGTGGAGCACCCAAACTTTTGACCTCAACCTTAATGCTGTAATTCAACCTATACTTTTCAGCTTTTCCAGGTCTCTCCTCTTCCACTGTTCGTTTTCCATTTCGGTTGGTATTGGACATTATTATTATCATTATTGTTATTATTATTATTATTATTATTATTATTATTATCATATTAAACCTAACAAGTGTAGACATTCAACAATGCTGAGCTCATATTTAATGCCATAGAGATACACGTTGGATTATCTTACTTTTTCATGTATTATTTGTTTTTGTGGACGAATGTGTGCTCTGGCGGCGCACGCGCCTTCATAAACATAAACACAGGCATGCACGCCCGCACGCACGGAATACACACACAAGCAATCACCAGTACTCAAGCCACCTGTGTCCCCCCACCTCTGGTCCATAAATCACACTTCCACACAACTTCCAATCACACAACCAGTTTTATACCATTGTGTTTGGAAAGACCTCACATTTTTTAAATGACAAGAAGCACAAAGAATGAAATATTTTTTCTGTGTACTTACTGCAAAATTATATTTTTGGCTAGGTGTTATTTGACCTTTGGACATGACAATAATTGACAGTGATGTTTCATTATTAGTCATGAAAAGTGTGAGTTTTTGAAAGAAATCTCCCTGTATAAACAGGCATTTCCCAGGTAGAGCACCCAAACTTTTGACCTCAACCTTAATGCTGTAATTCAACCTATACTTTTCAGCTTTTCCAGGTCTCTCCTCTTCCACTGTTCATTTTCCATTTCATTTGGTATTGGACATTATTATTATAACTATTATTATTATTGTTATAATTATTATTATTATTGTTGTTGTTATTATATTAAACCTAACAAGTGTAGACATTCAACAATGCTGAGCTCATATTTAATGCCAAAGAGATACACGTTTGAAAATCTTACTTTTTCATGTATGATTTGTTATTGTGGACGAATGTGTTCTCTGGCGTGCGCATGCGCCTTCATAAACATAAACACAGGCATGCACGCACGCACGCACGGAATACACACAAGCAAACACCAGTACTCAAGCCACCTGTGTCCCTCCACCTCTGGTCCATAAATCACACTTCCACACAACTTCCAATCATAAAACCAGTTTTATACCATTGTGTTTTGAAAGTCCTCACATGTTTTTTGTACTTCTCTTAGGATTAAATTCAGATGTTACCATCTCATAACTTTTTTCCCCCCTGTCAAATTTGAAAAACTTTTCAGTTCAGAAATATCCATCTTTGGGCAAATCTTGAGGCACTGTGGTTTTGTCAGGGGGTACTAGGGCTTTACGATTTGGCTGCCAACAAAAGAACCTATTAGACTCCTCTACACTTTTGCTGATGAAACAACCAGCCAATGAAGCCATGTACATCTACACCTTTGAGGCTACTGCACGTGTGTAAACATTCTTTACTGAAACTATAAACAAAACCCACCCCGCCAAAAATTGTTTTGATATCATGCGGTTATTCTTTGATGTTTTACCCTCTGACTCTGATTGATCTCTTTCGATCTGTGGCCCTGACTGGACTCTCTTTGTTCTGTGTATTATTTTTTCCCCCCAAGTGTGACATGTTGAGTGAGTTGAAAACATATTACTTTCGCCGCGTGGGTGGAAAACTATTGAGGATATTCATACACATCAAGTTTACGGTATGTCGACAGTACAGCTGTTGCATTTTTGTTCGTGCGAAATAAAAAGTGATGCTCCCGCAACAGCGGAGCAAATCGGCAAAATCCTATCCTATCCATCCTATCAAATGTAGAAGGATAAAGCTTTCCTAAAAATGCCCATCTATACAGTCACTATTCAAGGCAAAGTCCTCCCATTTTTGCCATAGACACTATAGACTCTATAGCAAAAATAGCCCCCAGAATTCTGGAACAGAACATTTGGAGATGGTAATGACAGAAATCAAAGCATCCTATCAAATGTATAAAGATGAAGCTTCCCTAAAAATGCCCATCTTTACAGTCATGACTCACTGAAATGCATGCAATTTGGGATGAAAGAATGAGGGTTTATGGATTAGGGCAGTCTTAGTAAAAGTCAGCTATTAAAATTAGAGGAATGTTTGAAGGGAAAAGAAGCAACAATCAAAGCCACACAATATATTAGCGGAAAGAGTGTTGAGGAGATTGAGGATCAGAACAGGTGTTTTGAGATTTAGAAGTTGGACAACATTGGAACAACAAGTGGAACAACAAACACGCGTCCTGACAGATACGCACTGGACAACTTCAGGCAGCCGCTTTCACGGCACGAGCCCAACCGGCCACAGGCGCAACTCTACTCTCCCTCCAACTGGCGCGCCAGCTCAGTGAAGCAGCATGAAATAATTTTCCACCACACATACAGACACTCATATGAACTTGCATATATGTAAATCCCATTTGACAAAGGTGGGTTGTGTGCACAATTCATGACATAAACAAAAAATGCCATTGCGTATGAAAACATTATCAAAACGGTTGAATTTGAATCAAAGTGTATTTGATTGTTGCAGGAGGGAGGACGAGTTGGACTGGGTGCAGGAGGTGAACCTCTGCTCCCTGCTGATCCAGCGCGACCTCTCTCAGTCTAAAGCCTTGTAATGTTTCCTCCTTGAATTCATAGTGGCATCCACGGCGTATCTACGTTGTGTAAAACGCAACATGCCACGGAGAATACCCCGAAACTCCGGAGGCTGTATGTTAATAAACCACCTGAGCGGTCCAGACATCTTTGGCAGACAGATGTGAGATACTTGGTTTACATCAACGTTTCAGCAGTGTTAATTTGGTCAGGTTGAGTTACCATTTCGCGTGCAAAACGCGTTTGTTCTGTAATCGGATAAGACATAGATCGAAATATATCAATATAGATATTAATGTATGTGCTGACTCATATAGTTGCACTGAATAGTGGTTGTTGTCAATTATTTACTGCGCTGAAATGTGCCTGACTCTGTGGAAACATGCCTTTGAGCTATTGATGACGTGTGCGCAGGCTCCGCCGGTTCACCAATTTGCCACTTGACCAACTGCGCTCCGCCTGCGCCCAAAGCTGACCAGGTTGGGATCGGCGAGGTTCCAGCGCAACTCTTCGCGCTGCTGACGGACACGAATTTCTCAATAGGCCATTTGATTCTGTCTGCATCTCCCCCTGCTCCGCCGCCAGGCCCGTCTCTGCGCACTTCGGTGCGCCGTGGCTCACCAATTTTCCAACCTGGCATCGCGCGGGACTGCGCTTCACGAATTTGCCACTGCGCGGGGTCTGCCACCATCCGCTGATGTTACTCATCCGTGCTACTGATGCATGGAGAGAGCGGTGCCCATTGGCTGTGCTGCAGTGCATCATGTGGAGGAGCTGCAGATGGCAGACTTGTCTGAATGGAGGCAGCAGCAAAAGCTGACCACCGTCCAGTGGAAAAACCAGCATGGGTTGGTGTCGGAGGACATGCAAGATGTCTGAACATATGATTCAGAGATTTTACAGGGTGCAGCGCAGGAGGTATGTATTGGACTAATGGTAAAACCATTGCACTGCCCACGAGGGTCCCCAAGGCAGTCACACACTCCACTTCAGAAAGGTGCTTATTACAATGTAGGAAGCATGTGCATTTCAGTATGTTGAATTAATGTTTCAGTTTAAGTTTTATTTGAAGTAGGGTTTTTTATGGGCTGTCAAGTTAGTTGAAGAGATGCATTACTTTCGTCACGCGGTTGGAGCTTAGATCGACATGTGCCCAAAGCGGCAGCTGCCTGGCTATATTCAAACTCCTCTATCTAAAAAGCGGTCATTTCTCTCCAGCCCCAGTCTTGGAAACACCGACACATATGACGTCACTCTGCCATGGGGAGCCCCCGTCAGTTTGCCAGATCGGAACCAACCGACGGTGAAACGGGGACTATGCGCCTCAAATGTACCAACCCTTCAGCTACCCCATGTGAAGATGTCCCAAAGGAACCATGCCGTTATATTGACGAGGCTTGCACACCGGAGTTTTTATTCAGAGAACCCTGTTTACTTGTCGCTCTTCTACCTATGTTCAGGATGTAGTCCTCTGTACTTGCTATGGTCCGCTTCAATAATGCTGTCAAGCAGGGAAGTTGACAGGACGTGTTCTGCTGGCAACATTCAAAATTTAATCTTGCTTTTGTTCAGAAGAAATTCTACATTTCTAGTTTGCATTCATTGAAACGACTTTTCTGGGTCAAGGTGATTCAAAATTTCATATGGCTATATTGACTTTCCAGAAGCTTAGATCGTGTTATTTTCCTCATGAATTGATGGATTTCAAATCATCTACAATGAAAGATTACGCTTGCAGTTTTATGCAACACAATTAATACTTGACTGGGTTTAAGGCAAGGCTTTTTCTTGTTGAGACATTAATAAAATAGCAGAAAGATGTGTTTTCTTTACTACTACTGACTGACTGTTTTCGTAAAGATGTGTTTTCTCCCCCATCGAGACAAGGTGATTCAAAATTTCATGTGGCAATACTACATTTCTATGAAGTAGACTGATTCAACATTAAAATTGAATAATGCTGCTTTTTCTATTGAAATGACTGCATGGTCCAATATTCTGCCCTCAAAAGCTGTTTCGCTCTTAGATAATGCTGTTTTCGTAAAGATGTGTTTTCTCCCTCATCGAGACAAATTGATTCAAAATTTCATCTGGCAATACTAAATGTTTATGAAATAAACGAATTCAACATCAGAATTGAATAATGCTGCTTTTTCTATTGAAATCACTGCATGATCCAATATTGTGCCCTCAAACGCTGTTTCTCGATCAGATAAAGCTGTTTTCGCAAAGATGTGTTTTCTCCTTTATCGACAGAAGGTGATTCTAAATTTCATGTGGCAATACTAAATTTCTATGGAATAGACTAATTCAACATCAAAATTGAATAATGCTGCTTTTTCTATTGAAATGACCACCTGCTCCAATATTATGCCCTCAAACGCTTTTTCGCTCTTAGATAATGCTGTTTCGTAAAGATGTGTTTTCTCCCTCATCGAGACAAATTAATTCAAAACTTCATTTGGCAATACTAAATCTTTATGAAATAAACGAATTCAACATCAAAATTTAATCATACTGGTTTTTCTATTGAAATGACTGCCTGCTCCAGTATTATGCCCTCAAACGCTTTTTCGCTCTTTGACAATGCTGTTTTTGTAAAGATGTGTTTTCTCCAGTATCGAGACAAGGTGATTGAAACTTTCATGTGGCAATACTGAATTTGAATAAGATAGAATGATTCAACATAAAAATCTAATCATGCAGATATTTCTATTGAAATGACTGCTTTCTCCAATATTCTGCCCTCAAACGCTTTTTCGCTCTTAGTTTTCGTAAAGATGTGTTTTCTCCCTCATCCAGACAAATTGATTCAAACTTTCATGTGGCAATACTAAATTTCAATAAGATAGGCTGATTCAACATCAACATTTAATCAGACTGGTTTTGTCTTTTGAAATGACTGGTCCGATATTCTTCCCTCAAGCGCTTTTTCGCTCATAGATAGTGCTGTTTTCGTAAAGATGTGTTTTCTCCCCTAACTCTCAAAACAAAATGACCAAGGTGAAACACGGTTGTGCATCAAGTTGACTGTCCAGGGCAGGATTAGCCCACCAAGATAATGTGAACTGTCTATAAAAATGTTTCTTCCTCATGTATCGACCTAGATGTCTACGATATAAAACAATATTATGGAACAGAGAGCCCACAAAGTTACCTGAACACGTCTTGATATATTGTCAGGTTGTTTTTGACATGCATAGTGGAATGGCTGACAATTTTGCTGGAGAAACCATTTACAGAGAGGACATGTGTCATACCAAACATCACCAACTTTTCATTCTGATCCAAGTGCAGTTTGTGACCCATGTACTCAGCACTGTATGGCACTGGATTCAGGTTCCTCGATCTCTGTAATTTTCGCAAAAAAACACCAAAAGGCAAAAAGTTATGGTATTTTCACTGTGGCCACCTGCACGAGAAGAAAAGCCTACTATTAGCGTTTCATAACACCTACCAGATGATGATCGGCATGATATGGCTGGTTAACTTGTCTCAAGATACTTTCTCTGATGCTCTGATTCCTTTTGAAGACAGGTAACCAGTCACCGTTGGTCTTCCATACTGTGGTCCAGTTGGAAAGTGAAGAAGAACATGCATTCCATAATGTATTCCCATAACAAATCAGTTAGCTGATAGCAACTGTAGCAACCCCACTCTCCAGTTTGGAATCCTGCACCCGTCCTCTGCTTATTTCGTTTAGGGCGCATAATCGTCGTATGTTAGATATGGATAAGCCTTTGTTCACTCCACATTCAAAGCGAAGATAATTTGAAATATCTTCATCAGAATGCCCATTTTGCATCATGGTTTGAATTATTTTGCGGTTGACGCAATGGTCGAGTCTAGGTTGTCACCTAGACTCGACCATTGCGTCAACCGCCAATTTGGATTAGTCTATCATCTTCTACTTTTTAAAAATTTCTTCTTCGTCTGACGTTTTACGTACGTTTTTTTACGCGTTTTTTTCCACATCCGGTTCCCACGGCAGCAAACGCCCAAAACGTTTGCACCAATGACTGACGGGCAGGTGTACCCCTTAAATTCGAGCCACAACCACCAATCGCTCTCTTTACCTCCAGCATTGTGCAGCATCGGCAGCAGCATCCTTTTCGGAAAATGGAGATGTTCGTACTTTACAAGGGAAACAAGAGAATCACGCCCAGACTGGATGATATGTGTGTAGAAAGAATTGCACATATTTTCCATGTAGGTTTTGTGTTGGTCTGTCTGTGAAGAAGAGACAGAGCAGAAGAATCACTGCCAGTAGCACTAGAAATTGCATTAACACGGGTTCTATTTTGAGAGTTTACAGAGGAGCCGCCACAATCCGGTTTTAAGGGGGCGCCTCCACTCGCATGTCCTCCAACTGGGCCTTCAACAGTCTGGGCTGGATTGTGTTGAAGGCGCTGGAGAAATCAAAGAATGTGATGCGGACTGCGGTGTCAGGTTTGTCCAGGGAAGAATAGGCCTTCTGCAGCAGGTAGATGATTGCATCATCAACCCCGACATTGGGCTGATATGCAAACTGCAGAGGGTCTTGCGATGGACATACCAGTGGTCTGAGGTATGCCAGGACCAGTCTCTCCATTACCGTCATGATGTGAGAGGTCAGTGCCACCAGCCTGTAATCCTCCAGTGCCGTCGGACGTCCTTTATTGGGCACTGGGACCGAGCAGGATGTTTTCCATAATACCGGCACTCTCTGAAGGTGTAGGCTCAGGTTGAAGAGGTCCTGGAGGACCTTTTCACACCCCATGCCCCCAGAAGATCCCGATCTTCTGGGGGCGTGGGGTGTGAAAAGGTTTTTGCTGAAATAGAAAATAACCCCCCAAAAAATGTTTTTCTCCTTTAAACAACATGATCAATGAAAATTAATTATACTTCATGCACGGGACCATTCAGGTTTCATTCAATATATTCAGGGTTCATTCTCATCAGGATGCCCTCTGGTATTCTTGGTATCAGGACAGCCTTGGTTGTAGATATTGTTGTATCATCTGGACCACAGGCATTTGTTTCAGACACTTGGATGAAGAGCGGAGGTGGTGAGTTGGATCAAGTGACAGGGCAGGATGCTACACACACCTGGTAGATCCAAACAAGTAGCGAGGGTCTGCTGGGAACTCCTGACAAAAGAATTCAGGATAGTCTTGAACACTTATCTCTGGCCGTGCTTCATACTGTGTACATGCATGCAAGAAAACCGAATTCCTGTGGTAGTTAGATTACATAAAATGCATGTGGATGGCGTAGCTTGATTAAAATTGGACCAGAGAACTCTGAATGAACTCTGACGAGCACCCCCATATAGCTCGGTTATAAGTCGATTTACAAGACTTGTTGACGGCAAGCTAGAGTACGCAATCTGCACAGGCGCATTTCGCATATATCGCTGCCCTGGAACCAGAAGCTCAGACAGACTTGTTTACGAAGACTGACATCAGTGCCAATTGAGCATTATATATATCGTTTTTTCTTTGACATAAGCCCTGAATGCCAGTGGGTTTGATGTGGAAGAGACCCTGGAGGAGGACAGAATGCAGGAGTTACCTTCGTATTGGCCTCCACCGCAGCCAACTCAAAGCTGCAGTGGGAGTACGAGCACCCCAGACTGATGCATAAACTTGTCCATCACTGTGTTGATTTAGCTGTGGCTGCTACCTGGCTAGCTCACTTCTTTATGGATTGTTGTGTCGTGACGTCAACCAGTGTGGCCTAGGAGCAACAACATCAAAGTAAAACAGTGCAAATCGCCACGTAGCGGGGGGGGAGGCTTGACTCAACTCGTAATCCGACTACCAAAAGCTGCTTGTGAACAGATTGTGCGGTTTCATAAATTATTCTCACCAATCGAGCAAGAAGCATTGTCTGATTTAGATGCACATGTAAACACACTTAATGAGTCCGGATGGGACTTGTTCAGCCTTGCTTTTGTCAAGGCCACTGTTGTTACCAGTGACTAATTGTTTGCTGGGTGAGAAACGCCCTCAGGCTAAAGAAAGAGGCCTACGTGGCATGTGGCTGTGGTACTCTGGAAAAGGCTGACTGCAACCTGATGGCAAGGTGACTTGTAGCTGTGGCAGTCTCTGAGAGAAAAATATGGGTGTAGGAGGAGATTGGTGAGGCCATGAAGGATGACTTTCGGAGCGGGGAGCTGATGATGTTATCTATGCGTCGCATCTATAATCAAACTCTTACCCAGTCCTGCCATACCTCACTTCAATACAACTGTTCTTAATTTTTAATTAATAATAACAGATGTATGTTTCAATGATGTAATGATGAACTTTAATTGTACCTTGCTTTCATTTCAGAACTTTTCTCACCTAACTTTATGTTCCCGGACTCAGAAACAAAAAGTTGTATAGTGTAGTGTGATAAGAGTAAATCATATTTGTTACATGTCTGGAGACACGAAAACCCATCGCTGTTTTGTTGGGGGAGAAAACAAACATAAGACACTTTTTTTCTTCTTTCAACCACTTCATCTTTATTGCTTATTCTACACACAAATGGCCTGGGAATTGATATCAGTAAACAAAATGAATTTTCATACTGTTTAGATCAAATGTTCTTCACCAATATTATATCTATCAGCAGTTACAAAAAAAGGGTCTCCTGAAGCAACTTTTCACTGTTTTTGAAGCAAATCAAACTTATAAATAGTCCTGGAAAATTTAAGTGAGCTTTTTTTCAACATTTATATTGTAGTGATGTTAGACACTTTCTCAGGATCATAAATCAGACATAATTAATGAAAACTAAAAACTCCATAACATACATCTTAATCATATTTTGGTAAATCTAGAAAGAACTATGAACCAAGTTTCATTAGCACACAGCTTACTTGAATATCCACCATTAACGTGAGGGAGCAATATAAATCAATGAAACCAATGAAAGAGCCCCATAAATCACAAAAAAAACTGTACAGTAGAAACAGGAAATAAAATGGATGACTAAACCGAACACAAGACGACATGGTTTAAAGAAAACAACTGTTTGGCCTACTTACTGAACAGAATGGTGCCGTGAATCTAAGCAGTAAAGTATGTGACAGTGCATTGTTGTGTGTTATTAAAAAAAAGTGCAAATCTTCTAACCAGTTCCATCTGAAAGAAGACTATTTGAATTTAAAATTAAGCCAGATTATATTTTCAATATGAAACATGACTAGAATCAATATTCTTGTCCTGGACTCCCTGGTAAAAGTTAAGTGACAATAATGCAGAGGTGTGGGACTATACAGAGATGTGAAAACGTTTAATAAATATGTTGATGAAACTCTCTTCAATTAAGCCTTGGAATGGAACTAATATGAGCATCCTATTCACAAGTGATTAAAACTGAGTATTAAAAACTAGAATCTCCACACCACACTGAAACAGCAATGATTATGATGACTGTTGAAATTTGTGCTTATCCGGATCTGAATCCAACAAATTCTTAAAAGTGGATGAAACCTCTTCAAATGAAATAATTGAAGGTACCCAATAGATTTTTGTCCACCACTAATGCTGTATAACAATAGTTAATATATAAGCGCCAAGTTTAGTCTTTTGCGCATATATAAAGAAAGAGTAAAACGATGTAAAATCCGATGTAATTCTGTTTCTCAAGACCCTCAAAACTGCTGGGAAAAAAAAAAAATACATTAGAGTGAAATAGGAGGATAATTAAAGGAGTAGCTTTTAATTATGTCTATATGTTCCCCAGAGGGGCTAGTACTCCAGTATCTCAAAGTATTGTGAAACATGGACACAGGATATCTTAAAAAGAGGTGAAAAACTGAATGATTTCAATTTTGCAAAGGTTGTTAATAGTTAGTTTAAGAAGAAGAGCTTACATAGTTCAGTTAGGCTGGCATGCAACTGCCAGAGGGAGGAAGCCCTTTGATTTTGGGATCTATCAGTCGAATGTTCATTTTCTTGCTGTAGTTTACACCAATTTCAATTTAAATAAACATTTCTGAGAAAAAAAGTGAAGCACTTACTTAAGCACCATATTGATCAGTGATACACGATGAGCCGTCAGCTGTTAATATGATAAATGTGTCTTGCAAAGTCATTGCATTTTTTTTGTTTGTTTCTATTGTTTGTTTTTTAATCTGGCATCATATTTGACCATTGGCATCTTTGGGAGTTTGGGATGTGACATTCTGTCTGCGCAGTTGCAATAATGTAGATATATTTTGAACTATGTGTCTGTTACAAATCAAATGAAATGAAGAGTACAAATTGGCTATATGGCAGTTTGGTGGATGTGGAGAGATAAAAGAGGCACGTCACTTGCACTAAATGGGGGATAAAAAATGTAAACAAATTTGCTTTTCCCGTAACATATAAACAGCCCTCGATTACCACCATGTTATATTTGCACATCCATTAATTAAATGCCCTTTTCTTCTTTAACCTGGGTTTAAGAATACGAGAATTTGCTCTTATTCAGATGCATTGGTGATTTAGACATCATGATGCTGGGTGGTGATCAGGACAATACTCGCTCAGTGCTACCATGCTGGAAAGATCTATACAGCCATTTCAATGTGTTTCTACAACTTAATTTTAATAGACACTAAACACAATGACTAGCAAGATATGCGCAGTCGAGAAATATGAGTTTGATCGTCCCTTAAGCTGTTTTCATTCCATTCTTCTCACAACTATCACAAAGTTTCATGACATCAAATGATTATGAATGTTTTCAAGAAGTGAGTCTTCATATTTGTATACAGATTTTAACAATATATTTGTAATGGTCGTTCTGTAAGCCCATCGTGACTGCAGACAGTTGGAATAACTACTTAATACCTAAATTTGACTGGCTAACACACTTTTGTTAAAAAAAACCCATACCATTGGCCAGGGCTTTGCACTACACTTAAGTCTCCTCATGAGCCTGATTTGTACATATATGGCTGTCCAGATACCTTTTGTCCACACAGTGTATCTGCTTTTAGAACACGAAAATAGAAGAGAGAAAAAATGGTTAAAATGCCAAATACTGAAGAAAAACAGAACAAAAGCTGGATTGATCGAAGAGGAAACTATCCTTTAAAGAATGGAGAGTGAATATTGAATTCAATCTGTATTCTGTTTATACTTTCTTAATACTGACAATGTGTCAGTCAAATCTAAACATTTAAATACAGGCTAAAGTCATGAGTGTTTACAGTAATATCATAAAACACACAGTAAAAGGATGGGACAAAACAAGTAATATTTACATATATATATATATATATATATATATAT
>CAESWR010000441.1:374437-395148 GCA_903171835.1 Mullus surmuletus | reverse complement strand
CACGCACTGACTAATGTAGACAGAGCAACATGGAGCAGCGCCGATGAGATGCGATTTCGGCTGCTATAAAAGAAATGCCTGATCAGTGGCGGATTCCACTGACCAAAGTGCAGCTCATTTTGAGGGATAATGACAGCGATGGCGATGGCAATGTTTACATGGAAGTCTTACTTCTTTTTGCTGTGTGCTAATGTACAATTTGATATTTGTTAATAAATAGTATTAAGTACATTTATATCTGTATTAATTTGTTACCTTTTTTTTTAACAAGGCTAATGTCAAGCCTGATGCCTTCACTCACAGGGCAAAGTATACAGTTCATTCATTCAACAGTAGTATCAGATTGGTATTGGATATCGGCCGATACGCTCAGCACAGGTATCGGTATCGGATTGGATCGGTAAAAACTGGATCGGTGCATCTCTAGAAGAGACCAAGCCGTTTACTTCGCGCTTCACCCGGTATGAAACCGCTGTGATCGCAGCAGACACAAGAGGAGGGTAGTGGAGAGAGCTTTGTTTGTGTCATAGTTGGAGTGAACTCTGTGGGCGGCGCATTTGCCATTTTGGTAGCACCAAGGTGGGTTGCGCCTGATCCACCAAATTACCAACAGATATCGAACCCACCCTTTGGCGCAGCTGCCTCTCCAGCTGCTCATGGTCTACAGAAATAGAGCCATATGTTTGCATTTGTGTATACCTGTGTTATTTCTTTGTTCTTTTCTTCTGTGCAAAGTTGTTTGTAAATAAATTGTGCCACCCAGTATCCCTTTGTGTGTAAAAATGCTCCTGCAAAATTATTGAATTAATTATTATGTATCAATATATTCTTTCATTTCAATACCAGAAATGAAGCAAATAGCGGCCACAGCAGCACTCTAGGGCCGCAGGAGATTGTGATGTTTCCTGCAGCAATTATTGCTGGAAGGGTAATGTTTATATCATTACTACATTACGCTGCAGGTGTATAAGCACAAATCTGACAGAGTTGGTGTAAGCAGGGTGCCCCTCCTCTAACGGAAAAGGAAAGAGGAGTTTTATAGAATGGTTGTTCCATCGAGACGAATGAGACGAAATCACTAAAAGCAATTCAACAAGTTTCTATTGTAATAAACACAAAAGGGCTTGATGTATCGAGATTAAATGCAGATTTGAAATCTGCATTTATTAATATTTTCTTAACTTAAAAACGTGACAAATGTACAAATCAAAAACTAAAACTAGGTACAGTCACCTTTTCGAAAGTTATAGTAGTAGTTAAGCTATATAATCTATATTATTAGTTATATAAAACATAAAGGTCATTCAAATTCCAGACGTTTGTGCCATCAACGCATAGCGTTCGGGGAAAAAATGTAATTAATAATTTCATGATGATGTTACCTTAACAAATCCCATCTTTCCAACAGCTTCTTTATGATGGTTGTCCACCTGGCACACCAAAGCGTTGCAGAGGTGCACAGCAATTCTCTGAATGGATTCATCCTGCCTGGCAGGCTCTAGAATTTTCAGCAGCAGCTGGTTTACACGACTGTACTGGAACTCCAGCTCCTCTGGAATACTGAAGTTACATAGAGTCAGACAGCAGTTCCTTTGGACCTAGTGTGAGGAAGAGAGACAGAGGTTTATGTTTGACACTGAATCTAACTCTGATCAACAAAATGCTGTTCAAGTGTACTATGAGGCACATTTTGCAGGTAAAATACATACAATACAACTATTCGTTCAAACAAATATGAAAAAGCTCTCTCAGTAAGGATGTTTATCAATTCCTCCGGCAAAACGTGCAGTTTTCGGATTCATGCTGCATACCAAGCAAAATCCTTAAAAACCGGTGACTGATTTATCAAATAAAAAAGAAAAACAGCAACAAAAATAATTATAAGATCCATGTTTTGTCATCCATTAGTCAGTTACTGATGCTTTTTGGTCTTTGCAATGGCATTCTTTCAGTATAGATGTCAAGATACTTTAGGCAGGCGTTGTATCAAAGTCACAACGTAATATGACATTAGTAGTAATTAGTAGAAATCATTACCAGAAGTATTGGAAATATTTAAGCTAAACCCACACTCCACTATATTTGTAATTAAAACAATGAAAGAATACAAAATGTATAGTAATATACAAAGGCACACTGACTAACCTTTCGGTAGAAAAGCACTATATAAATATATTACATATGTCTACACACAGAGTAGACTTACAGTGACCTCCTGGTACTGCTCCATTCCATTTAGGACCACTTGAATGACTTCTCGCCGCAACCGCACACTTTGATCACTGCGATACTCTGTGTTGGTCAGGTAGAAAAGAGCTGCACTGCCTGTCACCTGGATGCTCTTATCATATTTATGGCACTTAAGCGCTGCTATGACGAGCTGAAACAACAGCAGAAAATGTACAGAAAATAATGCAAGGAAAAATGTATAATGGCAAAAAAATAATAATTATAAACCGTCACTGATGTGACAGCTGTGTAACCACAGCTTGAGTTCATACTTGCAAAGCTCGGAGCAGTTGGCTGCAGTGTTGTATCCTGGCAATGTCAAATAGTTGATTGATGGCTCTATGGGCCAGCTCAGGCCGAAATTCTGTGTAAGCTTCAATGGCATTCAGGACTTGGTCTTCATTTTTTGATCCAGTCACCTAAAAAACCCCAGTAAAATGCAAGAGTACCTATTAAATACCTTGAACATGCAAACACAATTGTATCTATTTCAGTTTAATTCTGTCTGACATGGCACAACTTGATCTATTGTCATCTGCAATACACAGCACCTAGTCAGAAACTAATTTTCTTCTCATAGTGAAAAGGACATGATACTGCAAATTTGCTCATGTTTGAGGATTGTTCTACCAGAATTCTGCAACTAAGACTAGCCTAGTGGATGCACCAACAGGAATATATTCATATTTGTAAAGGATTTTTAAGCTTTTGTGCCTGATTTGAGTTTAATCTTGGACTTGGTCTTCTGACAGTGATAATAGTAGTATCTGTATCAGCACGCAAATAACAAGAAATTATGAAATTCTACCGTCAGTAATACCTTATATGCAGGGATGTGTGTCACATTACATAAGGTGGTGTCATATAATCCAAGAAACTGCAGAGGCCTCTTCAGCTCTTGGAAAGGGTAAATGCTGCTCTTGCATGGTTCAAAGCTGAAGAGGAGAAATGTCTGATGTCTCAAAGAAATTCTCAAAAGATCTACGTGTATTCATTTCCCTTGTACACTTAATTATTGGTTGCCCACCTTGGTCGACCCATTGCCTCTTCAAAGTGTGGAACGGTACAGTTGTCGAGCATGATGTGACCTGACATATCCAGTGACACCAGATTGACCATTCGCTGCACAATAGCCGTTAGGATTTTCCTAGTCATCTTAAACTTTGAGGTCCGCCTGCTCTCCCGTGAGATGTCAAGATGCCTGAGAAATGCAGTTTTATGTAGAACAGTGAAGTATTTCATTCTCAACTGCGATTATGGGGTATGCATATATGGATATTAACTAAATTGCAAATGCAGAATCAATTAGTTTAAACACTTTTGTACAGACAGGAATTTAATCAAATTTCTTAATTGATCAAGTCATCCATCCATCCCCTAATATGTTGCATAAGTGGATGTATTACCAGAAAAAGAAGAAAATACACATCAAATTACACAACACAGTATATGAACACCCACTTTACCTGAGATTGACTAGATCCACCACAGTATTGACCAACTCCTCTGACAGGTCCACATTGTAGAGAACAAGAGATGCCAGTCTGTCTTTCCACTGGGTTAGAAAAGCTGTTCCCAGCAATTGGACATTAGAGAGATCCAGTGAGGTAAGTGACTTCAGTGGTTTGAGCAAAGTCTCAGCATCCACTTCATCAGTTAGGCCACCAAGATTGAGCAATCGGAGACGATTAAAACCCAGAAAATTGAAGTCTGTTTCTAATGCTTGTCGAGAGGCAGGGCTCTCCTCCTCCTCCTCTGAGTCCTCATTGCAGGCAAGTGGAGCACCGCCCTTCCTGAAGAAGATGCGGCTGCAGCCAAAGAGACAAAGAGAGACCAAAGTCTCTCTGAAGCACATCAGTGTTTTCAAGCTTCTGGATGATAGATTGTTGCAGTAGGTAAGGTGGAGCTCGATAAGGTCCTGGTAAAAAACAAGAAGAATTATTTTAAACAATATTTTAAGTCAAAAACATGGAACTGAAGAGAGTAAAAACCAAAAATACTCTGGTGTAAAGTCCCTCGGTTGCTCCTTGCAAAATGATACACACACACACACACACACACGCACACTCACATATCTGTGTATACAACAGCGAATACAAAAAATCTCTAAATGGTATTTAGGATGGCCAGTGGAGCAGAAGCAGTGCTGTTTATGTAAAGTTTTTTACTTTCCCTGACAAGAGGATTGTTTTTCCTTTTAGTAATCTAAAAAAAACAGTTTGATTATGAAAAAAAACAAAACAACTTATATTCAGTGTGAGTGCATTTTACTTTCTTTCTTTGTGATTGCCCACTGCGTGTGAATTCATTGATGTGCAGTTTTATTCCTGTCCTGTCTATATAAAAAAAAATGTTTTTTAACAACAAAATTAACAACAAAACATTGATCTGAGGCTCAAGTATGAGGTTCTTCTCTCAGTACTTTTCAAATGAAAAGCAACCAATCAACCTATGTCAATTTCAGGTTTAAAATAACATACCAATTTAGGCCCAGTCCATATACAGTTTAGGTTCCATGTAAAAATAGGGATGATTTAGAAAGTTGAACAGATACAGATAGTGGGGTACTTGCTCATCCCTACATACAGTATAATGTTGGTAATGTGTAGTTCATTGAAACAACTATCAAACACGTTCAGTGGAAAGGTGCTCTATTTTATCTATTAGAAGACGTAATATAAAATAGCATGTGCGTATATGCACCTGCAAATGTCACTGCTGGCAAAAGGAAAGCTGTAAAATGATTAAATAACTTGTCACCTGTAGCACATTCCATTAGCAAGATGTGAAAAACTGTTTGTGAGGAGGAAAGCTAGCATGATTGCAACTCGCACATGCAGCCAAACGTGATTTTCAGCAGCGGCTGAACAATATCTAAACTCCGCAAAATTATATACATTTTTTCAATTCACAGAAGACAAGTGTCTTCAGTCAGATTATTGTTTATACTCAGATGAACTGAAAACCAAATGTATTCACCTTACTACATTGAAAAACTGAAAAAACTTGAAAAGTCTTTTCCAGACGTAATTAATTATTAATTTTCTTTTGTTGTGCCCACCTGTTTTCTTATGGCCTCCAGGTCCTTGTCACGTACAAAGTCTTCCCGCAGCTGCACTCTGGTCACCCTGGTACTCCTTGGGTCGGAAAAGAGTTGGAAGAAGCTCTCCTCTGGTTCAAAGTTACTGTCAGTGTGGACTAAGTCCACATATCTGGTTAAAAACACACGCACACACACACACACACACACACACACACAATATGGAGTCAATAAATCAACGGAAAATTCTGAAATTAAGTAAGCATTTTGATGTACACTGTTACTTACGCATTGACCAATTTGTCACAGATTTCGCTGGGAAGGAAGATGTCTGAGCGTAGACAAAGCTTGTTCCTGAATCCATGGTAGCACATGGTCTTTCTCAAATTCCTCAAACAGAAGACCGTTGCGAGAGTCATGAGGCTGTCAGGATTGTCTCCTGCTTTGGCTGCCATATTAGCCTCTTTCTCTTCAGATCAGATAAAAGACAGGGCAGTGCAGGAGATACGAGAAGGTGTGCACTGAGGAAAAAAGGAAAGGGTTAATGAAAACATATTTCACTACATACAACAGTTTGTGTAATTAATGCCACCGTAGGGTAATGTGCTAGTTTCTACATTGTGTCCATACACTGTTCATTTCCATGCATGAGAATTAAAAAAAAAGAACATTTGAATTATTTATGCCATGCTCCCTTCACTATGAACCATGTGTTCACAAGTCAGAACATCATAGTTGCAACATCACAGACGCAAATGACACTACAGCAGACGTGTATGCTGTAATCTCGTGATTATAAGCAGTATGCGGTAAATGAACCATTTTTGACTACTATGATTACATGCATTGCAGCTATTGAGCTGTCACTCTCATGTCAGCAGTCCTGTTAGCCAACTACGGTTTGCCACTTTACAACTTGCTTCAACAAAAACAAAACGGTGATAGATTGTCCAAATGATTTATCCTGATGACAAATTGAAGCTCTTTACATACCTTGATTTCTCTTTTGACTGATGTTATTAGTTTTACAACTAGTCAAATAAAGCAATGGTTTCTAAGAAGACACACCGGACCGTTAGTATTAGCAAGTAAGCTAGCTCGTTACACAGTGGTACAATGTACTTTGATAACACTAATGGTGGATAGATATTGGTGAACACGCGGTAGCCGTACATCTACCCCCGCACTACCCAAAATAGGAAATGGTAATACTTGTTATCCTAAGTTAAGATTGACCTCGCCGATACGAAACCATTGCTGCATTTCTGCGTCTACATTAGCTTGCAGCTAACGATGACTTTCCCTTCAATAATGTTAGCTAACAGCTAGCAGTGCTAAGGCTAGCTGCCGGCTGTGTGTTCGAACACGGACGACGGGCGATGGTCAGCGGGGTTTGAGTGCATGACTCAGCATGTAGTGTTGTACCTTAGCTTTCGCCAAGGCTTTGTGTCTCGATGATGGCGAGAATTTCAGTTATTACCAGTCTTCACTCATCTGATTTTCGATTTCGTCCGATGTCAACAAACAGACTCCTCCCACTTCTCCTACTCCTCCCTCCCTCCTCTCCTCTCGTCTCTTCCTCATCTTCCACTGGTTCCGTTTTTCTCTCTTCCTTTTCTGGTAGTTCTAGCCGCTGTAGCTAGCCGCTTTGAGCACTCAACATATTGAAAATGTTTCAGTTGTTTTGTTGAATTGTCCATCAAGATGCCCATAAAAAGAATGGGACGAGATGAGAGAGATTACATAGGACTTTATTCTAGTTATGAAATATCATTATGCTTTAATAAACGATAGAATATAGTCATCATGAAGACATGAATACAACAGGTAATTTTCCTTATCAAATAAGCAAGGGCTATGTCACTGTCGATGTGACACAATTATGTGATCATTGTCAAATTTGAATAAAGGCCCTTGTTGATGCTGGCTGGGTTTATCTGCACATGGCAAAGGATTTCAGGAGTCAAAGCATTTCTAAAGTACACTACTAGTGGAGTACACTTCAGACCACCAAAACAGCACAACCAAAAAATGAACTTTCAGATGACAAATGTGAATGCATCACTATCTTTGTGATATATAATTATCCATATTATTTGTCATAGATAATCATTAACAAGCTTTGTGGTTCATTGGCGAATATTATTGTTCTGTCAGGCCTTGGCTATGGCTACTTTATCACAAAAGTATAATACCTAAATACATTATCTCGTAGTTATTATGGTGGATTACTATGTAATTGTTATTACCAGCTGGGAGTTTACCGATGTCTGAACCCAGGCATGAACTTGATCATATCATCCAAACAAACCAACAATGTTTTTCACAAATGTCCTCATTCAAACATAAGTTGTTTTTTTTAAATCCAAAATAGTAATAACAATATTATTGTTCTCTCAGGCTTTGGCTATGGCCTTGAATTATAAAAGTCTAACACCTAAATACATTATCTTGTAGTTATCATGGTGGATTACTATGTAATCGTTGTTACCAGCTGGGAGTTTACCAATTTCTGAACCCAGGCATGAACTTGAGAGAGATTGTAGAGTTACACAAAAGGTGAGTATAGTATAGAAGTTGACTGTTTTCTCACAACGCTGATAACCAGTTAATGTCTGATGCTGTCAAATCAACTTCAGAATTACACACATTTTTAATTAGGTTATGAGAAAATGACCACAATCTGCAATAAGAATTAAATATTACTGTTAGTTATGCCCAATTCGCATGGATTATATCAATCTGCGTTTAAGTGTTTTTTAGGCAGCTGCACAGCAGGGGAACATCATGTTTCTTGCAGGCCTGGATTTATTAAATATACTGTGTTTCAAAATGTACTGTTCATCTTAAAGTGGTACTTTAGTAGTGGTGAACTACTGCATCAGTACCAGAAACACTATTGGTACTGTGCATGTGCAAAGTTTAGGTTACTTTCTCTTTATCGTCATTGTTTTATGACACGTCACTGATTCACTGTGCTTGTCAGTTTGGCAATTCTCTACACTTTCACAAATCCTCTGGAAACAGTCATGTTAGATACTCAGTCTGAGAGAACACGGCAGCAGCAATCAGATGAAATGTCACTTTACTAATTCGTGAACATTGTCATGCAAAATTTTCAGGATTCAAAATATTTGCTTCTTCCTCCTGAAAGAAGCAAATACTAGAGGAAGATGTGGAGCTTGGTGTGTGATGCACATGGCATAGCACCATGTCTGTAACAATGTCCCTAAGCATAGGCTGCATCAAACAGAAAGGTTTTAAGTCAGCGCTTAAACAGACAGAGGGTGTCTGCCATGGTTCCACAGGAGAGGAGCCTGAGAGCTGAGGGATCTGCCTCCCTTTCTGAGTTCGGAAATATTTGGAATGACAAGGTATCTTGAATCCTGCAACAGCAGGAAGCTTCTAAGAACTCTGTCACAAAAGATGCCTCCTTACCATCTTAGGTCAGTAATGAGATTTTGAATTATATTCTATGCACTCCCATAATATAAATTGCATGTATATGATCTATTAGAGACAAAAGTGTTCTTTTAAAATTATCAATTCAATTCAATTATCAATTCAAGTTTGATCAAGTTGTATATGTGGATAATAAATATCTAACGCTTTGGTCGTTGATGTGTTAAAATATCGTTCATCATAAATATATTGTAATGCAAAACCCTTGAAAAACAGTTGCGAATCCAGGGAGCCGCCTGTTTTTTTGTGTTTTTTTTTATCCTTAGTAATTACCATTTACAGAGCGATCACAAGAGCAACATACAGATATGAACGAGACATTCCAAAAAGATTGAAAACAGATAAGAAAGATTACATACGCAAGAGAAGTATATAAATAAGAGAGTAATATATGTGCAAGAGCATATTTCAAGTAGACAAATTTAGTGATTTGTAGATGATTATAGTCTTTAAAACCATTGTGTTTTTTTTATAAAGTGATTGTCCTCATGTATTGTTCAAATTCTTTTTGTTGAAGTAAAAAGAGTATAATAAACTGGCTGATAAACTTGCACTTGTGTATGTGAAACTTTGCCAAAAATAATTATACATTTATAAAGAAGAATGCATCACTATCTTTGTGATTAAAATTATGAAAACAAAACATAACATTCTTATAATAAAGGTAAAAATCAGAAAAGGCAGACAATGATAAAATTGTGGAAGTCCCTCAAGAATTTAGTTAATAAGCTAATAATAGACCAAAATAAGTGAGTACATGTTTCAGGATGTTTTTGGCAGAAAGAACAACTAACATCTATATCATTTCTAAATGTAGACAAATATTGTTTTGTAGAATTTCTGTATCAATTTAAATGAGATCTCTTTGACTTTGTTTCTGAAAAGAAATCCAACATCCATATTTTTTCCCATTCGAAATCAGTCACGACATGGACGAAATGTTGCTGGTGGGACAGAAACTAGGCCATCCTGGAAGAAGGCTCTTATTTTGGAGTTCAGAAACTTACCGGATGAAAAACAAACAGTTCCAAGAGAGGACTGTGACACATCCGGCGGAGGATCGCACGATAAGGAAGATGGCCGCCCGGTAGGCACGTCAGTGGGCCGTAACGCATCTTCTTATGTATGGTGTCCCTGCTGTGCAGACGGCAGCCTGGACAAGTGTAGACGGAAGTGATAGGAAATACTTTACTCCGGACAATAACCCACACTTTTAGGAAACAGTCAAACGAAAACATCCCAAGTGCTTCGACATGTCCACTGCGTACAGAAACAGGTGAGACACATGTGAACATTGGTTACGACACGGGCGCTCGGA
The DNA here is from genome assembly GCA_903171835.1 of Mullus surmuletus. Lineage (NCBI taxonomy): Eukaryota > Metazoa > Chordata > Actinopteri > Syngnathiformes > Mullidae > Mullus > Mullus surmuletus. Next base: position 385,099 of record CAESWR010000441.1, on the reverse strand, counting down.
CGCGGGATTGTTCAGCTGTACCAGCTAGCATCATAGAAGTGGCTCTCAGTGTTAAGCTAGCGCAGAGCAGCTAAACAGGCATCAAATCAGATTGACAAAAAATCTTGCCACTTGCAAACGATTGGAAGCTAAATATGTTTCTATGTGTAGCATCGCCCACTATTGTCAATTCGAAAATGATAACGTGTGGTTAGTGCCTGGCTTGAAGTATTCTCGCAAGCCATTAGCACATCAGCTGACACAGCTGCGTTTGCTGACACTGTATTTCTCTCAGTATACGACGGAAAGGAAAACAATAAAAGCATGCACATTTTAACGACAATAACCTACCGTAAAATTACGAAGCTATCGAAGTTTTGTGCTTATTCAAATTGATCACATCATACCATTTGCTATACAACACGTTAAAATAAGACCTGGCTAACGCGTGATGGGGACATCACATAAATGATAATCCTTCCTCTGAGTTCTCTGATCTGTCCCTCAGCCATAGCTCCATTTAAGTTGTCATAGGGAAATGATGGATGACAGATGTAGGCTGAGGTTAACAGATGCAGGACCCATATAAATGTAACTATCGAATAACTGTAACGCTCATTTGGTTTTTAAAGTATTGCATAGCGTTGTATATGCAAGTCTTGGAATGTTTTTCCAGCAGTCTCTAGACAGATGCATTCAAATATGCAAACTGCACTAACCCAAAATACAAGTCTGTACGGCACACCACCTATACCAACTTGTAATTTAATTGATTACAGTATAGCCACTATAATTCCAAATTTTAAAAAAGGTTTTTCATATTTATATCTCGTGATTGTTTAGAGTAACTACTGATGCTCCCCGATGGTCAGTGTTGAAGGGTTTGACATATTTAATGGTGTTGTAGGATTGCAACGCTTCACATTACGAGCATTATAGCTGTGCAAAACAATCACATGACAAGGTAGAAAAATGTATAGTAGCACTAATATGTAACCCATATTTATGGGTATATTTAGCAGATCTTTACTCTGTAGGGACCTCAGGTGTCATGTCAGCTGCTAGACACGGGGGAATCGACCTCTCAGGATCTCCATGTGAATGTGGAACTGGCAGTCAAAAAAATCATGGCCGTTATATAATATTTTACCACTAGATGTCACCGTGAGCACCAGCATTACAAACCAAAACAAGGGGGCAGACCCTGTGTGTGCATATGTGAGTGAGTTGAGACTCAAGAGGATATTTGGCGACGTAGGAAGCTCAGGAAACCTCAACCAGCAACACGTGACATCAGAGCAGGCACAGGGATCAGCCATCAGCTGTTGCTGCATCAGCGGAGTTTTAAGCAAAGTGAAACTAACCAAAGTGTAGGAAGACCTGACAGCACACGCGTAACATCTGAGCAGCCAGTCATGACACGTGCCTATGGGCAGAGTGGGTGGATTATTGAAAGTTTTTAGAAAACTGCAGGTAAATGATAATCAATGATAATCTTAAAATGCCCATTCCTAGAACTAACTCAGATCCTTGCCCACAGCTTGGATTTCTTTCCAAATGAAATCTTTGTATTGAAATTGGTGATTAGCCGAGGTAGGTTGATCAGGGCTCTGAATTTGCCTCAACCCTTCTCTTGAACTGCATCATTGTGAGTGTTATGGACATGGCTAACCATTTCCTCCTTCAAGTTCTCATCTTTTGGCTCTCATCTCCACTCATGTCGTTTGCCTCCTGGGTAAAATCAATTTTGTAATGACCAAGCTCAAAACCATACCACGCAAGGGAAATCCTACAACATAGAGAATATCGCAAAAAATATATATATTTATCGCAATGTCAGTTTTTCCAACATTGTGCAGCCCTAATATAATGATATGACTCTGTTTTGGCCTTTTGCCTGTGGAGAAGCAAATCGGTTCCTCAAAGGCATGCAAGTTGAACCAGCTACCAGCTGTCTGTTTTTTTTTTTTTTTCAAATGTCCAGAAAACAGTGCTGGTAGTGGCCGTCATTTAAGTGCAGCTCTCAGAGAAGGTGGCAGTATTTAGAGCAGTGTTTCGCAAATTTGCGGTTGTTTGCAGGGTAATTTGTCCCGGGACCAAATGCCACAACGTCCCGGGACAACACAGGGGTTTTGTGCAGTGTGAAAGGGGCTTGCATGTAGAAATGCTCCTCTTTATTGGTATTTAGAAGGGACATGTTGATAATAGGGGCTATTGGCTATTTAGCTGTGATTTGGTGCTACATCCTGATGATGTACCAGAGGGGGAAAAAAACTGCTGGAAATCAAACTCGGGTCTGCTGGCAGTGGAAAAGTGTCCGAATGCTGTTCAAGGAGGGTCTACCATTGTTAAAAACCTAACCCTTCTGTCACATGTCCCCATCTCTACTAGGCCATTCATCTAACATTGTATTTCTTACTTTTTCAGAATACAGGAATTCAAAGTCGCTTTGAGTGAAGAGAAAATAAATTTAAAAACACTGCGGGAGCTGTGTTTCAATGGTAATTTTCAGTTTTCTGCATTTTTGCTGTAGCTTTTATTTTTGTGTAATGTTTGATTGATTCTCGTGCCTTTTCTACCATAGGAATCCCATTTGAAGGAGGCATACGAGCACTTTGCTGGAAGGTAAGTGGTCTTCTCTTTTGGTTTTATAAAGATATGTGAATTTCACAAAAAATGAGAAATATAGTGAAAAGTAACCAGTCACTTAGTTTGCACTTTAAAGCAGATAAGACTGAATGAGGTAAAGAGTCCTGCTGTGAATTTTCTTTTGCCAGTTTTTTGGCCACGTCGATGGGCTGACCAAGAATGGTCGTGGTGGCATCTTTCTTATACAGCTACATCAAAGAAATCACGACAGGACCAAATGTTTAGGCAGGAAGTGGACAGAGTAACCAATCAACATGCAGGAATCAGCAGGACACTGAGATGTAAATTCAGACAGCGTAGAGGAATGTGGAGACACCAAGAGTCCAGGTGGTCGGAGACTAGTAAGATGTGGATTCAGATGAGGACAAAAGCTCAGGCGCACTGATAGACATCCTGATGGTCCGAGGTGTGAACCTTGGAAGGTTCCCTGCAGAGTTCAGAGGGGAGTGGGGGCTCTGTTCCTTCTTGGAACAGGTAAGGAGGTGCAGAGGCTTGGGGGGGGNNNNGGGGGGGGGGTTTCAACACATAAGGGCTCTCCAATGCGTATTTTAAAACATTTTCTTCATCATTAGTTAGGTAGGTTGTGCTGCTGTGCACCGTCGGGCTGGATAACCCTACTTGGTGGCTATGTATCGATCCGCCCTGCGTGTTCGTTTATTTGGAGTCTGAGCCGTAGATGATCTTCAAAAATGTTTATTAACAGAAGTTGGGAAAAATTACAGAGCTCTAGGTCGATGCTTCGCTCCCCTAACCGATAACAGTCAGTGTCAGTTCACGAAGTCCGACTGCCTATCTCTTTCCCTGACCCAGCTTTATGTCCGTGTGCGCAGACTGATCACGTCGACTGCGATGTGTAGCTTCTAGGGATTCAAGGTCGTCTTCCTCTCCTTCCGGGGACGTCTTTCTTCACTGCAGCTGGTTGTGGCAGCCTCCTACACCCTGTAGTGAGATACAAGTCTAGCACAAACCCTGAGAAAAGCTGGTGCACATACGTTAAGTGAAGTTACATTTGAGTGAAAAGGTTACATGTCACACATGTGAATAACAAAGAATATGATACTTAGAAAGGATTATATGTTATTACTAAAAATGGTGTGAGGCCTTCTATGTGAGCCGTACAAGGAAGTGCAACTTTGGTAAAAATGGAGTGCGGGGAAATGGGGTGTGGTGGGACAGACTTGCAGCACATCATTTGTAATTGCAAACATGAGTCATCTCCCCCACAAGCTTTTACTTATTGAAACATTGTACAATATATAAACTAACAGCTGTGTGACAACCAGGGCTGCCAAACCTAATGTTAGGCCCCTGGCTGAGAGGTTTTGTTGGCCCTGTCCCATCCTCAAAATTGACAGTTTCAATTAACTATTATTATTAATTACATTATTATTATTATCATTATTATTATTTATCAAAAAATGGAAAATTGATAGACATTTATTATCAAAATTAATAATCGGGAGATTATCACTTATTTAATTAATATACAATCAATAAATGCACCTTAAAGGTGTGACGGGGCACCGCCCCAAAACTGGGGACTATCAATTAATTTTATCAGTCTCATTTATCTTGAAGGATGAATTCGTGCACAGACCCTCTTTCACCAGCTTGTTATGAAGAATGTACACAGGACAGGACAACTTCTCAATGTGAAGAACAGGTTTATTAATAGGCACAATCGAGTTAATCAACACGCCTTCAATATCCCTGAATTCCACAATCTAGTCAACAATAACAAAGCAGAAGGTCCTTGCGGGAAACAGCGCTTCTTCTCAGCGCGGTGCGGGAGGCTTAGCGCTCTTCGCCCGGGACAGGGGAATCCCGTCTCGTTCCATGAGGTAGGGATTTCGGCCGGTTCAGTGCGTACTTGGAGGCTTCCTCGCGACGCGGTACTGCTCCTGCGGCGGGACACGTGGAGCAAGAAATGGCGGATTCTTGATGATGATCCTCACGGCAGTTACGGTACCTTGAAATGTGTCGGAGAGCGTCGTTCGGAGGTAACTTCGGTGTTTTATACCTGACGGTGACGTACGGGGATTCCCTGCTGATTGCGGGGCGTCACAGCCAAATTGGCGGTTGTGATTGGCTGTGAGGCGGGCGCGCAAAGGATGCTGGGAAATTGAGTTTTGGGGTTGGATTTTGGCGGTTCTCCGCGGTGGGGGGTTTTCGTGGGGCCTTTGTTTTCCACACGCGGTCGGCCCAACAGTACACAGCCCAGGTCACTGCTGAAAGGGCGATCTGACTCGTCTCCCCCTCTCTGATGCTCATGCTCATGTACTACCCCCGCTCCTCTTTTGCATCACTTCGTTGTTCCTCTCATGTGACTGTTACCTCCACCTGCGCGAGCACCGCGTCACCTGCTGCCTCTGCTGTCATCCGTGTGTGAATTAATCCTAAAGTGACCTTATCAGGATGCTCTTTATTAATTCCTTTTCCCAATTCTTTTTTTTGCGAGCCAATTTTCTTGTGCGCACCACTCGGAAATGACTTTTTAGCTGACATTTAGCACCTGTCACTCAAGCAAAGTAGGGGAGCTTGGATTTATCAGATATCAATATATATCAATCAAACTATAATGTGATTGATAGGAAAACTGACAAGTTGCGTAACGATGTGACTTTCTATGCTCATTGTGTCCCAAAAGTGATAGGCCCCTGAACTTGTTGGGCCCCTGGGCTTCAGCCCAGGTAAACCCGTGCATTAAGGCTGCCCTGGTGACAACTATCACATCAAATTGAATTGGCTGGACAGTGAACATATCAGGTACAAAAAGAGTAAACATGACCCATGCTCAAAAGGGAGTAGAATGAAATCTCAGCCAAAATTGCACAATATGTAAACATTGTAAAACAGTCATAGTTATTCTTGTGCACTTGTGAACCAGTGAACATCATTTACCCCATTACAGGTTTTTTTGCAAGAAAGACAAGTCAGTCCACCACGTCTGGTTTTAAAGCTGCCCTATGACATGACACAATATTGCCACTTGTACTAAAAGCACGCTCTTGAGGGTGAGCTGGTGCAGGAATACAGAGATACCGCTCTGCCAGGAAGCTCACTCTGGAGTATGATGTGGAGTGGGTTTTCCACCATGCAAGGGCAACCCCCTTGCATGGTAAGGCTGTCACGATACGCCCAATCCATGATTCGATAAAACTTTTGATTTTAAATGTCACGATTCATTTTGATTTTCAATACACATTACATTTTTTAAAAACCCTTTTTTTTCAGCACTGAGGGCTGTATGATTAATAATTGAGGTTATTGTGTGAATTGTAAAGAAAAACACTTATTTAAACAATTAACATCAAACAGAATGAGGATAACAAAAATAATAATAGGGATCCGTTTTGTGCCATCATAATTTACGGGGAAGCCAAAATACTACCAAACTTTGGACTTCAGAGAAGCAGGAGGGTTCTCCTAATTTCAGCAGAGACCATGTTGAAATCACGGACTTCGCAGCGTGTCTCCGATCCACAGTGGAGAGAGAGGTATATCTTCTCCCCTGTACACATACGCAGGATGCACAGGCCGTGGCTTTGTGCCTCGGGCGTGATGCACGAACACAGTGGTGAAGTCCCGCCCTTTAGTTTCCGGTCCATGGATCCTCAAAACCACATTTTTATGAATGAGAGTCAACCACTGGGACCAGAAAATAATTACTTTCTCTCCATTGAAAGCAATTCATTCTTTACGATCTCATAGGTCACATGGGGTCCCATGGGGTGATTTTGCCACTCCATAACAAAGTCTCCTTGGCTTCCAGTCCGCCCACTCCGTCGCTCAGACATACAATCAGACGTGCCCATGAGTAAATCTAAAAAAGGCCTTTGATTTCGATACACTGTATCGAAATCAAACGTATCGACTATTGTGACAGCCCTAATATTGAGGCATGTAGAATGTACACTGTTGTACACTGTCTGTGTGTATAGGGATATAAATCATTACTATGTGAGCTATTATTAGAGATGACATTTTAATGTTTGCATGAACTTACTAACTAATGGCAAAGTGAAGCCAATGACCAAAGCACTGCAACCGGGTCCAGCCTTCGATGGAAATAGCCTCGACAATGTTAGCCCCATTATTTGTTGTGATGCACCTGTCAGTCTTCCCTAAGGCCCCAGGATTTGAGTGCATCCTCCAGCTCCTGCCCAGTATGGTCCTCAGGAAAGTATACTGTCTATAAACATTTGCTGTGGAGAACCCACTCCTCGTCAATTAAGTAAATTGTGAGACTCATATATGACTCAAATGTACAGCTAAGACAAAAGAACGGAGATAGTGGCAAAGTATTTTACATCTTAACATGAATTTCCAGCTTATGACGGCTGTGGCAACGCAGTTTGAGAAAAGTACTTTCTGAGTGCGTATCTGGGGTCCAACACTTTGATCAGTGTCCTGATCCAGTATCCATCCTTCTCCACTGTGCTCAGGGGCATATCATCTTTAGCCAGGCAATAAGTAATAGCCCTTGTTATATTTTTGCTCCGCTTTGATTGTTTTCATATGGGACAATGGCTGCGAAACACGTCTGGATGGATTGTTGCTTTGCTGGCAAAACATAACCGCTCCCGCTAGCGATGCTAACGGCAAAAGTAGTGCTCTTGCTTGGCTCTGTGTGTTTAGGCGTGCCACCTTGAGCCCACAGAGTCAAACTCTGTGTAATCACTGTGATGGTGCCGTCTCAGGTGATTGAAAGATTTGTTGTGTTCCCTGTCCTGGCTGGCACCAACCACCGGCATATTTTGAAGACGGCCTTTGTCTGCTCCTGGTCTGCAACTCACGTCACGTTTCCACTTTTGTCAACAATGTCCTCGGTTTTGGGTGGTGCAGTGATGTTGCTTTCACTTTCTGTATTATTTTTCGCTGTTCTGTCTCCCTCTGGTTCACTGCATCCGTGCTGCTCACAATAGGAAGTTGGCGTGTCCTACAAGCAGACCTCAGCCGGCAGACTCTGATACTGTTGTTGCGCTTACTGTTGCCATATGGATCGAGTAAATGTCGCAAGCAGATAATCAAAATTGATCAACATTTTTTTCGCGATCCCTAATTGAGATCGAAAGATCGCCCAGCCCTACTATAAACCTAACTTGTGACATCACAGATATCCATAATTATGCTTACTGCATACGGTTTTCAGTGAAATATCTTGTATGGTACCCGATATTGGAAATAGAATTGTTCCAAAGAGAGTATTATTATGAATGTTTGGGATGATAAAGGATTATTGTGCTGCATATGTCACTATATTAATTATGATGTGTTTTGATCTGTTTTTGTTTTGATGGATTTCAGATCCTTCTCAATTACCTACCTCTCAATCAGACATTATGGGACTCCTTCCTCAAAAAGGAAAGGTAAGCAGACCTCTTCACTGTAGGTAGTCTGTTAATGTCTGTGTTTTTGTTTTTATTTAGAGAATGGTTTGCTGTGACAACAAGGCTGATAATAGAAAAAAAGTTTTTTTTGTGGTGACACAAGCTCAGAAGATAGTGACACTGCCATCGATCTTTCATATTGTAGCATAGGAAGACAAGAGAAATCCCTATTAATAGGCTAATTTGGTTTAACAAATTCATTTAGTTCACAGAAACTTTGAAATATTACTGATTGGAGTTTCATTAAACCCCAGATCCCACCTTCCCGTTTCTTGTTTTATCAAATATGATATGGTTAAATCAAATAGAGTACAGTACAGTAAATATTTAATGTACTGTAGAGCTTTATCTGCAAATACATTGAACCTATTTATGAAGAAAATCCTTGTTGAATCCATTTTTTAAACAGATTTATGTTGTTTTTTCTGTTTTTCAAAGGGAGGTATACTCCCAGTTCCTCAAAGAAATGATCATCCAGCCTGGTATTGCCAAAGCCAACCTGGGCCTTTCGAGAGAAGACGTGACACTGGAAGACCATGTGAGTGAATTCCTCTCTCTTCTATTCAATAGCCACTGTACACTTCTATGTTTTAGGTAGGTTTAGTTTCCCGTAGTTTCGTTTTTTTTTGTTTTTGTGTGCTGTGCACTTTAAATGTCTACATGTCCTGTCTTGTATGCACCGTGGCATAGCGGGGAAACGCAATTTTCGATTTCTTTGTATGTCTGGTACATGTGAAGAAATTGACAAATAAAGCTGACTTTGACTTTGACTTTTGTTTAGGAAGGGAGCATATTTTCTTGGCTGAAATAGACTGAGTCTCTCTGTCTGCTATAGTTTACCCCAGAAAAGTCTTCCAGTGTACATAGATTAACAGCATGGGACAGCATTTTGACTATCTTCATGTAAATAATAACATAGGGACTTTTTCTGATGCCACTGGCATTGACAAAAATACTTAGTAAGAATTTGGGGTTGTTTGAAATGCAATTACTGCTGTGGAAATTTTATGACTGATTTAAGAAATGTAGTAAAGTAACTGAAAAAATGTACTCGAAAAAACTAACTAGTTATTTCTGGCAGGCCACCATAAACACTGCCACATATTATACTATTTTTGGAGCTGTGCATCCTGTTCTCACTCACCTACCCCCTGTAGAGATCAAGTACATTGCTCTCATGACAGTGTTTGCGTTAGTGTACACTAGCTCCATTAAATTAGTACTTCAGCTGAATTCATTTGCGTAAACATGAGCCTCAGCACTGATTGAATACATTTTGTATGATAGCAATGGGAAGTGATTCACAGTTTGCGTTCAGACTTTTGGATCACTTTCGACACTGTCTTAATTTTTGACGTTATTAAATTTGTCATTAATTAATTTAAACACCAATTCATCTTATGTAGAAAAAAAGGAGCAGCGGCTTCAGGAGCTGCTTGGTTCTACATCCAGTTTCTCCACAAAACTTTATTTGTGACTTCCGCAATGACTGAGACAGCGTCTATTACCGCGTCATTACCGCTCCGGTTTGACTTGATGTTCAAGTCCCAGAAACGCTGGATAAACACACAGCCACACAGCGCAGCTGCATACACGCACACACATGCATGTAATCATTTAAAATGCTCCAATCAACACAAAGATAGGCTGCAGTAGCCGGACATTCTACAGTGCTAATGCTAAACGCTAATTGGTCTGGTAAAACTATGCCACAGTGTCATAAAATCCAGGTGCCAGCACATGGCAGCGATCTCTGAGATACGGCGTCCAGTGAAAAGACAAGTCAACGCTGATTGGCTGTCGCGGCACAGACACACATGACAATTTTGATAAATTAATGACACACCTAATAACGTTTATGTGTTTAATTCCAATTTTGATTTATTAATGACACACCTAATAACATTTATGTGTTTAATTCCAATTTTGATTTATTAATGACACATTCAATAACGCATTTATGTATTTGACTCCAATTTTGATTAATCAAGGACAAATTTAAGTAAGTATTTGATGACGTATTTATATATTTAGGTTTGGCACTTTTACTCCTCCATAATTTCAGTGGTTCTCAATTAGTCTCACCCTGGGGCCCAGATTTTCCTGTTGTCATTAATATGCGACCTACTTTTATAGAATTCAAACCAAGTGTAACGTGCGCGTTTGGTGACTCGTGCACTGGCAGTTTGGTTACCTGCGTCCAGTCGAGACCCAAGTAGCCCCTAACTTTTTTCCACCAGCAGGTGGAGGAAGAGCAATAACGTCACCAAAACACACGTTTCACTTCTCCACTTCAAGAATTGCAAAGAAATGGAAAAAATGCGTATTATTCTATTTTTTCCCCATTAATATTTGTTCTTTATTTTTGATGCATGTCTAATAAGTAATTAATCCCAAACGCATTCAGTTTCAACTACATCATTTAATCCAATGTGATCTAATCTACTATAGACAAGTTAATATTCTGTGCGTCATGATGCGTGCCATCCCCTTTTGTTTCACATCAGATGCCAAAGGACAAAAGTTGAGTTGATAAATTGATAATTTACTAAATTCATTCATCAATGGCATTTGCGCCATTTGAAAGAACCCTATTTGTTTATTTTTGAACAGCTGTTTTGTAGTTCAACCAGAACTTTCCGGT
>CAESWR010000441.1:334516-372980 GCA_903171835.1 Mullus surmuletus | reverse complement strand
CAGTGAAAGTTGGATGCCGCTACAAGATAAAACATCCGGTTTCTATACAACATAAACAAAAAAAGTTGGGTTTTCGATTTGTTTCCACAGTGACCGCTTTCTGTGGAAACAAACCGAAAATGAGCTACATCAATGCATCATCTCATTCAGAATCACTTGAATATAGAATCATCCCAGACATCAGCACTGCCGCAGGCGTCTGTTTACTGCGATTGCGCCGCACCTGCACACACAGTACACAGTACATATGTCTATACACATATATTGATGAGTAAATGGACGAAAGACAAAAGGGAATATATAGGCACTTTCAACAGTTTCAATAACACAACTTGAAACAACGTAACAATATTTTGGCCCCTTTTAAACAAACATTTATCAACAACCAATCAGTGTGCTGTTTCGCGCCTTCCATCTTCATTGGTTGGTTCTGATTCATGTCACTACCGGATCAACTGCCCATTTGGTGCCATGCTGCAAAGAAAACATTAGTAATTATTTTTGGACGGATGGCGATCGTGTATTTGCAGAAGATTAACATTATAGAAGTAAAGCATGCCATTAAAGCTGCCAAGCTGCATTATAAAAACAAGGTGGAGCAAAATTCATACAGTGAGACTTCTGCTCAGCTTGGCAGGGCCTCAAAAACATAGCTGCTGTTAGCAGCACTGCCAGCTGCCAAAACACCATTCAGGTGGACGGTAGCAGCCATACTTCTCTACCGAATGACCTCAACTCCTTCTACACCAGGTTTGAGAAGGACAACAGCATCCTCATTGACAACATTAAAAAAAACAATCCAGCCCAGTGACTTTGCCTTTACCTTCACCACTAAGGACGTCGTGAAAGTCCTCAGAACAACCTAAGTGACCAGCTCTCCCGGCCAAGACAACATCAGTGGCCGTGCTCTGAGGTTCTGTGCCGAGCAGGTGGGAGGTGTGTTAAAAACCCTGTTCCAGTCCCCCAGCTGTGGAAACACTCCACAGTCATCCCCATCCCCAAGAAGAGTACCACCAAAGTACTCAATGACCTCAGACCTGTGGCTCTCACCTCCCTCATGATGAAGTTGAGAGGATTATAAGATATCACATCATGTGTGCAACTAACTCACTGATGGATCCTCTCCAGTTCGCATACCGCACCAGTAAAGGTGTTAACGATGCCAAAATATTCATCCTAGACACTCTCCATGAACACTTGGACCGCTCTAATACCTCAGCCAGACTCCTGTTTGCCGACTTCTCCTCGGCATTAACACCCTCCAGCCTCACTTCCTGTCCAACAGTGCATATCACAGTATACTCTTATTGGATCACGCCCCTGTGTCTCTGACTCCTAAACTGAATTATAACTTTGGGCAATACAGCTGGCAGGATAAAGAATTTTTGCTCCTATCTTTCAAGAGAAATTGAGTTATATTTGAGCACCAATGACGTGGAAGATGTGGATGACTCTGATCTCTGGGAGGCGATGAAGGCAGTATTAAGGGGATGTATAATGTCATGAGGTAGCAGAAAATTCAAGAGGAGCCTAAAATAGATGATCTACTGACTAACCTGGATGCCTCTTGTAGAACAAATCAAAATCCAGAACTACTCAATTAAATCACAGCTTTGCAATATGAATATAACTCTATTATGTCAGAAAATGTTAAGAATATTCGTACAAGTTTAAACAGAACAGTACTTTGAGCTTGGCGATAAACCTCATAGGTTATTAGCCTGCCAGTGTGGTCTCTGGTGATGTGATGATGAAAAAGAAGAAGCACTGCTGACACCTAGAGAAGGACAATGTCAAATCTCCAATCCTTGAGAGAACCTCCGTTCACCAATGTAGAGAGCTCTCTCTTGCTCACTTTAGAGAACCCCTGTAAATACAATGTCCTTTCTATAAATTACACTTCTGTACATGGAATCCAATCTTATTTTGATGGTTGGTAGCATCTTCTCCAACTGATGCTGTCCACTACAGTCTTTTCGGCTCCTCACCTTTGACCTCTGAGGCCTGAGTATCAAAAAAGTACGACTCCACCTGTCTCAAGACATCTCTATGTGGAACTGTCCATATACAGCAAGTAACATTGTGTATGGTATTTCAAGCCTTGTAGTACAGACACTACACCGGCTTAAACAATCACAGGCTTCCAGAGACGGCACAAGTTAAGAGACGGCACTTTACTCACAGATCCTGATAAAATCAATGGTTGCTTTGCAGATTTCTATGTAAATGTTTACCGGTCACAGGATAAACCCAACCTGGAGAGTGTGAAACAGTTTTTTGAAGGTCTAAATCCTAGTTTATACTTCTGCATCGCCTCGACACCATAACTACGCCGAGGCCCTCCGTAACTACGGCGTCAAGGCACACCCCCACCCAGACACGTTGACACGCACCTCCCCAAAAAATGTCAGATTATCGGCTTAGACTAATAAACTCTAACACTCACTGTGGCTGATCTGACGTTTATGTGTGTCCTGTCAGAGCATCCTACACTTTGGTGAGTTTCGCTTTGGTTAAAACTCCGCTGCTGCAGCAACAGCTGATCGCTAAATGTTTACCTTGGCTGCAATGAGGGATGCACCGATACCGATACTGGTATCGGGTATCAGGTCGATACTGTTCTAATACAATCAAGTTCGCCGATACCAAGAACTGATACCAAGTTCAAAGACCATACCATTGCAACGTTTCCTCCGTTCAGTCCTTTTTCAGTAAATCAGCCATAAAAAGTGTCCTCGGAGGAGGAGGTCCAGCGATGGTCTAGTACTGGTACCGGCACCGATCCCTGGCTCGTCTCTGCTCCGTGTCGGCAGAAAGCGCAGTTTTAAGCGACTGCGGTTCGACCGGCTGGCGGTGTTTCCCTGGGCTGTGAGAGTCCAGACGCTCCGTCGGACATGCGGCGCCGCCGTGTCCTCACGGAGGATGATGGGACGGACATCCAGGTGTTTGATCACATGTCAGAGTCTCACTCTGCATGCAGAAACGCTGTCTCCTTATTAATGTTTAGCAGACGTGTTTACTTCCGCGATCGATGCTTCAGCGGGATGACGTACGACAGAGAAAAACACAGGCACGCAGCTCTCACAGCGTCTCAGACCCACGACTGCACTGATTGGTTCAGAGAATTGTCACAGCGTCAGTGCGTCATCAACAGTAGCTACGCATGGACTAAACAGAGCAGTGCAATTCTTCTTTCTTCCTCTTGTCCATGAAAAAATATTAATAACGACTCCCCCAAAAAAGTACCGGCTCTCAAAAGCGAGTTGAGTAGAGTACAGTCGCGTGGATTAGAGCCGATACCATCAGTGGAAAAGTGACATACGGTATTATGATGATGACAAAGACCAGATATGGGACCCTATGTTAAGATTTGTTCAGAGACGTGACTGATGTGGGCAACCGACCTTGACGTTTTCAGCAGTATATACTTTTTTCAAATTCTTTCTTGTATTTGACGAATGATGAAGTAATTTGTAGCATGTTTATTATTGTTGCAAAGACTGTGTTGCTGTTGTTTCATAGATGTGCAGTTTTGTTTGTTTGTTGGGGCGGGTGGGTGTTTTGTTTTGTGCTGTTTTTCTTTACTATTATTGTCTATTTGTTTATTTTTTGTAAAATAACATTTTTAAAAAGATGGTTATGAAGATAGTTGTCTTGACCACAAAGTCAGGACAAGGATACCATCAACTATGCTTGTAAGGAGCACAATGTAAAATCTTAGATCTTGCATTTGTGTAAATCACAAAAGCAACAAATATTTCTATCATAACATATTGTGTGAATTATGTAGTTAATTTACTTTACTTTACTTTACTTTGACTGATGATGTTAGAAGCACTTTTGTCTGATTGAAATGATCTTTATTTGTCTTCAATAGCCAAAAAAGATCAAACTTTATTGCTCACATATTGCTTACTCACAGGTGAACATTACAGAAACACTAACAGGTGAGAAATTGTAGGCCAAATGGAGCACTACTTTAAATCTTTGTTTTGTTTGTTTTTCAGCCTCTAAATCCAAGTCCAGACAGTAGATGGAACACCTACTTCAAAGATAATGAAATTTTACTACAGATCGACAAAGATGTAAGGTACGCCCTCTTATAAAATACTCTGTCTGGTCTCCAAATACATTTTACTGCAGGGATTACAATAGCCAAACCTATAGGCTATGCATTGTAGTATGATATGACTGGAGCATTTCCATTTTCTCAGGCGATTGTACCCAGACATGGCGTTCTTCCAACGTCCCACAGACTACCCATGCCAACTTATCTTGGACTCTCAGAATGATTATGAGACACTGCGGCGGCGAGTTGAGCAAACCACCCTGAAAGCACAAACTGTAAATCGTAACCGCAGTGGAGTTACTAATGTAAGTAATTATGTGATGTGGTCTCTGTGATTTTCTGGATTATTTATTTGTAGCCACATGCAATCCTATTTCAGTGATATGAGGAAACAAATGAGGAAGACAAATTATTGAATCCAGTTCTGATTGTATTATATTGATATTATGTTTCGTAACACCAGTGTACCCTTTATTTATTGATAAATGCGTAATGTATGAAAAATGCTGAGGTCAGTAGATATGTTACTCAAGAAATAATAAAGTATATCTTATCTTATACGTTCTAAACATCTACTTTTATCATCATTGTAAAAATGTGAGCATGTGATTACCCTCTAGGTCAAAGCACCATTGCACCTCCACACAGCTGGTTGCATTACCATTTAAAACGAGCTGCATATGATTACAATGGTCCAATATCTGCATTGTCATTGTCAGGTCAGTTCCCCTGGAAAGGCTTTGAACTTGTATCCATCAAATGAATATGAGGTGTTGCCCAATGGGAGTGAAGCACACTGGGAGGTGGTGGAGCGGATACTCTTTATCTATGCCAAACTGAACCCTGGGATTGCCTACGTACAAGGAATGAATGAGATTGTTGGACCAATCTACTATACTTTTGCCACAGACCCCAACAGCCAGTGGAAAGGTACATCTCTGCAGAATATTTTAACATAGTCTGTGACAGTAAGGTATTATGTATTCATTTTAGAATCCTGAAAAATAAGTTTGGCCAAAAATGTTCTTTCTGCTTCAGAGCACGCTGAGGCAGATACATTCTTCTGTTTTACAAACCTGATGTCGGAGAACAGAGACAATTTTATCAAGAGCCTGGATGACTCCCAGTGCGGCATCACCTACAAAATGGAGAGTGTCTACTCAATGCTTAAAGAGAAAGACCTGGAGCTCTTTCTCAAATTGGTATGGTCAAGGATTCATATTTACTTCCTGTACATTCTTATCTTGTTTGTATTTTATATACTGATATGAAAAACAACAATCTATAATTGGGAAGCCTGTATTTTCTTTCTGTGGCTAAAAAAATAATCTCCAAAAAAGTTGCGATATTGAAGGACATTAAAGTCTGATACTTTCGCATTCTCTGTTGTGTGATTAGTTCTGCAACAGAAATAGTGAGATAGAATATACAGATAATTCTTTTGATAGCCATTGTTCAAACAGCCCATCCGTGTTTATTTAAAGTTTGTGAACCTTTTGCCTTTGATTGAGCCTTTTCTACGTTTTTTTCATTTGACATAGGAAGAGCAGAATATCAAACCCCAGTACTTCACATTCCGCTGGCTGACCCTGTTGTTATCGCAGGAGTTTCTTTTGCCAGATGTCATCCGTATCTGGGACACCTTGTTTTCTGACCAGGATCGCTTCAACTTCCTTATCCTGGTCTGCTGTGCCATGCTCATGTGAGCTTCTCTCATTGTGTCCTCCTTTGTTTCTGCAGTCCAGATGCCTCTGTCTGCTGATGTTACTCATGAACTTCCTCTGTTCACAGGCTCATCCGAGACAATTTACTGGCTGGAGACTTCACAGTGAACATGAGATTGCTGCAGGTAAGGAATTTTCTAATGCAGAGTAAAATGGAAAAAAATAAACTATTTAGATCCAGGTCAATTCCCCCCTATTTTTTGTTAGGATTACCCCATCTCAGATGTACACACCATCTTGACAAAGGCCAAAGAGCTGCAGGACGACTCAAAATCTGTTCACTCTTCTGCCGCCTCTGCTCAGATGTGGTGAGTGGGAACACAAATGTTAAAAACATTTTCAAGTCAACAAACCTGTATGTAAGGACTTCATCCATGAACAGCCTTTATATCCCACTTTCCAAATTTTTGAGAACCTAAAGACATAGCTAAAAACAAATGCTTCCTCAAGGTGAGGAGAAGCCTCTCACTGCATCAATGGAAGAGGACATTGTGGTTCTCAATCATCCTGCCCTGACAGCCTTCTCTCCCATGGAGACACATTGAGATGAGAAAATATATTTGCACTGAACATCTAAGGCAGAGGAGGTCACATTACTCCTGGACAACCAATCTCAATTTGTCATGAAAGCATTTAGACATGTTAAAAAGTTATGCCAAGCGTGAAACAAAAACCCAACAACGTATGTCACCAGGTTGAGCAATAGCGCATGTTCATTCTTTTTAAGATTTTTTTGTTTTTTGTTTTCTCTCTTTAATGTAAGAATTGTGTATGCCTTATCAGTTTTGCCAAACAGCAGTCAGTATTTCTAACATAACTATGAAGTGATGGCACTGGCCTGATGTTTTTTGTTTTTTTTCATTATGAATAACCTTTTGAAAAGCATTTTTTCTTCAGCATTGTGCCTTTTGTCCCATGGTATATTTAAATAAACGTTCTTGTGACATTACTGTGAACCAGAATACTTTTGAAAGAACAAAGACTACGGTTTTCATGCTGAGGTATACTTGCCCAGCTCCCTCTCCAACTTGGCTCATCGTACAATATCTGCATTCATGAAACTATGGTTTCTCTCAAAGTTATATGATAAATGCTGTTTCCCAATGCAGCTCACCCTTTCAGCCCATCTGTGTTAATGGGTGGCAGTTTTGTAGCGCCAATTAGCAGTGTTTGCTAAAAAACAATTTAATGTGCGCACAAGCACCTGCATTGTGGCTTCAGACAACTGGTTCATCTTGAGGTGTTGCATAAAACACAACTCTACCCTTGTCGTCATACATCTTGAGCCAGATGTTTTGGCTTGTGATTGCATGTTGTCAGGAGTTGTAGTTCAGTTGCCACAAGAAGTAAAGAAAATGTATTTGCAGTAATTGATTGATTTTTGAGTAATTGTATTTTTTCCGATACATTTAATGTACTTGCAAATATCGGTGTTAATTTTGACTCATTTTGAGTTCATCTTTTGTACCTGTATGTCTGCCTAGAATGTTTGCATTATTTCAGATAATAATTGTGAGATCATTCAGCAGGCAGTTGTATAATTTACTGAAACATGGAAATTGTCTAAATTAGATAACACTCTCTGACTGTCTGTGATCTTAACTTGACTTATTTCCAGCCTGCTACTTATGGCTATGTATTATGTCTACCGTGGGAAAAGGTATTTGAATGATAATGAAAAGGAGGTATGCACTAATCTGGTGTGTTATGGTCAACTATTATGAGTTTAATAATTTTTCGATATCCTTATTTCTCCCTCGTCTCCTATCTGTTAAATTGTGCCAGAAATAGCAAAAGAGTTTGACCAAATGATTACTCCAATTTCTTAAATGTCTTGGGCTAACTGTAATGGAGCTCAAAACATGTTGACTCATTTAACCTCTACATGTTGAATACCACTTTGATCAGTTTCTGCCATTTATAATAAAGGGTTGTTTTTTATTAACACTCCTTCAAAATTGGGTTGTTCATCAATGTTTCTGTACGTTACCATCATAAAACACACTATTATTGTTTTTGTTATTGATGAAGATTGTGTGAATATGTCAGTTGCACTTCATTTGTCACGGTAAATATATTTATATATTGTGTCAAATTAAAAACCTCCAAACATCTTCGGATCAGCACTGCTGTCAAGATATTTTCACAGTATGTTGCTATTGGCTCTGCTCTTTATCATGCATCATAATGATTTGACATGGTAAGTGAAATGCAGGGTTTTATTTAATGCAGTCCTTTATGTTTAAGAATGAAAAGTGAATCTTTTCCATCCCTCCTTATAACATAGCATTAACTGGCAAACTGGCAAAAAGCCTATCTAAATGTAAATTTGATCAGTTAACATTTCTATTCAGGAGTGTGACTGAAACTCAGAAATACACCTATCAGGAACAATCTAAGATTCTTGAATACATTTTGTGAATTTACAAAGTTAAAGCTAGATTTAAGTTTGATAGAAAATATAGACATTATTACTAACTACATTTTCTAGATTTTTTCAGTTTGTAAGTGTCTGAAATTAGTTAAAGATTAGCTGTAATAATTCATGTTAACTGTGCCATGAATGAATTTCACATGGCAGGAATAATGCGTTGTGTTACGTGAGACCTTGATCTGTACTGGTAAAGTGCGCTAACATAAGAGTGATTGTTTGTGAAATTAAGTTTAATTGTGACTAAACCTCTGCTGCCACTAATATCTTGTCCTATATAGACATCCATGCCCCACCCCTTGCAATTGTTCAGAATATTTTATCTATTTTGAAAGACCTAACAGCCACATTTTGCAAAAAGTGTCTTTTTTTTTTTTAAAGTGTCTTGTACAAATGTTTGATAAGAATGCCTTTGAGGGGTTGTTACAAATTAAGTGTATCCATGTATTTATGTCTATCCCAGGTCTTTGTTATTGAGAGGGTATCACTACTCTTAAGTTGCACGGCAGTTGCATGAATTAAATTTTGTAAGCTTTTCAAAATGTCTCCAGAGTTTTTACATGTTTTACATGAGATGTGCATTAAACTGGATGATGGTATAAACCTTTATTGTCGGTCTCTTAATTACTGCCAACCACGCCATATATTTGGGAAATTACTCGTGCATGAAAACTATTGTTCTGAGATTAAATATGATTATGTAAATTACTGCAATGATCTATATGCCCCAGACCATTTGGGCAACAGACCAACAGAGGTGTTACCAAAGTTCGCGGCCTGAGAAGGATATGCAAGTATCAAGTATAGTCAAGCGACCTGCTAGTGCTAAATTAATTGGCAGTCAAATTTGCTTTGACCTTTGAACTAGAATAAGTCAGAATTTACCAAAACATATCTAAACTACATGTATAAACATGTTTTTTACTGGGTTTTTTTAAGATATTGTCATTTTCAAATCAATATAATTGCAAGAGTGATTAAATAATAATAACAGAATAAAATTAACATTTTAGAACAGCTTGCAGGCACCTCATGTGGTCTTTGGGAGCTACCATGGTGCCCGCAGGCACCTCGTTGGTGACCCCTGATCTAGACCAAGGTCTTAAAGGCCCTGGTTACCACAAGATTGTCCCTAACTCCCACTGCCCTCTTTTGAAGATGCCCATGTGTAGTTGAACTCTATATTGGCAAAATTATTTCTCCAAATAGCTATTTAGGATAGCCAGCGTTGAGTGGGATTACAGCAGAAGTCAACAAATCAGTTTACAGAGAGAACACAACACTTCTGCTACACATTTAAACCAACTGTGGAAACAACATGATCAGGATGCAAAGCCAAGGGGTCATTGCTCTGTTGCTTAAGTAAAACTTTTCAAATATATTTGTGCCAAAAAATTTAAAGACAGGCAAGGTGTCTGCAGAACTGCTGGGGGGGTGAGCCACAAGAAGAGCTCCCCTCGATGTGGCTGTGGAAGCTCGGCAGTCAGAGCTGCCTTCGCTTCCTTGAAACTCACTTTCCTGCGGCAATGTACTGTAACTCAGGGGTTCCCAACCTTTTTCGTGCCAAGGACCGGCAAAAGCATAAAAAAATTCACGGACCGGTTGGCAATTTAAGTCAACTTTATCATTATTATTATTATTATTATTATTATTATCATTCCTTGGTGAGTGTTTCTTCATGTAAAACACACAATGGGGTTTGCACCTCCGAATCGCCCGTTGCAACAAATCTATATTTTATATAGATGTCATACTTGCGAGTGAAGCTATTTGCTTTTTTTTTTTGAAGCATTTTCCACTTGTTCATCACTATTTCTTTTACTCAAACAACCCGCGAAGAAACGGCTCATGGAGGTTTGCTGAGGTTCACTCATCTCTGCCTAATGCTGCACCCCTAACCAGTGTACGGCACTTGTGCATTGCTAATTAGTCCGGGCGGGTACCAGTGTCAGGAACTTATGATCCGCCAAGCCATCCCAGGGGCGCTCATAGACACCGGCCGAAATGGTTCATAATAATAAAACATTTTTATGTGCCATTTCACGGCCCGGTAGGAACAGCTCCGTGGACCGGGGGTTGGGAACCACTGCTGTAACTGCTACGTAGTCCAACAGGTCCAGGGCCTGTAAGCAAGGTGAGCCAGCACTTTTAAATATTTATTATACTATGTATTTACAGAGACCCAGCAAATCCAATGAAAGCAAACACTTGGCAATAGGAGAAACTCCCGTTCATGGAGGAAAACCTCAGAGCAGATCCACAGTCTCCACCAGTTGGGTTGACAGAGATGAGGACAGAGCAAAATGATGTAGAGAGGGAAGCAGAGACAACAGATGCTGTTAGGACTGCTTTGCATTGCTGTTTGTTTTTGAGTATGCATAAAGGTGTGTGCCATCCCCAGGAGATGATTGGTGGGAAGTTCCCTGTCCTGGCTCACGAATGACAGCAGGGAGCCACCTTGCTTACAAGAAGCCGAGAGAGCAGGCCAGCAAGGCAGGCAGCAGGCACTCCTCATCTCCCTCTTCTCTCAACTGGCCACAGTTTTGCTTTTGTATTAAGCAGTCGTTTTGTTAGTTCGGGTTTTCCTGAGTAGCAGGGGTGGGTTGACAGTTTTGTTACCTCTGTTTTCTCCTTTGTATTTAGTTAGGTAGGTGAGTGTTTTGTCATTTGGTTTTATTGGTTAGGTTAGCTGATTTATTTACAGGTAGCATTGTTTGTTTGTTATTTTGGCCTTGGCCCACCATGAAGTTACTATCCACCAATTGAATTAGTTTCTTTTATGTAAATAAATTACTTTCTTATATGAACCCTTAATTGTCTTGGTGGCTACTTGGACATGAGGAAGAGGGCGATGAGGGGGGGGTGAGGCCTAATCATGTTATGTCCCAGACACCCCTAGATGGGGCATAACAGTGCTTTGACAGAGTTATAGATGCAGCCTTAAAATATAGAACTGCCATAACCAGACCTGGAAGTAACAACAGAATTAACTTCTAGTTACAATTGTATTCTAGTTCTAGTTCTCTTCTAGTTCAATTTATCAATGGCATTTCTGCTCAGTAAATTTGACATTTTTGACACTAACCCTGCAGCTGAATATGGTTGTACATAATGCCTAAAGATGCAGGTGCAGACAGCAACACAACACTCCATGCACGCATAATATGGCAACCAAATACTCTATTTTACTTATCCACACTAAAATGTGAAAACTGCACTACTCGAGTCAAATCTACTCAAGTCTAAGTGTGGATGCCAGGTAGGCCCAAATGCATAGAGAGGTCTCAACTTTTGAGCCTTTTCGTTTTGTTTTTCTCCAGGAAGCCATATGACTGAGTAATGCCCTGTAATGGCTTTTTGACAGAAAGGGAGGGTTAGAAAGCACATAAATGGCTTAAAAACAGGCTCAGGCATAGGTTGTTTCAATACAAAATTCAATAGTACAATTTGCTTGTAAAGGTCAAGAAGAGCAGAGTAGAACACTTACTATGTGAGGTGTCCACACCTGTTACATAAAATTCTCTTGGGTAGGTCATTCCAAAGGTCAAGTTCAAGTTATGTCTTCTGCTGGCTTGTGAATAGCCTGTTGTACGAAGTATTGCGGCGGAGATTACAGCAAGCTAATGCACATTTTGAAAGAGTTTGAAGAGAATACAGTTCTGTCTAAATCTAGCTGACAACAGATTGGTAAGTCTTACACATACTGGTGAGTTAAGTATTGTGAATATATAGGGAGTAAATTGTAACTACTGATTGTGCCTGTTATCCCTCGAAGTTTTGAGGTCTAAAGTGTAATTTTGTTGTCACTTGTACCAATCTTGCGACTTTCATGTGATAAAGTAATACTAGATAAGGATAGAATTTCCTGCCGTGTTGTAAAACAGTGGTAAACATGTCTTGAGACTATGAGGTGGTGTAAAGATTTAGGTCCTTCTTCAATGAACTTGATTGTATTTGATTCATGGACATATTGATATCATTTTAGTTTACTCTTTGCATGATGCTGTCTTGCAAAAATGACCATGGGAGACCATTTGTTCAAGTTCCAAATGACGTTGAGCTAAATGTTTCCTTTCATTCATATCTGGGGAGTCAGATAACATTGGAATACCTCACATTTTCATGAGTTTGATAAAATGGCTGTTATCATTAAAGTTTAAAACAAGTGAATTTTATTCTAGTATTTTACAACATATTTCAGAAAGTTATAGTTTGTGTCACATCTACGGGTAGGACTACATAACATTAACAGTTATAATCAAATCTTATTTCAGAAGCTTAATAAAACACCCATAAATCTAAGAGCATAGTTGGGCTGTCGGCTTTTTGATCGTGACATGTCACAACACTCAAAACACTTAACTTCCGATCGATCGATAACAAGATAACTGGCTGACACTGTTGACATGGCAGATACTGACCTCGAGGTTTAAGTTAAGAGTCTAGCTCTGGTTGGAGGGCAGTGCATGAGATGACTTAAATGTCACGTACTGTACATGGGGGGTCACTTATGGCGTTTAAATTGTACCGGCTCTACTCTACTTGGTACGGTATCTGCTTTCTACTGCGGAATACTCCCCACGCAGGAGAGCTGGCCACGTAGCCGTGACGTGAGCGACAAGTGTTGCATCACTGCCAAACGCCGGTGTCGCGATGCGAGAAGATATGTGGTGCACGGACGTTTCTTTAGTCTTATTTTTGTTGTCACATTTATCGCGGTCACGGTGAACGCGGACGGCAGCGCAAGCAGGCGCTCGCTAACGGAATCCCCTGCCGCCGCCACGGCAGAAATGAGCAGAGATGCAGTCGAGGCAGCAAGGCTGCAGAGCCAGGCATCATCGAATTATAAGACCGACGTTGACGTATGAGACATGACACGGCCGTAGCTGGCCCGGGAGCCGGACTTTGGACGGATGTCTACATCTACGTCCACTCCACTCCACACATCACACTCAGCGCCATCCAAAACCTACAAGCAATCCATTCGCAGCTGTGGAGGGCAGAAGAACTACAGGACGCCTTCAACACTCAACCGAACACAGGAGGCAGTCATCACCATGGCAACCGCATTGTGTATCCCAGAGATTACAGGTTTTTGGAGTGCTTAAAATGTCCGGGACAAAGTGATATTTACTGTTTGTTTTCATCTCTCGACACCATACGTGTCGCGTGTCAGTAACGCCGCCTACTGGACGAAGCGGAAAGACGGAACTAATGTTGGAATGTTGTTTCCTCCATTCTGCCGTTGCACTTCCTGCAAATAGTCCTTTCTCAAACCGATCCCTCTCCCACTGCACTGCCGAGTGTAAGCGGACAGCTTCGGGTTGGTGCGGGATCCTTCTCTACGACGGAAACAGGAACTGTGCGTAACCATGGATACATAGGCTACTGTCACTTTGATTGTTGTCTTTGATTGTTCAGTGCATTTTGTAATAGCTATATTTAAAAGGTGGCTCTAATATTCTTATATTAATTGTTAAATTGGTTTGTGTTGGCCAATCTACATTTTTTGGCTGTTTGTTACTTTTATATCATTTTCATTTGGTCTGGAACTTATAAGATGTAACGTCACTTCTATCACGGACACACGGTGGGCCGAGGGCTGCCAACGCTCTGCAAACACACGGGAATGTGCAATGAATCTTCCTGTAGTTGACAGTGCGACAGGTTTCACGGATTGGACGAGATTGCCTCCTAAACAAGACAGTTTGCTTTCAAATTCATCATGCTGTATTTTTGTGCAACTTCCATGAATTTGTACGTTTTTCGTTGATGTAGCGAGAGGTTGCCTCGATTGCACACTTCATATCAATTTCTCAGCAAGAATGACTTCCTCTGCTAGAGGTTATTCTCAGTTGAAGCATAATTTGTGTTTTTTGTGTTTGAACTCATTACCGATTCAAGGTTGCATTTGTTATCTCAAAAAATAAGAATGTATTGTCTTTCTCTCTGACTTGCTACTGAAATATAACCTGTAACAAAGTAAAAACTAACTAACTTGCAACCTTAAAAGTTATGTGTAGTCGAAGTTTCTGACTTTTGTCTGTCATGTTTGTGACTATTGTATTCACAGGTTGGTCCAATGCGGTACTGCAGTACACGTGGTGGCATCCATGGATGGGATTTCAAGGATGTGCTGTTCTCAGGTTTTGCTCCAGATGGCGGGATGTTCATGCCTGAGAGCTTACCTGTCCTCAGCCCAGACACCCTGAGGTGTTGGAGGAGCATGTCCTATACTGAAATAGTGGTGGAGGTCGCCTCACTGTTCATTCATACTCTTCTGATTCCCAGAGAGGACCTTGACGGTGAGTTTACAGACAAAGGAAAAATGACTTTAAGATACCTACCTTATTTATTTAACTGTTCCTGTAAATATTGATGTGGTATTTAAAGGAATATAGGGCAACATTTGTTCTTCATAAGGTCAGTGTGTAACATGTGTGTTGCATCAGAGCTGGTAGCTTCTTTTCCACCTGGATGACACAGCTGTAGTACTTAACGCGATTACAACCCTCCATTGCCCGTGATCGATCGCTCCAAACCCCCCGCATGTGGACACGTGCAGCTGTGCATCACACAGATACACGTTATGCACTGGCATCCCACGTGAAAATGTTGCCCTGTATTCCTTTAAGCATAATTCAACAAGACAAGTAATGAAAGAATATACATGTGAAATCTGGTTACGTTATTACATTCCCAGCTCTGGTCAGAGAAGCTTTGTCTGGATTTTCTGTGACTGATGTGGTCCAAACAGTCCAGCTGAGGGGCGGACTGACAGTCCTGGAACTTTTCCACGGAGAGACATTGGCCTTTAAGGACCTGGCTATGACCTGCACTGTGCAATTCCTTAACTACTTCCTGCAGAAGGAGAACCGCAGAGCTACTGTTGTTGTTGGTATGAAAGCATCAAATTAATGGCATTGAGACTGAGACTGAGACTGACACTTTATGGCAAGGAGCTATTTTTGGTGGCTTTTGTTAACATGATCAATCTTTAGAAAGATGTTTCCAGGCTATTCGCGAATAGAGTGCCGAAGTACCATCCCTTCTGGTAGACCACCATGGGACCTATGAGATCATAAAAAATGAATGGGTTTCAATGGAGAGATAGTAATTATTTTCTGGTCCTAGCAGTTATATGCCCCGCATTACATATATGTTGTTTGTTGATTTAAATGATAATTTTTCATGTCAACAGTTTGAGCATTTATTGTGCAATTGCTTCAGTTAAAGGCTGTCAAGAACCCGCGATGAGAAAGACATACTACTAGATATGATGTTGCATCATCGCTCTTTCCCTCCACTTCTCACCATCGGCATAACTGAAACTCTCCACATGCCATGACTTATGATGATTTTCACCTCTTTTGATGCGGGAAAAGAAGTGAAGTGGAGCAGAGAGATCGCCATTTTTGTTCCAAAGAGAAGAGCTGTAGTTCACAGAGCGGCTTCATGCAAAACCTAACATTATCAAACTTCTTCGTGTTAAATGTAGTCTTCTTTGCATGAAAATTATCTTTAAAAAACACAAACAACATATGTGAAATCCATCGCACAATTCAACAGGACCAGAAAAATTTGTGTTATCTCCTGATTCTCCTCGTTTTGAGGACCCATGGACCGAAAACGGAAGGGCGGGACTTCGGCACTCCATAGAGGGTACACATGCTCTCTAGTTATTAGTAGTATTTTCTACCAATCATGTTTTTTTAGTTTTGTGGGTCAGATCAAACACTGTTTTGGGCTGGGCTGATATTACATTATATCTAATCATGCTCAAGCACAGCGTAAGACCATTAAGCTGCGCAAAAAATATGGTAGAAAGCAGGCTGGAGCAGAGACTCCATGGGCCCTCCAGCTGAGTATGCTGTCAACATGGACACCCAGATATTTATATGTGCGACCTGAATTATAGGTTTGTTCTAAACAATAACTGGCCTCAAATCACCTCCTGCTTTGAGGTTTGAACACCATTACCTCAGCTTTCTTCACATTTAAAACAAGGTAGTGAGAGTCACGCAGCTGTCTTAATTTATCAAACTGCTTGCCTGCTATCTCTGAACCAAGCCAAGGATAGAGGTGTCATTTTAATAGTCACTTTCCATCTTTGTGATAGTAGTTTGGAGCAATGCAACACCTTTTTACCACTGATCTCCCAAGTACACACTTGCATTTTAATGTCCTTGCAAAGATGGGAGGTGTCATGGTTTGCAGTGTAAGATTTAACAGTATTTACAAGTTCATAAACTGATGAATGTGAATTAATTATGTCCAGGCACATCAGGAGACACTGGTGGTTCAGCTATCCAAAGTGCAAAATGTCTAGCTGGTTTGGATGTGGTGGTGGTTTACCCTCGAGGACGCATCACTCCAGTCCAAGAGAAACACATGATTACATGCCTAGAGGATAATGTCCATGTATTTGCAGGTAAACCTAGCAAAGGGCTTCTAGTTAATCACTTAACCAGCAGCCATTAATTCTTGAAACATATCCATTCATCTTTCCAATCTGATGTGATTCTGTCCACAGCGAATGGCTCATCAGATGACATTGACCAGCCCCTGCGTCGTCTCTTTGCTGATGAGGAGCTGGTGAAGTTATACGGACTCATGAGCTTGAACTCGGTCAACTGGTCTCGCATTATGGTTCAGCTTGCGCATTTCATCTATGCTTACCTGCAGCTCAGTGGTATGGAGCAAGTTGAGGCTGGGACAGCCTTGCCAGAACTTGAAGTGATCGTACCCACAGGAGGAGCGGGGAACATTGCTGGTAAGAAATGTGCTCATTACAACTGCCATATCAGTTGTTGTGAATTGAATTACATGTTAAGAGAAGTGTGATTGGAGGACCAAAATGCCTTGTGTGAAATGTCTCAGATTACTTATAGTGGCAAATTAAATCATTTGCCAACTCAATAATTACATATGGTATTCTTCAAATAAATAGAGTAGTATTTCTGTACAAATTGTATTTACTTATTGGTATGCAGCACTATGCAC
Organism: Mullus surmuletus; assembly: GCA_903171835.1. Taxonomy (NCBI): domain Eukaryota; kingdom Metazoa; phylum Chordata; class Actinopteri; order Syngnathiformes; family Mullidae; genus Mullus; species Mullus surmuletus. The sequence goes on along the minus strand of CAESWR010000441.1, from coordinate 355,753 downwards.
TATGTAAGGTGCTTGTGAAATACGCCATGTTGTGGAAATTCGCAGCATAAATCCAAGGATCAAAGTTTGCTGTGAGGATGTGAGTTTATTAAGCGATTTATTAAGTTTATTATGCAAGCCCGCTTAATAAACTGTCCGAGGTGTGAACCTCTGGGAACAGGTAAGGGGAAGTGTGGGATCACAATGGGGCTGTGTTTCCCATAGGTAGGTGTCCAGGCTTTGGCTGGGAAGGGGGCAAATGTTGTTAAAGTCCATGTGGCAACGTATTTCACCATATAAGGGCTCTCCAATCTGTATTTTTAAAACATTTTCCTCTTCAGCCACAAAGTGTGGAGGTGAAGAATATCATGAATAGCTTTAAATATCAAATAACTGCATATACCTTTGGGTAAACAGGGGGAAAACGGACATGCAAAACAATGTGTGATCCCATTGTGTTTAGCCCAAACATTTTTTATTTGATATGGACATAGCAGTTACATTTGAGCAATGACATTGGACAGACCAGATGCATTCTTTAAAGGTCACCTTCTATGGGGTATTTGACACAATTTCATTTAGTTGCCAGAGGTCCAAAATCATTATTTTAATTTTTTTGTTTTTTTTTGTTTGGTACTTAATTTCAGCCAATCTAAAAGTCGCTCTAGTGAGCTGTCCTGAGAACAGGCTGTTTCTGTCCCTGTACCTTTAAATGTCAATGAGCTGAGTCTGGCCACGCCCACTCCACGCTCCTATTGGGCAGGGGATGCGGCTTTCGCTGGACGTTCTTGGCGTACAATACACTGTTTTTTACAGCAGAAACGCCGTTGTTCAACCGTACCTAATTGAAGCAGAATCGGACACAGAAGTAGAGGTTCCCGTTCCCAAACATGTTTAGATTCTGCGGCTGCAGCAGGACGTATCAGAATGGTTGGTAAAAAATGTTTCTAAATCTCTGATTTTGTTCATATGTGTTGTTTCAGTTGCTACCATTTAGCTATAGCTAGCTCCAGCTAATAGTAAGGCTCATCTTATCTGTGGGGCTGGTTGACAGCAGCCTCCACTACAGCCGGGGGCGTGGCCAGTGACTTCCACCTCACAAGTCTCCAACTCTCAGATCCGCTCGTTTCAGCACACAATGGCCAAAAAATGGAGAAGTAAATGAGGTGATAGAACTTTTTCATTTTTGGAACTCATACTCATGCTATGGGGACACACATGACTGATAGAAAACCTTCAAAAAATGAATTTGGCTCGGAAGGTGACCTTTAAATATATATAGAACGTTTAAGTCTAATTGTCAGCACAAGTCCACAGGACTATTAAAATGACACAAAAAAAAAAAAAATAGAAAAGAAAAGAAATCTGCAATGCAACTCAACCAAAGTGCTATGCAGATTAAAAACAGCACGGATGGAAAAACTGACCCATGCAAATTAAAATAGATGAAATTAAATAAGATAAAATATTAAGATACATTAACACAGTGCAATAAAATAAAATTGAATAAAATAATTTTAAATTAGATTAGAGTTTTTGCCAGATATCCACTTAAACTTGATTAAAAGCCAGGGAAAAGCGGTGTGTCTTTAGGGGGGATTTAAAGACCTCAATTGATCCCGCAGAGACCAGTCAAAAGACATACACGGTATAGAGTCAAAATCAATCCTCAGAATCTAACATGATCATGAATAGTAAAAACCACTTGGTATCGATACATGTAAATACTACTGAATTTCTGTTTAATCCATCATACATAGACATAGGTCTCCAGTTTTACACTGGTCAGCAGAGTTTCTCTATGTTGAATTAATTGTGTAATTATTACCGCATAAAATGCCTTCAAAATTGTTAGAAAGTCTTTTGAATTTCTCACTTTTGCAAAAGTAATAATTGGTAATCAAAGATTGTTCTTGTTGATATAGTAACAAGTGCAACTTAATATTTGAAATAATTAAGACCAGGGTGTCCATATCTCTGTTTCTATCTCAGCTGGCTACATTGTGAAACAAATGGGAGTGCCTCTGAAGCTGGTTGCCATGGTTAACGCCAATGACATTGTGCACAGGACAGTGACTACTGGTGACTTTTCGATGGCACCTGATGTCACACAAACACTGGCCCCGGCTATAGACATCCAGGTAAAGTAGGAACATAATTAATCATAACTGTCCATGCTGTCTAACCTCTGGAAAAGTCTTTTGGATTTACAAGGACAATGAGATTGCTGAACAGGTATGATCTGCTTTGTAGTTGAAGAGGATGTTATCATTCTGATTGACCCTTGATTGTTTCCATGAACTAGTGAAATAAAAACAGGGAGATACTGGTAAATAATGGCCAATTAGTTCAATACCATGATGGTCCACACCTCTGATGTTTTTTCTATAGGACCCATACAATATGGAGCGAGTATTCTGGATGCTGTTGGGAAAAGACGGGGCATCAGTGAAGAAAATTATGATGGAGTTTCAACAATCACATACACACACTCTGCCTGAAAGCCACCGTAAACTGGTACCATTCAACATTTGCAGCACATGTACTGTCCATTCAGATTTGCTTCAGTTTAACATAACACATTCTTCTTCCATTCTAATGGTCTCTATCTTTTATATGTGTAGTTATCAGACATTTTCTCTACTGGGACAGTGACTGATGAGGGGATCCTGGAGACGATGAAGAGATGCTGGGAGGAAAACCAGTATGTGCTGTGTCCACATACAGCCGTGGCTGTATGGCATCATTACAACTGTCCTCATAGCCACTTTCTAAACAGGTTTGACACAATTAATGCATCTACAGAAGAGGTTTCATGTTCTGTAAAGATCCCTCAGCAGTTTTTGCCCATTTAATTATTTATTTATTCATTTTTGAATATTAGCTATTTCTGCTCATCAGATATATTGAGAGTAACGCTTCTTTCAGGATATAAATACACCCATGGACCATTATTTTGCTTTTATTGGCCAGACATTAGCTTTAAATAGATTTCTTCTCTAACTCTTATTGCAGGTGTTACGTTGCCACTGCATCTCCAGCCAAGTTTCAGGTAGCAGTGCAGAGGGCTGGGTTGACCTTTGACCTACCTGAGGCAGTGAAGGCATTGGACACATTAGCCACTCGTTGTCTAAATCTGGAAAGGAGCCTGAACTGGTGTAGAGACTGGGAGGACAGACTGAGAGAAAAAATCCATTCTGTGGGTTTAGCCAGGAAGAATGGAGTCAAATACTACATTTGATTCTAAGAGACCATTTTAAACTGAAAGTAACCCAGATGAAGAAGCCAGGTTAATAAACCCATCCAGTTAATAAAAAAAAAGAAGAAAGAAAATAAATGATTATTTTATTGGTTTTATCTGTTATTTCATTTGTCAGAATCCAACAATTGCGAGATGCACCTGATGGCAGTATTGCGTGTTTCACAGCAGTAGCACCACCAATTAGATTTGAAGTTCAGCCTGGTGGGAGCATAGACATAATATTATGTCGATGGGTGGGAGGGGGGTTCGGTTCGTCACCATCTCCACCTTGACGAGTGTGGTGCGAGACCTGGACTTGATGTCGCTTGGTAGTGAAGCGGATCTGACTCAGTCAGCTATCGTTAGTTGGGCCTGTCGGGTACTGCTGCTGCCGATCATAAATGTTTTAGGGAAGTTTATCATTGGTTCTCAGTTAGTTTTAATGCTTATGTAACGTCTTAAGCACATTTATTAGCCACACAGCTATCATGTGTCACAATATGTCGGAATGTGTGATTAAGCTATTTTGTGTTCAGAAAGTAAGCCTTGGAGTAAGATGGTGAATTTTACTTGGGGAAACTGATTTTATTAATGTGTGGATTACTTGGGGGTGGGGGGGGGGGGACCTGAATTCATGAACGTGTGGATCATATACTTTGATAAAATGTTGTACGACAAAATGCAGGTCAGTGTTACGGTCGGGTTCAGGAAAAGGCAGGATCCAGAGCAGATCAAAAGGTTTATTCCACAAGCACGTAGTGCAACAAAAAACACCCTTACAGGGAAACAGTCTTTCAAACAAAGTTCAAAGCAAAACTCCCTTACGGGGTAACAGGCATAAAGCACTAGAAAAAAAACCAAAAACCTTCAATAAGGGAGAAAACCAAGAAGGTACAAAGTGGCAAATTAAAATCACCCAGAGGGGGAAAAACTCACAAGCCGAAAACTAAAGGAGCCCAGGAACAAAAGCACTGGAGAAGCAGACTGTCCAAGCTTAAAAAGCCACACTGATGATGATTGCGCTCAGGTGTGTAGGTGAGCCTCACTCTCGAGGAGACCGGCCCCGCCTCCACCTGCGCAACCTGCGGCAGAGAGAGAGAGAGAAGATGTCATCTGAGACCAAAAAAGCTCACTTCCAAAAGACCCCAAAGATTTCTTCCGATGGCGAGCCACCCAGTTTGGATCAAAGAAACCACGTCCACACTAGGGTAGGATTGTGCCGGTACCAACATTGAACACACCAAAAAAGAAAACAGTGCACTCCCAACGATTTGGATTTGACATTTGGACTTATTTGAGTTGGCACTTGGACTGAGAGACATTCAAAACAGGGAGAACAATTTTATTTCTTTAAAAAGGGCCCATTTGTTATTTTTCATGCAAATGTTTTTTTCTTGTTATGTGCATAATTTCAAAGTGCAACTAAAAATTCAAAGAATAGCCAATCAATCTGTGGTGTGTGGTCATTGCACTCAACTCCTTGCTCCTCTTGGACCTAGGCGGCGTGTATTTCCTGGAGTGGGTTACATGAAACATCAAGTTTTTTGCCTAGACCAGTGATTCTCAATTGGTGGGTCCGCGACCCAAACCCGTTCTAGTTGGGTCGCAGCCGGTCAAAAATAAACAAATAAGGCTCTATCTTCATAGACGGCGCAAATGTCGCCACTGTCGGGGAGATGTGCATGGTGCAGTGACAATTTGGTGCCAGAAAGTTGTCTTGTGCTCACCCCTGGTCAGACGTCTAACTGCCGGCGCAGGGTAGCGCAGCTGATCTGAGAAGCCTTTGGTGGATCTGCACGTAGTTACCAATTCTGTAACTGAGTCGGCAGTCACAGCACATACATTGTAGTAGCTGACGTGCGCCCCCAGAGGCCACAATCGGTTCATCTCCCTTTTTCTAAAGATGAAGTTGCTCTCTAACAAGTCTGTATGTAGCATACTGACTAAATATGTCAATGCACTCTCAGCTCCTAGAATGAACGATATGAATAACAGCCATAATGGTCCCCCCGTTTACAAAAAAATTGCAGCGAAACATACAGGATTGAGTCAAAACACAACAACCTGAGTACGGGAACCAGCAATAAAATGAAAATAATAAACCTTTCATTCGTTGTGTGTCATGAGCACTCTTCTATCAGCCTTCTAGCTTTGACAGTGGCCCTACTTGGCCTCTGAACCCGCTCCACCCCAGGAGATGGAGACTGAGCCCGCTCCACCCCAGAGGTGGGTGCCTCGACAGGAGGCCTTTCTGTGTCTAATGAGTTTGCCCCCCATTTGGTCTTCCGGAGCCTCTTTTTCATTGCCAGTCTCTGCAGGCTATGATTCTGAGTGTGGAATCTTCAGCAGGTGTCTTGAGTTCCTGCGGATTGTGTTGCTATTTTCAGTGAGTACCTTGTATGATCTTGGAGCTGTCTCTTTCAGGACCCCTGTGACTGGTCCCCATCTACCATCGCATCAGACCCTCACTAAATCCTCTCATTTAAGAGGTCTCAGGGGCCGTGCTCTCTTTTTATACACCTGTTTGGACCGGCTCTCGCGCTGCGTGGACCGGCCAGCACACTGGAGTAGGGGCTCTGCTGATGGCAGCTTTGTCCTGAGCTTCCTGTTATTCAGTAGCTCAGCTGGTGACAATCCACACTTGAGCAGAGTAGCTCTGTAGTTAAGGACAGCCAGGTATGGGTCCTCACCTGCTTCCGCCGCTTTCTTTAACAGCAGTTTCACGATTTGGACCCCTTTTTCTGCAAGGCAATTTGACTGCGGGTTCAGTGGGCTCGAGGTTACATGCTTGAACCCGTACTCTTTTGCAAACTGTCAACTCCTGGCAGCTAAACTGCAGCCCATTATCGCTCACTAAGGCCACTGGAATACCGTGTCTTGCAAAAACTGACTTGGAATGAGCAGTGGCGTTGCAAGGGTCTTTTGGGGCTCCAAGCAAGAACTTCGTGGGGCCCCCCCCACCCTATCCAAGCACACTGACAAAATTAGATATTTGCACACAATTTCTGGGACATGTATACTGAAAAAAATAGATTAGAAGAGATTAGGGGTTCTCAAAATGAGGTCCAGGAACCAACAGAAGTCCTTGAAAGCCCAGGCCTATTAATAATCGTTGTTGTAAATAATCTGACACCAACAAGATATATAAAGTATGAACTTTTGTTTATTACAAAAAATACAAATCTGAACCAGTGGTGTCAAGAATAAAATGTAAAATAAAATTGCAACAATGAAGTTGAATACAGTTGACATGCAAGTGAATATTAAATAAATAATGACCAGGTCCGCTGGTCTAAAAATGGAGCTTGTTCAAACGCTGTCACAAGGTCGTCCAGATCCAAAGACCTTCGCACAACGGCGCACAGCAATGCAACACATGGGCTAATTACAGCAATTCTTGTTGCAGTTATTATTAATGTTGTTGTTGCTATATGTTCTCTATGGAAATAAAAACTGTTGAGCTCACAGTCATCAGTCTCAGCAGATGAAATTGATCCTTGATCATCTGTTGGATCTTCCTGCGCAGGAGGTTTGGAAGCTGCTGTGCAGCTGGAGGTGGATGTTGATGGAACTGAACTCAAAAAACAACAACAGGGCATTTAAGAATCTTTAAGGGCAGGCATATGATTATGTATGTGCACAGCATTTTCTACTACTACAACTTTATGCTACTGCCATGAAGAATATTTAGAGGGCATAACATAGTATCAATTCATGTGGAATACTGAGCTTACAGTTTTCATCATCAGTATTGTGAGTGGAAGTGGGAACATCATCCTTCCCTGGATTTGTTGGTTTCAACACTGTTAGTAATGATCCTGAGGAGAGATGAGAGAGAAACATATTATTAAGTTCAAAATGTATTAAGTACTTTTTTGTATTGTACTGTTTTGAGTGCACATATATGTACTGCCCAACAAAAATTTTCCCCCTCTGGGCACTATGAAGTTTATCTCATCATTATGTAAAGCTTTTGGACTATGTGGACTATGATTAAATAGTCTTTCCCTTTCAACTGAAAAAGGTCTACACCTACTTTTCTCCATGGCACGGTTGGTTTGTCATGAGGCAGGAGCGTCTCTCTAGGCTACATATATCTATGCTGTTAGCAGATCTCACATCGATGGACTAGAGTCTCTGTACTATATCTCTGTTGTATGTATGGCCATAACAGTCCGCCTTTTGCTTTTTTCAATTCCCAAATGGCCTTCATATGCTAACTTAGTCATCTTTTGTGTCATGGAACTGGTGACTACTCTTTTGTTACCTTTTAGGAGTCACACTCTATCACCGAGAGCTCACCTCTAGTGTGTCAGTACGGACTTGGCAATGCCCTAGCCTCATCACCTGGTGAGAGGACGCTGCTATGACGTCCTGCAGCTCTCTGTCAATTGTCATTTCCTTGGCAAGCTGGGCCCACTTTTCTTTTGATGCAGGCAGTTGGGCTTTCACACAGTCCACATGGATTTGCACCTCCTGCTCAGTGCTGCTCAGGCCCGTCTCATTCAAACTCCCTTCCTTGGAGTGAACTCGAAGGTCATGTGGTACTTCTGTAAGCGCAACATAAGGTGCTCGATGCGCGGCGTTGCATTCCCAAGTGGCTTTCTGGCTATCGCAATAAACGGCTTGTGATCCGACTTAAGTATTATTTTTTTATTTTTTGCTCAAAATTTTTTCTCCAACATATGGTGACCCCAACGTGATCGATAAGATGACGTGATGAGATAAGATGATGTGATGAGATGAGCCAGAGGAATCAAACCTGATGGAAGGCTGCAGCAGAACGCCACACTTTGGGACGTCCATATAAAAAGGTAAGCAGAACCTGTTTCATCGAATTCTGCATATTGAATATATCCAAATTCGTCGTAAAAGCTGCCACAGGGTCGTAAACCAATAAAGAGGCTGAAAAAGTGATGCCCACAGCACCCCCACCTGAGGCTTCAGTGCAGCAGCAGCAGCCACCACCACCATGAACTTTGCAACACCATTTGGCTACAAGACACCTCACCCCCCCACAGGCAGAGCCCTGCTCACAGAAGGGGGGGGGGGCATCTTCTTGGAGTGACTACAGGGGAAGAGGATGACTCCCAGAGGATGGTCAGAGGAAGGGGAGGTGCCTACAGGAACAGATGCATGCCTCATTTGTGGACCCCAAGATCCACTGCATGGGGGAATGTAGGACCACTCTCACTCATATCCCATTACTCAGAAACCCCCCTGCAAACATCATGTCGATATGTCCAACTGATGAAGAAAGACTCAAAGATGTTCCAGATTGTTTGTGGGAAAGGGACGATTATGATGCAGGCAATGCCTGTCATCACATGGCCACATTCACTTTGAAAGAAGGTGTTAAGAATATTCATATCCCTCAGTACCGCCTCAAGGATGAAGCTGATGCAGGCATTAAATCATCAACTCTCAAGGTTTTAAATTGGCACCTGGCATTTTCAACCAAGCTCTTAAAAAAGGAAAATATCCATTTACCTGTGGTCCTGTCATGACCTGACCACCATCTATACAGACATGGATTCCCAGAATTCTGTGCCCAGGTACTTTTTTAGTGAATGGGTTCTCTCACTGGGGAGGCTTTGCCTTGTAAAAAGGATAACACTGCCTAATTTGCAGTGTTAAGAAAAACGCAATCATTCTGCGACAGGGTATCGCAAAGTTAATCAGGTATAATATCTAATAAATATGGTAACTACTTGTTTAAAGTAATTAGAGGAACCAAAAAATCTAACAGGTAACATACTTATCAAGAAGTAATTTGACGCATTCGTGATCATAAGCACAATGGACGATACATGTGTCCATATAAATATGTTTGGGTAAACAAATGTTTCCGCCGCCTATCTGCTCTGCTCCCTAAAACAGTGTACAAAAGCATATGGGGAGGAATGTATGTGAATCATATAAGTAATCTCATGTTCGGCTAAGTCTGTCTCTCTCCAGGTTCAAGAAGGAAAAGGAGGCCAGGGTGATAAAGAGGAAAAACGGTTGGACACCAGTCCTGGAGATTGGGTATAGAAAAAGAAAAAAAAGGGGAAAAAAGAACTTGATAAAACTGTCAAATTCAATTAAAGTTAAAAATAAAAAGGAAAAAAAAGATGAACTACCTCACAGTGAGTTCATGCTACCCACTGTGTGATGGAGAAGGATCAACTGATAAAATTGATCAGTAAACAAGATGTGTACTTCGGCTGATGTTAGTATTGCAGATTAAGTTTATTTTTGGTTATAATTTTTGTCATTTATATTTTTGGATTTTGGGTTTTGTGTTAAGTTGTAGTTTTGTTTTGTAAATGATCTGATTGGAGTTCCTTTTCTGTTTTACTATGTATTTGTAGTTAAACTCTAGTCCAAGAGCTCTGGTATCACTGTACCGCCTTTAAGATCCACCTTCAGAGTAACAACGAATTAAGTCCAGGTAGTGATTCCCTGGCAAGGTCCAGGTTAGAGTCCGGGCACAAGTCCAAGCGGGTTCTTGGCAGAAGTCCAGGTTAAATGTCCTGGCACAGTCTGGGTTGGAGTCCCAGGATTAGCAGAAAACACCGGGTTAAAGTCCTGTGCTTCTGTTAAGCGAGGGTAGGAAACACCAGGTTAAAGTCCTGTGCTTCTACTGGGAGTGAAATCAGGAAGGAGTCCGGCCATTTCAGCCCTTGTTACTCTAGGAAGGGTTTTGGGTGACGTATGGGGGATTTTAACTGTAAAGATAGTGATACAGAACGGTAACAATAATCAGAGTTCATTTTTATCTGGTTAGATCTGAGTTTATTTTTGTTTGAAACTGGCCAGTGAAAAAGAAAAATTGTTGTTTGTTGTTTTCCTTTTATATTTTGCAGTGGGACGCTGGGGCAAATATTTATATGGTTTCTAATCACCAATGGCTCTTGTGGGGTCATTAAGAAATCCAAAAGTGTAAGACGAAAGTGGGTATGTGTTAGGAGTGCACATGCTGGGAAATGATCCTTTGGGACATTTCACTATCAATGTTACAAAACCCCGTAGTATGGTAAGGCCTTCAAAAATTTCTGATAGGGAAAAACAAAAGGATAGATCAAATGATTTGCAAGAAACAATAACCATGGAAACAGGAGTATCTGTTACTAATGAATGGATGGCATGGATGTTGTATACGGCACAATCATTGAATAGGTCAAACTATGGCGTTTGACCTATTCAATCAACAATCATGTTCCTAGGCAAAATGGGTTATGGGCAGTGCTTAATTTGTAAATCATAAGGTGCCGGAACGCAAAGTACATATAACAGCTCGGGATGACGAGACGGGCACAGGAACGTATACACAAAACGTGCTGAAAACAACATGCAAATGCCCACTTGCCACGCCGTAGGACTTACAAGACTCAATTTCAAATAATAATAATTATTTTAGGCTATACTCCGCACAGCACAGGCAAATGCCCACATCACCACAGGTGGGACTTACAGTATCTACAGTAAGCAATTAATTTCTCAACAGGTCAAAAAAAAAAAAAAGAGCCTTTTATAAATCACACAAATCTTCCATCATTATTATTATTATTATTCAAAGATTGGCACGGCGGCCTATTAATATAAAGTATGCTCACCATTTAGTTGTCCAAAACACCCCACATCACGAGCATGTCCGGATTCTCCTCCTCCTCTTTTTTTCTGGCTTTGCTGCGCGTGTCTGTGGCAGTTCTGTGTCCTTTGGCCACCCACGACCTCACGTACGGGACTGGATTGAATTTAGCGAGGGGGGGTCCAACAAGATTTAGGAAGAGTAAAGATGATATGGTGGATGTGAGCAGTGAGGCACGGTTGGCAGTGCAAATCAAGTTCATTTGAGAAAATCCGTGCTCACATTCAGCACTTGCAATGGGGATGCTGTTGACAGCAACAAGTAACTCCATCAGCTCATCGGGGGTGTCTTTTCCATCTGAGTCTCTGTACTTTCTGTAGGCCCGTATGACTTCAATGTTGTAGCGCTGACACAGTGACTCAACCTCAGTCTCTCCATACAGCGCACCTGCGTCCTCGGGCCAGTACTGTGCGTAAAGCACCTTCAACTCCTCAATGAACTTGTTATATCCAGTTTTATCTGGCATCCGGCCTCCTTGAGATAACATACGATCCTCCAAGTTCTTGGCCACAGTTAGGAAAAACTGCTTGGGGTCGAGTGTTTTGTCGCTTGATTTTCCTCCATTCAGCGTGATGCCATGGAAAGAGTTTTCCCCAATTCCCCTTTGGCTCAGTTCAGTGTAGCGCCCTGGCCGATCCGACATGGCCTCAAGTACCCTGATTTCCCGACAAATTGTCTTGTGTGCTGAAATGATGGTAATGTCTCGTTTTTGAAGCTCGACTGAGAGCTCGGATAATTCTTGCAATGCATCGCACACCGGTTTTTACCGTCAACGTGACTGCTGCAGCTGCCCTCGTCGCCGGCTTTTCTGACTCGTTTTGATTCATGTAAATTCAACTGTCTCTTTGACATGTCTGCGAAATGCCTAACGGTTTTTCCTCTCTTCCTTCTCCTGAGATGCGGCAAATTTCAAAATATTTTTTTTTCTGTAATAGTGACAGGGGCGTGGTTTGTTGATTTCAAATGACGTTAAATCTTAAAAAACATGTCATTTTTGGGATTTGTTCTGTGAATTAATACATGCATATTATTATTTTATTTAAATTTTATTTTGAACATTTTTTATGTGCTTTTTTTTTTTTATTTATTTTTTTATGAGAGGTGCCGGATCTGCCGAAATAGGTACCGGAACACAGGGAGGCCAAAATTAAGAGATGCAGGATCTTGTTCCGGCAGGATCCGGCTCAAATTAACCCCTGGTTATGGGCACAAAACTACTGCCAATTTCCATAAGTGAGAGAGACTGCATCCCTGAATTGTTTACAAGTATATCACATGCTAATTCTTCTAAGTGTTCACAGGTCAAATTCCAAGAGGGGGGAATGAGTACGCCACCCCAATTTGTGGACTCGAAGCAGAGATTCAGCAATCATACCTGAGATGCAGCCTTGTTGAAAAATTGAAGGCTACCTCACTTATGGCATGATAGAATCGTATGACTTTGGACATGCTACTGGCTGAGAAACGAGGGGTTTGTGTAATATTTGGTACAGCATGTTGTACATTTATTCCTAATAACACAGCACCGGAGGGGTCCGTCACCAGGGCTATTGATGGATTATACACACTATGGGAGGAATAAGGCAAATAACTCAGGGATAGATGACCCACTCACTAATTGGCTCAATAAATTGTTAGGATCATGGAACGGGTTGATTGTATCATTTGGTAAGGGATTGTTTATTTGTTCCACTGTATTCATGATTTGTGGCAGTTGACGTGTTCACTGAGCTGGGGAAGAATGATAGAGGGAAGAATTCAAAAGAAAGGTTGAGAGTGAAACAGGGGTACAAATGATGACATAGACGGCCCCTGATCAAGGATGGCATAGGTATAGTTGATGATATTGGTGATGTGGAAGAAGAAAGTTAATGGTGAACACAGTAAGCTGTGTTCAAGGAGGGATTGAAAGAGTAAAAAATTAAAGTAAAGGCAGAATGAGGGGGTAAGTTAAAAGAATGTTAATGGTTTTATGACCAAGGAGGGAAACAGATAAGGGAAAAACCAGATGACCAGTTGTTTACCTAAACACCAATAAACCCTAAAATACTTTATAATGATTGACTCTAAACATATGTTACATAGGTTAGGAAGGGTAGGATGGCGTGAATGTGTGTGCGTGAGACGTTGCAGGACAAGACCCAAGAAGGGGGGTGAATTTACGACCACCCATGTAAGGAGGATCAATGATGAGAACGGAGGAGACCAGCAGACTTGCTGTCTTTCCCCTGCATCTGGACAAACACACATTCCGCTAGATAGAGTATAAATGTTAGCGCAGGGCGACAGAGAGAGAGAGAGAGGAAGGAAGGCCATGTTGCTGTACTGGTTGTGCACTCTCTCTCCCTCCTCGAGGTTGGTCTTGTAACCAGTTCATGTTCCACTGCTTAATAAAAGGAGAACCTGTCAATCACATGCACTCTTTTGATAAATCTCACAAGATTTCAGACCTAGTATCAGCTGCCCATTGCCCTCTACTAGCACAAACATAGCATTAACAGAGCGCGCTTCCCTTGATGGTGTGACTCTACATACCCCTTTTGTAGGAATCGGTTCATCATTTTTTTCACATGCACTTTAGACTTCTTACAGTTTGTTGAAGTCTTTCATTGTGAGAATGTTCACCTGAGCTCCAGTGTCCAGCGTCAGAGGAATTGTTTTTCCGTTGCCTTCCAGGTTGGCTATCCACTCATCCTTATCGTCCACATTCTCCACAGTCCCCACAAAAATCTTCTTGTTGTCCTCCTCTGTGTCAGACACGTCGAGGTCATTGCCCCAAACGACCTGTACATTTCTATTGTATTGATTCTTCTTTCCGCAATGGCGACAGTCCACCCCGTAAGTGGACAGTTGCTTGGAAGTTGCTCTGTGGAAATCCACGTCTTTTGCGGGCTTTTGCGCACAGGACCTCCCTTTTCTGGTCCTCCTGCTGGCGGTCCACGGCAGACACTCCCGCCGCTCCCTTCTTACTCTCTTGGTGATAACTATCTTAGCCCTTATTAGTCACATAAGTCACACATTATTACAGTCACATAATGTGTCAAAGTTGCACGCCTGGCTCTTCAAACGCAAGTCAGAGAGAAACTGTTCACTGGATTCCGACTCGGCCTGCACTCTGTTGCGAAAAACATTCCGTTTGTATGTCTCGTTCCTTCTTGGTGTGCAATAGTCCTCACCCTTTGCTAGCACAGCATCGTACTTGTCCAGATCACTCAGCGCATTCCACTCGAACGAGTTGAAATCATTCCTCGTGGCTATGCTAGCCACCTTGAAGAGCCATGCTCTTGGGTGGCTCAAGGCTCAAGTGTGGAAATATTTTACGTTCCCGGTGAGTTATGTTGACAACGCAAACTTTGTCAGCAAGAAGCTACGTGCGTGTAGCATACCCGGCAACGGGAAACACGACAAACGTGGCAGCAACATTCGCCGGCATCACAAAGATGTAGATTGAACAGCTGGGAAAACACCATCAGTGGTCCAGCCAACCAGTGCCTCCTCATTTGGAATCAAATTCCCACAGACCTCAGCTCGCGCTAAGGCCATAACAAACGCTATTGGGCTGTTTATAGCAGCAGACCTGCAGCCGTATTCGGTGGAGGTCTGATGTTGTCAAAGAGGAGATTGAGCGATACAAGATGGCTGAAGTGATTTCTGTGGATGCAAATCCGCTGAAATGGTGGAAAAACAATGAGCAACCTCTGTGAGTTCTCATTTTTGTTGTTGTTTGTTTTTGTTGTTTTCACTTCACTGAAAACAAGGTTGTTAAATAAATTATTTAAATTTGACCATCATTTGTGTAGACCATCTTTTGAAATAAGATTTACTGTATAAAATGTGATGAATAAAACCAATGATCGTAGACTAAACTAGTCTAAAAATGGCCTAGGCTTCTGTGCTGTAAGAAAAAGAAGAAAAATCGAGAATCGAATCGTGACCCTAAAACCGAAAATCAAATCAAATCGAGGATTTGTAGAATCGTGACACCCCTAGTTTATATTATATAAAAGTGGGTTGCATATTAACGACCATAGGAAAATGTGAGTCCCAGGGGTGAAACCTGTTGAGATCCATCGGTCTAGACAGCATAGATTTAGGCAGTGTTGGACAGTAGCGGCGTTACAAGTAGAGGCGTTACTAGTTTAACTACATTTCTCAGTAACGTGGTCATAACGTTGCTGTTTTCTACATCAAATAGCTTTTCAGTAGTTAAGCTACTTCCATGGCCAAATAATGTGGTAGCGTGCACAGAAGCTACATTTTCCCAGGCAACCTTAAACTCATATCTCCCGTGTAAGTCATGCACCTATCCTGCTGCTGATGTCTGCCCCAGACTGTGTAACAAAGATGCCAGTGATTAAGATGTCAAACACAAACTTCACTTCACACACATTCAGGTATTTAACATAACAATTGCAAGCTAGGCCAGTCATCAACAGCTAACATAGCACTATCTTAGCAAAAGAATAACACGTGTGCGTGAGAGAGAGAGAGAGAGAGAGTGCGTGCACGCATGTGTGTGCGCATGTGCGCATGTGCGTATGATGAGAAAACAGGTGAAGCTGAAAAGTATAACTTTAGTTTATGTTACTCATTCAGATCTGGATGATGGCCTTTGTATTCTTCAAACGTGTTCTTGTTCCATGAAGAGAAATAGATTTCACAGACACTTCTTTTTCCTGCCAGTGGACATGTTTTTTGCCAGCTGTGACTTGTAATTTTGCTCCTGTGGTTTGAACAAAGTCACTGAGTTTTAAGGTCATTTATACCTAAATTATGAGAAGTAATTTTAATGAAAACAGACACACACACAAACCATCTGTTTTTGTTGGTTTTGTGGAGAGAGAAGAGTTTATTAAACAATTGAACTAATCTGATATGATTGTCTCACAGTTTCATTGATCACTAGATAGCAATGACTTGGAATACAGTTTGTTCATGTTAAGAAAAATAGCTTTGATGTAGTTGAGCTACTTTTGTCATTTTATTGTAGCTTAGCTTGCTACATTTCTCTGACGGGTAGCTTCAGTGTAGTGAAGCTTCATTTTATGAAGAATAACTTGTAGCTTAGCTCACTACATTTTCCAAGTAGCTTGCCCAAAACTGGATTTAGGTGACTCTGGACCTGGATTGAAATACTGAGGAAGCGTTTTAAAATTGAATTATGATGAAAGGTCTGATTGTCAATAAATGTTTTACTCAAACTCTTGACCAATGTATCTGTCATTCTTTTGCAGCTCTGCAGTGTTTGAAACTAGATATTCGTCTAGTATTAGTAGTAGTAGTGGTAGTAAAAGCACAGTACCAGCCACAGAAATGGTAGTAAAATAATTTACTGTAGGAGTTATAGTAGATGATATTCAATGTCAGTTAGAAGATCTTTACTGCCACACAAACAGTGATACAGAGTTGATTGCAGATAGGAATTTAGGGTTTTGTGTATGCGACTCAGTCACACTCAGGACTAATTCGTACGTTTTTTTATCAATTTAATCTCCGCAATTTGTATTTATTCTATTCATCTTTTCTTCATTGTTAAAACAGTAAACCATCATTTATCTTGGTTGATTCCATTCCATTTATCACTATTTTTCAAATATTATTTTGTTATCTCTAAACTAACTAACTAAACTCTATTTAATGTGCAAATGTGATTGTATTTTTCTTCATGCAGAACTATTAATAATTTTTTTTTTTTCCCCCTCCGAAGGGAGCATAAGCCCAACACACACACACACACACACACACACATCGAAACATGTCAGGTACGCTAAAACAACCTTTTTCATGCCAAGGACAGGCAGAAGCATAAATTAAAAATTCACGGACCGGTTGGCAATTTATGTCAACTTTAATATTATCATTATCATCATCATATTATCATTATTATCATTATAGCTGGAAAAGACAGAAGGGAGAATTTGGTACCTTCCACATCAAGGTGTGTATCACCCCAGAAAGCAAACCTTAAGAGTTGTATTCAACTGCAGTGCAAGCTACCAGGGAAGGTCACTCAACTCTGAGCTGCTACAAGGCCGTGACTTGACAAACAGCCTAATTGGAGTGCTTTTGAAATTCAGAAAGGAGCCAGTGGCTATGATATCCGCTCAATGTTCTATCAAGTGAGGGTGTCTGCAAAGGACATCGACTTTCTCCGATTTCTGTGGTGGCCTAATGGTGATGTCACTAAAAGCCCAGTCGAATATCGCATGCTTGTCCACCTATTCGGAGCTACATCATCACCCAGCTGCTCAAGCTTTGCACTGAAAAGAACAGCAAAAGACAACAAGGCTCGTTTTCACCCAGAAATAGTTGCCACCATTAACAACAACTTTTATGTTGACGATTGCTTAATGTCCATGCCCTCAGAACAGGATGCTCTACAACTGGTTAAAAACCTGATGAGTGCCTGTCACCTGGGAGGATTTCATCTCACACAGTGGGTGAGTAACAGTCGCACTGTGCTCTCTGCTATTCCTGAGGAAGTTAAAATGTTGGATTTGGATAAGGAGGAACTGCCCGTGGAAAGGGCACTGGGACTACAGTGGAATGTTGAAAATGACACATTTGTATTCAAAACCACACTGAAAGAAAAGCCACTCACTCGCAGAGGAATGCTGTCTGTGCTCAGTTCAGTTTACGATCCACTTGGGTTTCTAGTCCCATTAACCCTGCCTGTGAAAAACCTGCTCCAGGGCCTGTGCTAACAAAAGTATGGATAGGAACAGAAAATCACACATGCAACATCACAAAAGTGGACTGACTGGACATCTAGTCCGATAAGGCTGACTGACAGTGTGCCTCGGTGCATTAAACCAAAAGACTTTGGAGAACCAACACGTTTCCAACTGCATCACTTTTCAGACTCCAGTGAGGATGGATATGGCACTGTGAACTACCTGCGGATGAAAAACAACAGAGGGGAAGTGTCTGTTTCATTTGTGATGGGAAAAGGAAGAGTGGCTCCCTTGAAGCAGATCACAGTACCTAGGATGGAGCACACAGCTGCAGTGTTGTCAGTAAGAGTGGACAAAATGCTGAGGTCAGAGCTACAACTGGAGCTTGAAGATTCAGTTTTTTGGACAGATAGTCAGACAGTGTTGAAATGCATCTCCGATGAACAAACACGATTCCACACCTTCGTAGCCAACCGCATAGCTGTGATTCGGGCGAACACCAGTGTGTCACAATGGAGGTTTCTAAGCACAAGTTCCAACCCAGTGGATTATGCATCCAGAGTATTAAGTGCCAGGAAATTTGTTGAATGCAAACAGTGGATACAAGGTCCAATGTTTCTCATGGATTCTGAAAATTACTGGCCAACTGACTACACTGAACTACAATTCAACGCAGAGGATGACCAAGAGGTCAAAAAGGTCGTCTCCTATTCAACCACTGTTCTAAACACACTAAGCCCAACAGGTCAACTGCTGTCACACTGAGACTGGCTGAGACTCAAGAAGGCAGTGGCATGGTACTTAAAATAAAAAGGTGTTCTGCGGAAACTTGCAAGAAGAAGGAAAGAAATGGAACTCAAGAAAATTGGCATAACTACACGTTCCCAAAGCAAAAAAGTTGCTTCAAAACCACAAGTGTTCAAATCCACTGTGAGTGGCAAAAACATCACTGTAGATGACCTGGAAGAGGCTGAAAAAGTCATCATTGGAATTTGCCAGAGTCAAACATTCCCTGAAGAACTGGCAAAGTTGCAAAGTGCACCATCTTGTGTGCAAAAAACTGCATACTCAAGTTGGATCGTGTGTTGGACAATGGCTTATTAAGAGTTTCAGGACGACTCAAGCAGCTCTGCCTGAACAGGTGAAACATCCCATCATCCTGCACAAAAATCACCCAATCTCTTCCCTGATCCTGCATCACACACATGAGCGCACAAGCCACAGTGGAAGAAATCACATGATTTCTGAGCTTCGTAAGAAGTACTGGATCACAAATGCAAACTCTGCAGCAAGAAAGGTGATCACCAAATGCACTGTGTGCAGACGTGTAGCAGGAAGGACCAAAGTGCAGAAGATGGCAGACCTGCCCCAAGAACGTCTAGTGCCTGATCTTCCACCTTTTACAAATGTTGGAATTGATTACTTTGGACCGATCCAAGTAAAGAGAGCAAGAAGCCTTGTCAAATGTTATGGAGTGATCTTCACTTGTATGGCCAGTAGGGCGGTGCATTTAGAGATGGCATACTCCTTAGACACAGACTCTTGCATTCATGCCATTAGAGGGTTCATATGCAGGAGAGGCCAAATATCTCACATCCGTTCAGACAACGGCACCAATCTGGTCGGTGCAAAGAATGAATTATGTGAAGCTCTAATGGGTCTAAACCAGGAGAAGATCAGGAGTTCCTTACTGAAAGATGGCATCAAGTGGACTTTCAACACTCCATCAGCATCACACCACGGTGGAGTGTGGGAAAGACTCATCAGAATGGTGAGAAAAGTCTTATTATCAGTTTTACACCAGCACCTCGATGACGAAGGCCTGTTTACCATCCTGTGTGAGGCAGAAGCGATTTTCAACAGTCGGCCCATCACCACCTTGTCATCTGACCCGCATGATCTGGAGGCGCTGACACCTGACCACATCCTGACCTTAAGGAAAAAACCCATCCTGCCGCCGGGGGTCTTTCAAAAGTCTGATATGTATCTCAAGCGCTGATGGAGACAAGCTCAATACATGGATGACCTATTTTGGAAGAGGTGGACCCAGGAATACTTGCCATTGTTGCAGGAGCGACAAAAATGGTCAAGTAAGAAGAAGAACATTCAGACAGGTGATGTTGTCATGATCGTCAACTCAATGGCACCCCGAGGGTCCGAGGGTCTTGGATCCTGGGAAGGGTGATGGAAACCACGCCAGATGCTAAAGGCCTGGTTTGTTCTGTGAAGATCAAGACTAAGACCAGTGTTCTTGAATGACCTATCACAAAGATATGCTTGCTGCTTGAAGACAACTCCTGTCCCCAGTGAAATGTTTTTGTTAAATCTTATGGACACTTAATGAAGAATGTGTTTAATTTAATTGATCAGCTGCATTCATTTATTAGTAATTGTATTTTGCTATACACACCATACAGTTGGGGCCTGTGTGTAGGAGCCGAAGAGCGTTTAATGTCCCTCTCTTCCTCTAGCCCCTTCTGTAGACAGCAGGCAGACATGAGGAGAGGAGGGCATAAACCCTGGCCTGGAGAACATCAGGTGTAGTTGATTGAGGTGCACAGCTTTTTACGGCTGCCTTTGTTCGTTTCCTTTTGCATTATTTCTATTCTAAGTTGAAGACTTTTTATTTTTGAAGCTGGAAAATATGGAATACACATTTTTGAGTTTCAACACTAGACCATGGTTTGGACATCGCTTTTTTCTTCTTTTTTTTATGGGCTACAGACAAAATCAGTCAGTGGAAAAAGGTACTCCATCATTCAACGACCCCAAAGGACAATAGGACATATACCGGTCACATTCATGTACTGTGTCATGTTAGCGTATCGCATAAAGCTCTATGGCCGTGGTCACAAAATCATCTATCTAAAACCGACCAATCACGTGTGTGTGAAGGAAGACCCACTTTGCAGAATATGGGGGGGAGGGTAACAGTGCAGTCAGCCTGGGAAAATATAGATTGTGCCATGATGAAGTTCTCAGAACATAATCTGGCTTCCTGGAGAAGAAGACCTGCCACATCCATCCAGTTCTTCAAGGGAGGATAGAGGCCATCAACCTCTGAAAAAACCTAGTCTTTCTTAAAAATTACAATCTTCCTGACAATACTCAAATGCATTTTAATCACTGTATAGTACTCTTATTTTGACTTTTCCGTTTTGCACTCACTTCAACCATCCACATGACCACCAGGAGCCCAACAAGCCTATTGTTCTGTGACAACAACCAGTTGAAATAGGACCACCGCCTGTTTTGGTTAAATACCTGAAAGTCCCCACCAAAAATGTTTTTAACTGAAGAAGCATCTTGGAGGAGAGGCAAAGGGACTTCACAAACATTAGTAAAACAAGTAAAAACTAGGGCCCCGAGGGGCACTGGCGGGCCCGAGCTGTGTCGCACCGCACCCCCCTTGCGACCGTCCCCCCTTGCGACCGCCCACCCTTGCGACAGCCCACCCTTGCGACCTGCTCCTCCGTCCGTCGCCCACTCGGCCTTCGCCCTTTTTCGGCCGTAGCCTGTCATCGCAATGGCACGATTCTGAGCTTTCGCCCATCCTTCAAGAAGTACGAAAGTCGAGGTGCTGCCACATAGGGAATGCAAGGGAGAGATACACATATTTAAAAAAATATATATATATATACAGGCGAAGTACTTGGTACATCCACTGGGGGGAGCTAGTCTCTTAAAAATGCGTTTGGACCTGAATGGGG
>CAESWR010000441.1:315339-333452 GCA_903171835.1 Mullus surmuletus | reverse complement strand
CTTAAGCTTAAGCTGTTCAGTTCACTTACATTTTTATTTTTATTTTTTTTTCATTTGAAAGATTAGCAATATATTGCGCATTGTTATTGAATAAATAACCCATCAGCGCTAAAATTTCATAACCGCAATCAACAAAAAAATATGTTAAACCAGAGGTCTTCAACATTTTCCAGGCCAAGGACCCCCAAACTGATAAAGAGATTGAGTGGGGACCCCATATACATTTATATATATATATAGGACCAGTTTAATATATACATATCGCGTATATGTGTATATATGTGTGTGTGTGTGTGTGTGTGTGTGTGTGTATGTGTGTGTGTGTATAGGAGCAGTTTAATATAAAACACAATTTTATACAATAGATATATACTGTATATATATATATATAGTATAAAATTGTGTTTTATATTAAACTGCTCCTATAGTACAATGTATAAATGTGCCTTTTTATTGTGTATTCAATACTTAGATATTGAAATAATACACAGGTTTATATAGTCCCCTTTATTTTAGACATGCGAGATAAAGTGACTTATAATGACAGCGACTTTTAGTGTTCATACCACTGCCATTTATAATTATACACATAATCAACAGATTTCAATATTTTTGACCCAAAACTAATCAGTAGCCGCTAGCATAATAAGATTCGGATTTCGGCCAATCACGTGGAACCCGACCCTCTTGTCCCATACGGCCTCGTGATGATTGGCACAGCAGCGATAGGGGCGGGTCCTCCTTGTGAATGACCAGGTGTTCTGTTAGATTTTGCTCCCCTGTCATATTTTACTACCGCTGCATTTTTCAGATCGACGCGTCCCCTTAATTTACAACTAACCCTAAACTTAACCATAACTATGAACCTTAATTAAACCCTTACCTCAACCCTTAACTTAACTGGCTGTAGGACGCATGGCGCATGTGCATAACCGCAAAGTAGCAATTTTTAGATGGGTAGCAAAGTCTTCCGGAACACCCGGTGCCCAGCTTGAAAGAGCTCCTGTTTGTCGCTGAGAGTGTGCATCGCGGAGTGAAAGACGTCTTCTGCCTCCATTTATGTGGTCGCTGCTACGTGTATTCCAAGAGTTTTAAATTTAGGGAAAAAATTGCGGGCTGAATATATGCATGGAAAAGTCAGGGTCGCGAATTTGACTTATACCTAGGTGTAGTAAACGCAATTTAAGAAAAATCTGCACTGCACGAGTTTACTACTGATGACTGCATGACTATCAGGGAATAATTGATTTCTATTTGTTGCTTGACGACATCATAAAAACATCTGTATATATATATATATATATATATATATATGTATATAAGTATTCCACCGAGTGAGATTCAGCAATACATCCATCATTACATCCATTAAATGCATCCCTTGAGCCCATTATATTCCGGAACATTGCTGTTGTCCGAGTCTCCGTGAATGCAACGCGGGATTTGACAGGACGACAAACAAACATGGCGACTGCGAGCCACGACAGCCAGCCGACGTCTTCGTCCTTTATTGTCACCGTCATCAGTTAGGAAACTACGTGAACAGGTAAAGATTCGTGAAAGGTCAGGGTTGGGATCGGATTAGGTCCAGGTATTCCAGGTATTCCAGGTATTCCAGGTATTCCTCCAGCTGCCTGAGCGCGGTTTGAATGCCGGAAGCAAAGAGGAGCAAAGCGACACGGTGTCATTTTAGCGATCGCTGAGCGCTTGTGTTTGGATACTCACCTCTGTGACGACATGCCTCTCGACAGGTAAACTCTCTTTGTACTTTACCAAATACTTGTGTGTGTGTAACACTTTCTGCGTGCTCGTGAGCTGCATCTATTTGCATCTGTGGTTGTCAAATGACGCTTGACTTCAGGGAGGACTTCCGTGGCAGGGCAGAGCCGATCGTTGTTGTGATGAAAACACTCTATTATAATGTGGCCTCGTTTCAACAAAGGTTAGTCACCACATTGGCCGGAGCCGAAGAGTCGATCTGGCATTCTTTATTGCACTATTAATATGTTGTTGAAAGAAACTAGCTTAATTTATTTCTACATTTGTCTCAGTAAAATGCCATTCTATCTGTCTCAATTGTAAGAGCAGCTATTCGTTGATAATTCCGCGTTAACAGCAGCTTCTGATAAGTCTGTGCGGATCTCCGTGCAAACGGCAATGGGGTGAGTCATGCACTGCCATGTTTTAATCATGCTCATCATTTTACTTAGGCTCACAATGAACACTATGCTCTTGATAAATGTAGTTAAACATAATCATTGTATCAAAGCATTATCATCAGTTCAGTGTTAGCGAAAACTAGCAACTCTATTCTATTGGGTATAATAAACACAGGGTGGGGGTTGATCAGATTAAACCTAAACTCCATTGGAAAGACAATCTGCACTAAGATGGACATTATGTAACACTCAGACACTGCAGCACCTGTTATATTATACAATGTAGTCTATGATTGCACAGGGCTTTTTGATATCCATTAACTGAGCAGCAAAATGTGTTGCCCTGTGTCTTCAAACACATATTGAAGAAAAACAATGTTGGTGTTTGTTTACATGAATGCCCTTTTCTCTATTTTGCAAAAGAAAATAATCCATAAATAATCAGATGAAAATACTGTTGATTGACGGTCATATATTAATTATATTCTTTACATCAGGTCACAGTTTGTAGAATTTGCTCAGCACTGGTGACTGACCACCGACAGTCTGTCTAGGCACATCAATTCGAAGAAAATTATACTACAGAATTTATACTGAAGGGTTATGAGGAAGCTATAACCCCACTTGGAAAAAAAATTGATCATCCCTTTCAGTAGGTGATTCGCATGTACCCGGTGTAAAACTGTGTCAAACAAGCATTTGTCGTATAACGTTGTTCGACTAATAGATATATAATACATATTTTAAAAAGGTTTTTCGGTTTTCTAATATAATAATTCTTACTTGAAAATACTTTTTGTTTGTTCATTTTTGAACAGATAGTAAGTTGGTTATAATTTCCTAATATTGAATGTGGAATGTTTTTTAAAAGCGAGCCAAGCATCCTCTGCCTGCTGCACTTACAGCTTTAAACAAAGGAAAAGCTGTGATAAATGTTTGGGTACTCCAACCACATGGGACCAAAGTTATAATGAAGGTGCTGAAATGGTTAATTGTGGTTGAACACTAATGGAACTCTAGTGTGAATGAACATAATAATGAACATCGAGTTCATTAGCTATCTGATTATGTTTGAATCAGTTAAAGAGCAAACATGTGCAGCCTTTCCAGACAGGTCTTCACAGTATTCTTTACTTCTTCATTTATATTTGGGCAAAAACAATAGACAGCAGATATAGATATAATCATTTTCTTTCCATAAAAAGCCTTTAATGATGAATAGTTCCATGCTATTTCTTTCTCCCTTTTGGAGAGTACATGCAAATCCACAAACACGCTAGCCAAGTATGAGTATAAGTCCAAACATATGACCAGGTGTTTAGTCATTGCTTGACGATCATGCCCCAAATGTCTACTTTTTATTAATATTTTATCACATGCAACTTGTCCATGCTCCACAGTGTACAACTCCACTCACTGCTTTCATTCTCAAATGGGTAAATTGATTCAGTCAATTAGTCAAACAGCAAAAGCTTTAAAACCTCTTCTATTTTATTGCTCATCATAAAGAATTTATAACTCTTGCATTGAACTTTGTCCATCTGTAACAACCCTTATGTTCATTGCTTTTGTTTAATGAAAATGGATGAAGATTTTCAGCATTCTTTGTTGTAGCATAACACATTTTCCAGAGTGCTGCCAGAATAATCTGAGTAATAATCAGAGTCCTCAGATATCCAATGATTTTTCATTCAGTAGGCCTCAACATGGAATAGTGATATTTTGAATCATGTTAGTTCTGAAGAAATATATTTCGCACTGGGTAACAATATATACCATAATTATATTCACTTTCTAACCAAATACTTTGCCACACTCAAACCCTTTTTGTTTCATATGTATATGTGCTCTAAACAGAAAGAATGATACTACTAATAATAATTAGACACTGGCAGACCTCCCCAAAACAGATCATGTAATTGCTCATAGAAACAAGTATTCCATAGTTAAATAATAAGCCTGCAATAAGCTTGTAAAGGACCAGCTTGAGTGAATGGAGAACATGTTGAAAAGTGTTGAGATGTGTTGAGCAATGATAACAAAGGTTAACTCACAGTGTGGGCAAGTCAAAACCTCAACTCATAAAAGTTATTATTCATTTTTCTTAATTTTATAGGTGAAGTTAAGGCTTACTGTGAACCAGCCACACTTTCAATCCTGCATCATCCCCCCACCTGCTGATTATGTCATCGTCGCCAGCAAAACCCTCTGCCACGTCCCACTACACTGGGTCTGAGCTTCCCACAGCACTGGACTCTCTCTCTTTGTCTTCCGTATTGTCTGAGAAGTCAAACAATGACGACGAAGGGAGGGAAGGAGTAGGAAATGAGGAAGAGTTGGGAGATCTTGAAGTGAACCCATATGATGGCTTGCCGTTTTCCTCCCGCTACTACACTTTGCTGGAAGAAAGGCAACAATATCCCATATGGAGGCTTAGACACAATCTACTGGAGCACCTAGAGAGCCACAGTGTGGTGCTGATCAGTGCACCCTCAGGAGCTGGAAAAAGCACTCAGGTAAAGTGGAGCGAAGCTGCATGGTGTCATGTTACACGTGATGAATAACAATCAAGATATTCCTAACACGACAGTCATGGTGGCAACAAATGACAAGTAAAGTTGTGAAATCGTAAAAGAAAACATTGAGTGGCAAATTTCATAATTGTGTTAAATGCAAGAAGACTAGTACCATGAGAGGTATGACAAAAAATGGCTGGTTTATGTTAAACATAAATTTTTTTTATCAGGGAGCGCCTTACTTCAGCAAGATGATGCAAAGCCCTATTTCACATTTATTCAAACAGCATGAAGGTAACTGGGTGACTAAAAAGTTAGTGAAGGTGTTTAGCCTCTTATCCAAGCCTCTTATCTTCAGTAAGAGACGAAAGGTCTTCACTGTGCTTCAGGTAAATGGGCTGAATTTATAGCTCCTTTCTTCCTGAAACGTACACAGTGGGATTTTACATACTGCAATACTTCATTTTACTCAATTACACACACACTGATGGCAGGCGTCACCATGCAAAGTGCCAACCTGATTATCAGGAGCAATTAGGGGTTCACAGTGTCTTGCCCAAGGACACTTCACTATGGCTAGAGCTGGGGAACAAAACGGTAACCCTCCAGTTACACGAAGGCCACTCTATCTACTACTGTGAACCAGTAAATCCTGTTGCTTTAAACAGAAACACAGCTCAATAGGCAGATTCTGTGTTTCTTAGTTTGCTTTAAGATCTTCTGCCTGTAAAGTAGCAGTTAATGAAATGTGTGATTTGTCAAATATATGTTAAATTCCCCATGTCGCCATGTTGCATTACTACTTCTGCCTCTCATTGACCTCTGTCGTTATTTTCCTCTTCCTTCTGCTCTGCCTGCAGGTGCCTCAGTGGTGTGTGGAGTATATTTTATCCTATGAATTTTCTCAGGGGCTGGTTTGTTGTTCCCAACCTTATTCAGTGGCAGCAGTGAGTCTGGCTCTTCGAGTGGCCGATGAGATGGACCTCAGCCTGGGACTGGAGGTGGGCTACAGGGTCTCTCATGATGACAGCTGCACATCTGACACCCTGCTCAGGTTAGCACACATGAGATGATGCCATTGGATAATAGCATTCAACCTTTTTCTTTTTAACTTTTATAAATTAACTTCACAAATGTAAGAAAAGGGGCAAAAGCAAAAATCCAATAAGTACTGATGAATGTCCTTTAATCATTACCCTCATCGAATCAGGTGATTGAATGAAGATGCTACTTTTATCTCGCATAGCTGGCTAATAATCAACCCCAATATTTTTTAACCTGTCTCAATCCTTTCCACCTTATTAGCCTCTTTTTTGTAATGTGGTCTCTCACAATATTTTTGCTCATTATAATATACAGTATCTCCTACGGGAACACTAACAAGCTACCTGAAAGCAAGCTACCAAATCTTTCAACATGACATCACATCTTTATCCTCATTCTACCATGAGGTAATGAAGATCAGGTTATTGGAACCGGTTTTTGGATAAAGTTACAAAGCGTTTCTTTCACCTTACTCCTGTTTCTCTTCATCGCAGTGTGCTGTCAGCAGTGACTGCAAAATTGATCCCTGTGCATCATTTCCTGCACTAAAAAATGATGAAATATTTGGTTAACTCTTCAAAAGCTTGTTTTTTTTCTGGACACACTGATGAAGCTCTTGACTGGGGACGTTTTTGATCATAATGCTTCAGAATGGAATTTTTGTCCCAGAACTTTATCAGTGTTTTTTTCTGTCTTAAGGTTCGTCAGTGACACTCTTCTTTTAGAGGAAATGATGTCAGACCCACTGCTTCACCAGTACAGCATTGTGATTTTGGATGAGCTTCAGGAGCGCACGGTGGCCACCGATGTGCTCCTGGGTCTTTTGTGTGACGTCTGCCGCCAAAGGCCAGACAACTTCCATGTGGTTCTCCTCACTCACCCAAGTCTTGCTCCTCGCCTCACCTCTTTCCTGGGCCCCACTGTTCCTCATCTATCTGTTGACAACCTGCTCAGTGAACCCTCTACCAGTTGCCAGGAGGTGAAAAAGGTGGAGACACTGTATCGGGAGCTTTCATCTGGGAAGGAACCTGTGGCTGCTGCCTGTCACATGGTGTTGGATCTTCATCGAAGGGGAGAGGAAGGAGACACCCTTGTGTTTCTATCGAGTGCACAGGTATCAGTTTTACTTTATACGCCATTCTTAAAATTTGCAATAATGATAACAATAATGTGTTTTATTTTGGAGCGCCTTCCAGAACATCCAAGTTAACTTAAGGTAAAACACTGAATAGTATACAAAATCAAACAAAAGAAAGACCAATTACAGCAGTATAAAAGAGCTATAAGAGTTTTAACACACACAACAATTTTTTTTTAAATGACTCGTAAATTCTCCAGTAAATTACTAGAGAAAATACAGTACACATTAAAGCTGCAAGCAGCATTTTGTGGCCAAGCACTAAAGCAGCAAACTGAACTAAAAAACAAAAAAAACAAGAAAAGACAAACGGGGACGGGAGCTAAAAACCCCAACATCAATTACACACACGTTACACGTTACGGTTCTGAGGCGTTTGAGGCTTCGGAGACTTCGTCTAAAGCGCAAACCTCTAGGATCACCGAATCAGGTAAATTCGTCATACGTTTGAGGCAAAAATGAAGTTTTGCTAATTGTAGCGTTGTTACGACCCCCGCTAGTCACTTACAAAACACAGGAGGACTAACAGAGACAGGGATGCTGGAGTGTTATAAACGCAAGGAGTTTATTTTAAGGAAATGAGAGACAATAAGCACATGACAGGTGCGAGTTGGACTGGCAGAACAAAGGAACAAAAAGAGGAAAAACGAAAGGACAGTCACCGCAGCCAACCCACAGTGGGCTGTCGCACAGGGCACCGACCTTCTACCACTAATACAAGACACAACACAACTCAACCCTTAAGCACAAACCAAAGACCGAGAAAACCTAACAAACAGCTCTGCCAGCCAGCCTGATGAGTGTGGTCCTCCTGGAGCGTCTGGAGAGGGAGTAGCCAGATGGTGCCTGGAACACCTGGGACAAAAAACACAGACATTACAACCAGGCCAGTAGAGGGAGACAATGTAACAAGCGTTACCAAGTGGTAAAACGACACAAGCGCTTCGTACAACCTTAGTAAGAATAAGTGAGCACGTGAGAATATCGGTCAAATATTCAGCCAATATGCCAAAGCGTTAGTGAGATATGGACAAATTTCCTGTTCCGCCTGTATGTCAAAGGACATCTATATACTTTAAAGCAGGGGTGGCCAACCAGTCAGAGCCTAAGAGCCACATTTTTTTACTGTGTTACCGCAAAGAGCCACATCATACACATGGGCACACATGAACATCACCTCATCCCTTCCTCACACACACACACAGACCTCTGCTTAGCCAGATTTATTGTAAATGTCACACACCAACATCATAATGACAGAATTTGACTTCTACAGACCACGGGCCAGTCATTTTCGACAATGAACATTGTGTGCACACACAAACTCTCAGTTCAACCAAGTCCACAAACAAAAATATAATAATTAGAATATCTTTTTTTCTCTTACTATGTATGTTGCTTAGTGGGACTTCTGGCATTCCTTGCCTTGAACAATCCTCTTCAAATCTGGCTTGTATTCAGTTGTTGCCACTCGAAGCAATTCTTTCACATGGGTGTCAGTCAGAACAGATCGATGCTTTGATTTCACGTGTTTCAGGGTAGAAAACACAGACTCGCAGACGTAAGTTGACCCAAATATTGACAGTATCTTAAGCGCAGCCCGTTTGACATTGGGGTATTTTTAGATTGGCACACTTTTCCAGAACTCAATGGCCCCTTCCCTTAAAGCAGGTTTCAGTTGGTCCTCCCCAACTCAGCCGCAGCCTCATCTGTGACTAGCGGGGCTTTCAAACAGTGTGTCTCCGCATTAAATGGGTCAACGAGGAATGCAATCTGTGGCCTTTTCATTTGTAGATCACAGAACCGGGTCACGAAGCTTTCATGCAGGTTTTCAACCAGTGTTGCATATCTAGCTCTTTTCTTATTCAGGGTGACGCTGGTGACTTGCCCGCTGGCTTTTCGCAGAGTGGGAAAATGCGTTAAATCTCCCTTTTTAATATGCGCCTTGAACAGCATCAGTTTGTTGACAAACGCAAACACACTTTGCACCAGGTCAGGCAGCATTTTAAACTTACCCTGCAGGGTCAGGTTCAGTCTGTCCAAGTGACACAGCATGTCGACCAAAAAGGCCAAATCCATAATCCACTCGTGGTCCGAGAGCTCGGGATAGTCCTTGTCCTTCTCTTCCATGAACAGTTTCACTGCATCCAAAAGCTCAAAGAAGCGAGAAAGTACCTTGCCTTTTGATAGCCACCTCACAGTGCAGTGCAGCGGCAGGTCACCTGAAAGCCCTTGGTCCAGCTCAGCGATGAGATTCTTGAATTGCCTGTGGTTAAGCGCATGTGTACGGATGTAGTTGACGATTTCCATCACTGGCTTCATGACGTTGTCTAAATTCAATGATTTAGATACGAGTTGCTCCCTGTGGATGATGCAGTGGAAATTCCAAAACTCGGGAAATGTTTGGTCAGCTTTGCACAGCCCCACAAGCCCGTTCACAGATCCGATCATGGCTGGCGCTCCATCCGTGGCTATTGCAGTTAGTTTCTGTATGGGCAGATTTGCTTTTGCAAATACACCCATCATTGTTTCTTTCACATCTATGCCACGGGTTCTGTCTTTTAATGGCACAATATCAAGGAGTTCTTCTTTGATCACACAATCGTTTGACACAGATCGTGCAAATATTGCCAATTGAGGCTTGTCTTGTACGTCACAACTCTCATCCAATGCGACACTAAAATACTCACGTGCTTGAAGGTCAGAGTGCAACTGTGATTCAATAGTCATGTTAATGTCCGATATTCTGTGTTCAACAGTGTGGCGGGACAGTTGGACTTCTGATACCATTCGTTTTAGCTTGTCATTTTCAGGAGACAAGATTTCAACAACGTCACTGAGGCATTTTTTAACGAACTCCCCTTCATTGTACGGCTTTTTAGCCCGTGCAATGTTCCAAGCCAGTTGATACGATGCAAGCGTTACGGTCTCCGAGTGCTTTGTAAATTTGTGAAAAAACTGTTTCTGCTTTTCTGCCTGGCTTTTCAAAGTGTCCAACTTGTGCTTGCGAAGTTCAGTTCCTTTTGGAAATTCCTGGTCGATGTTGGCATGGAGTGAGCTGAAGTGACGCTGAAGATTTGACGCTTTGAAATGCGCTAATGACGCCTGACATATAAGGCAGAATGGCTTGCCATTACGCTCAACAAAAAAATATAAACTCTCCCATTCTGTTAAAAACGTCCTGTGTTCATCTTCATATTTTCGTTTGGCTGTGCATTTTTTCCCTGCCATTTTGAAGGCGAACTTGACACAAATTGTTTATCTTGTCCCTGCTGGGAAACTTAGCGGTATTTTCATCTAACGCGCATGCGCGTTTGGCAAAGGTGCCGTATTGAGGTGCGTCCGTATTAAGGTGCGTATTCGCACGTTAAAAAAACACAAACCCAAACGTCGATATGAACGTTAGAGCCGCATGAAACCAGGCAAAGGGCCACATGCGGCTCGGGAGCCGCGGGTTGGCCACCCCTGCTTTAAAGGGATAGTTAAGATTTTTTGACATGAAGTTGTATGAGATCCTCACCATCAGCATCATTCATCCACAGTGACTTTCCTCCCACTGCGTCCCATGAGTGGAGTTCCAGCCCAGTTTTGGTGTAGAAAGTAGTAGTTCCGTCAAGTTGCTGCTGTCAAACGGATAAAGCGTTTTGGTCCAAAAACAACATGCGTTCAAAAGAGTAATCAATTTGCATCACAAATTCTTTGCCGTGAAAAAATTCGACCTCACAATCACCTGGCACTATTTTCCCTCCGTTTGTATCACTGCACGCACCATGATCAGCTGTTTCATGGTGTTTACATTCTCGGAAGGAGACGCGTCACAGTGGTCTCCTTCCGCCTCCTTCTTCCAGCTGATGGAAAGGTGTGTGCAGTGATACGCGCAGTGATATGAACGGCATATTTTTGGGGTTGGGTGTGCCCCATGAGGCTTTTTTGTTGATCTTGGGGTCCTACTAAGCCTGCCTAATCTTCAAAGCTCTTGGTCAAACACAGAGCTTGATTTTAGAAATTTTCTAGGGGGGCGCTTTGGAGCCATTTTTGGGTGTCTCTCCATTTTGACACTGGAATCTTCAAGGGCCCCTTTTGATGGTTGTACCAAATTTCATGTGGCTCTGACATTCTCATCCAATATGACAGAAA
This sequence comes from Mullus surmuletus, assembly GCA_903171835.1. Classification (NCBI taxonomy): domain Eukaryota; kingdom Metazoa; phylum Chordata; class Actinopteri; order Syngnathiformes; family Mullidae; genus Mullus; species Mullus surmuletus. The sequence continues at coordinate 322,458 of CAESWR010000441.1, read as the reverse complement.
ACAACTTTTTTGAAATATCAAATAGCGCCACCTTGGGACAGTTATAGAAATCATTGTGACGTTTTTTTTCTAGCATTGGCATCAGGTGTGTCCTGAAGGAAACACAAGTGGGAGGAGCTTGTGTTTCCTTTATAGGGCGTGAGACAACCATGTCACCGTGGGTCCTTATGGGTTCATGGGTCTGGGTCTTTATGGGTTAAAAATTCCTAATGTAACGTGAAATGTAAACTCCTTCCCTGTATATTTTAGAGAAAAGTCCAAGCGCTCAAAATCTCAGAGAGCTCTACGCACCTACCAAATTTTGTAGTCCTTCACAAAACACACAACTGTGATAATCTATGGGGAGTGCTACCGAGCATTTTTGTTTTTGTTTTTTTGGAGCTCATTAGAATATGTGAGTCTTTGCTGAACCCGACCCGCCTACCAAATTGCACAATTCTACTCCCCCGGGAAAGGCCTCAAAATTGCAAAAACTTGGAGAGAATAATAATAATCGGAGCAGTTTCAAGAGGGCTCTCACCCGCTGCTTGCAGCAGTCAGCTTGGGCCCTAATAAAAAGAATACTGACAAACACTGTCTGTTATGAGTTCAGTTCATATGGGAGTGATAAAGCTTTATTATGTGGCTTTTATTTGGTTAGAAGGGAGGAGCCGGAATGCAAAAGGTGTTGCCCCAGCACACCTAATTTACCAGTCAAAGTAAAATGAGAGTTACGAATATAACTACGGTTCTATGAATCCCGAATGACTGTGAGAGGCGGTACTCAAGGCACTGAATGTTCCCTTTGCACATGCGCAGTTAGAGTATGTATACCCACAATGTCACTTTTGACCCCCAAGTGACCCGAGAGATGTAATATTTTCAGGTGTCATCAGAGGTTCTGTTCCTCAAGAATCTTCTCGCGTGAACACGAAGATTCCAAGTGACGAGTGTTCTGGCGGTCATTCGGGATTCATAAAACCGTAGTTACATTTGTGACTCGTTCTATTTCATCCCAACTGAATGCGTTATACCAGCAAGGTCATGAGGAACTTGGACCACATACCTCACGAAGGAGACCCTGAGGAGTCCGGCTGCAACCCACCCAACGGATGGGGAGTGGCGACATTCCCCCTGTAGAATGTAGAGAAAGTGATGGGATGAAGACAAGGCAGCAGCACATATAGCCTCAAGGGGTACTCTCCCCTAAGCAGCCCAAGACGTGGATACACTCTTAGTTGAGTGACACCTAACATCAGATGGCAGGGGTCCGCCGGGTACGCATGATTAATAATATCCACCACCCAGTCGGAGAGGTGCTGTCTGGAAAGAGCGCGTCATCCGTTAGGGCCGCCATAACAGACACAGAGCTAATCGGACTGACGAACGTCAGCAATAGCTGCTATGTACGCACTTAGGCCCAGTTCCGCGCACAACAACTCCCACCGGTCCGCCCCTCCCACTACCAGCACGGGAGCAAATCTTGCAAGGAAGTCCATCTCAGTGACTAACCCTTGTTAGCAATGGACGTGCCACTGCTAGACGGCAACATTTTCAACCTATGAGCATGTACAGAAAAAACAATCTGACATGTGGCAAGTGAGGATGAGTTACAGGCCGCTGTCACTGACAGTGGGGCATGCATTTTTAGTTTGTGTTGCCCACCATGAAAGTTGTGTAGACCCTCTACACTTTCAGTCTTGGAGTGGTGGAAAATCTTTATCTGTTCATTAAATCGCTGAAATCCAAGCCAGCTGTTCTCCCTTCATGACATTGAACACAAAGGTTCCTTGTTGGGGTCGTGGGCACAGGCTCTACAACAGACAACACAAATTGCCATTACTTTAATGAAAATAATATCCACTCTTAGCATCACTAGAGGAGCAAACTCCTGCACAAAAAGTCTTGCATAAAAGGTAATTTTACTAAAAATGTCCTGGGCTTTATACTAGACCTCTTTAATGTTGTTCCTTGCTTTACGTGTCCTTTTTAAAACGATAAAAATAGAAAGCAATAAAACAAACTTTACTTATTTGAAAAAGGATCATGTACGAGGATAAAAAACCATGATATGATCTCAACTGTGAGGTGGTTATTTGTGTCACCCCTAGTAGCTATCTTACAAAAGTTAGTTTTCTGTAAACTAATGTTTACTTTTTACTTCTTATGAGAAGTGAGAAAACATTTGCACGCAAGCATACTGCAAGTGTCTGTTTCAAGGTAAGAACACCATTTTGATGGTGATTCCCCTCAACAAATAGGAGCAGGGGGCAAGTGTGTTTTCACTTTCACAAATCAAGCTTACAACCTTTCTTACCTTGGCTTATGGAGACATTTTTTGTGAAGGCTCTGTGAGCTGTATTCAATAGTCCAATAGTGGGCAAACAGTTAGCCCACCTCTGCTCAGAAGTATTAACAACAAAATCACACAACACAACATAGAGACAAAATGTTTTCAAAAATATCTTGTTTTTTGGATAGCAAACCATTAAATTCTAATTATGTGAACATAACCATAGCACCTTTCTGCCCAGAATCCCTGCCAGGTCTGGTTTAATTCAAGGTCACCTTCTATGCGGCATTTGACACAATTTCATTTAGTTGCCAGAGGCCTAAAAACATTATTTTAAAGGTTTTTTCCTGCAAAAATTCAACTTTGGTACTTAAAGTTTGGTCTAAAAGTGGCTCTGGTGAGCTTTCCTGATAACGGGCTGTTTCTGTGCCTGTACCTTTAAATGTCAATGAGCTGTGTCTGGCCACGCCCACTCCACTCTCCTATTGGCCAGGGGATGTGGCTTTCTCTGCCGTACGTTCTTAGCGTACAATACGCTGTTTTTTACTGCAGAAACGCTGTTGTTCAGCCGTACCTAATTGATGCAGAATCGGATGCAGAAGTAGAGGTTCCCTTTCCCCAACATGTTTGGATTATGCGGCTGCAGCAGGAAGTTTCAGAATTGTTGGTTCATTTTTTTCTAAATCTCTTATTTTGTTCATATGTGTTGTTTCAGTTATTACCATTTAGCTAAGGCTAGCTCCAGCTAACAGTAAGGCTCATCTTATCTGGGGGGCTGGTCGACAGCAGCCTCCACTACAGCTGGGGGGCGTGGCCAGTGACTCCCATGTCACAAGTTTCTAATTCTAACGCTCGTTTCACAATGGGCAAAAAATGGAGAAAGCACGTAAATGAAGTGACAGAATTTTTTCATTTTTGGATCGCATAGTTATGCTACGGGGACACACATGACCTTGAGAAAATGAATTTGGCCTGGAAGGTGACCTTTAAAATTAGTGCCCTGTGTATGTGTATATGCCTGTGACACTTGAGTTCAATTTGTAAATCAAATAAGTCAATGGTAATATTGCTCTACTGTTTTTACAGTCTCAGTGGGTATTTTAAGGAGTGGATTAAAAGTAGCATCTGCTCTCTCTTCATTCTCTGCAGGAAATAGAAGCATGTATGTCCCTGCTGGAGACTGAGAGTGTAGCTTTGAGTCCACAGCAGGGCACTCTGAAAATCCTCCCACTCCACGCTGCACTTGGTGGGTTGACCCAGCAGGTGTATGAGTCTAACCCTGACGCTTCAACACTGAGGGACAATGACAGCTCAGAAGGTGTGGATTGCTCTGCACCGGGAGGTCAAGGGGTCAAGAGGAAAGTTATTCTCACAGACACCCTGGCAGAGGCCTCCTTCTCCTTACCAGCAATTCGATATGTCATTGATACAGGTCTACAAGTGAAAACTGTGAGTTTCTTTTCATTATGGACACAACAGTGTGGGTGAATTGCATATTAATCTAATTATTATTATTTCTTGTACGTAATATCGTAAATTTCAACAGATTTTTTTCTCTTTAAGGCTGCATTTAGACAATGTTTACAGAAATAGAAAGTCTGTTCCTTTGCAGAAGCATTTAGCATACACATGGTAATATTATGATAAGGATGCACGTTCACACAGATCCACTATTATGACTGAAAAAGCTAGAGTGAACAGAGTCTCTCAGCCCTGGAGGCTCTGCAGCAGCAGTTCATGTGGCCGCCTAGCGGACAGCCTGTTTGAAAGTGGTGATAGAATTATTTCAAACTGTTGAGAAATAGTCCACTTTCCATTATAACACATCAACCATCCCACTCAAGTATCCTTCTCTGGAAATCTGTGAGCAATAAACGCAGAGGCACTGCGAGAAGCAGCTGCTGCTTCCTTTGGAGGTCTGTAGCAGGCAGGGTATAACCGGTATGACAGAGGTGTTTTTTCTCGGCTCTCCTCTGAATGAATGGATGAATAAAGTTTATGAAAGCAGCATTAAATAGTTTGCTGACTGCTGACAATTGCACAGTTGCAGAGATGCAGAGAGATGTAGAGATAATAATGATGACGTTATCAAGACTTTTCACTCTGAATCCCTTTTTCAAAAGTTTGCAGATCCAGGTACTCTGGGCACCATTCTTGAGTAAACTAACAGTATTGTACAAGCCAGTTTAGTTTGTCTTAGCTCTTCTGCTGACACCTGGCCTGTTACCAACTGTCAGTCAAACACATATACACCCCTCAAACATCACCCGTTATTTTTTTCCATACTTATCAATGTCCTTAAAATGATTGTATTTCACATTATGTTTCAATGCAACAGTTAACATGACTGAAGTTGGACTTTTAAGATCTCACTCTTGTGTTTGTTGTATGTGTTCCTTCATTTTCTACCAAAGGTTTACAATCCGCAAATAAGAGCAAATTCACAGGTTCTGAGGACGATCAGCAAACACCAGGCTAATATGCGAACTCAAAGAGTGAACAGCCAACTTCCAGGTAGTGTTAAAGTTTTTTTTCTGCTGCTCAATATTGCCTAATGAAGACATCTAAAGGTGCTGGTGGGAACATTCATGTTTTGTTGATCATAGCCCACTCTGCTCATTGCATTTATGTGCATTTCTTTTGGAAGAGAGGAGAAGAGGACACAACACTTCCGCTACACTCTTCCACAAACTGTGCAGACAGCACTGTAAACGATACAAAGCCAAGTGGTAATATGTTGCACTGTCACATGATGTGTAAGAAAACGTTACAAATATATAAGTTCTGCTGTAAACAATGAAGAACTGAACTGCCTGTTCACTCCCTGGCTTCCGTCTACTCGCTAACTAAATCCCTGGCTGCAGCAGAGCTGGGGAGTGAGGGATCCAGGCCGGGGAAGCAAGCACAGCTTCCCCACTCGCAATGCCCACTCCTACAGGCTAAACACTCTGGCCACACTGGCCTATTTTTGTGACTGAAGTAATTTATAACAGAGTTTTTCTTACACATTATGTTACAATGCAACACATTACCTCTATACTTTGCATCTTGCAAATTGCTGGTTGCCAAATGGTTAGAGTGTATAGCCAAAGTATAGTGTCCTCTGTTCTTCAATCTTCTCTTTTTCTCCTTGCTGATGCTCCTTAAGCAACTGACATCTATTTCAAAGTGAACCTAAACAATATACAATCAGGACTCCTGACGTGAACTATGCATGGACACAACCTTTTGAAACGCCTACTTTGATTGTTCCTACATGCATCCACTGTGAATTGAACCATTTAGCTATTTCAGGCTGAATTGATCTAAGAAAGTTGGGGCGTTCATTGGGAAACTTCCATCCCAAAAAAACTACTACTGATCTATGTAAAACTGAAACAAACTGACAAGTGTGTCCATGTATTAAGATTCCGTCCACTTAAAGCTGACAGCTTATAAATAAAATGTCTCTGAGCCTGCTGCTACAAGCCTGTCACATGTATAACCACATATGCCCACACTGTGTAGAGGACTGAACATTACATTTTATTCTAACATTATGTTTTTTCCCAGCAGCACAGTCCAATACCAAAGATATTGGTGCAAGCTGGTTAACTAATCTAGCCATAGCTAGCTAGCACCATTTTCTCCCTGATGATATCAAACAGGGTCTTATAATTCATATTTAAGGAATTATTGAATAATCAACTGGCACTATAGTCCAGCTGTGGGCTGAAAATAAGATTATTTTACTACGTAAACAGGAAAGTTCTCTATCAGACTGGTTATCAAAGCTCTTCACATGTAATGGTAATGGTTTTCACTATAGGGATGCACCGATACTGGTATCGGGCCGATACTGGTCTCATAAAATAATAATGATAATCCATTTATTCTGTAGAGCGCTTTTCTTAAAACTCAAAGATACTTTACAGTTTCAGTTTAAAAACAGTGAAATAAATAAGTAAAACAAACAAATAAAAGAAGAGAGTGAAACATAGCATAATAAAACAACTGATAAAAGAACACAGTGAGACATCTAACAATAAAACAAAGTAACGGAGGTGGGTTTTGAGGGTTGAAAGCTATTGTAAACAGGTGAGTCTTGAGCTGGGATTTGAAGGTGTGGAGGTCCGGACAGTTACGGAGGTGGGTGGGAAGGGAGTTCCAGGGGGAGGGGGTGGCGATGGAGAGGCTCTGTCTCCCCAGGTCCGGTGTGTGGTCTGCTGTGGTGGGGAGAGAAGGTTGCAATGGGAGGTTGCGGGAGGGGTTGTGGTGGTGCAGACGGGGGGGGGGGTCCACGATCCACGTGTCGGCAGAAAGCGGCGTTTTAAGCGTCTGCGGTCCGGTGGGCTGGCGGTGTTTCCCCGGCCTGTGACGCCTGGAACCCACCGCATACGGAACGGCAGCGCTCCGATGCGGAACGGCTGGCGGATCGAAATCGCGAGCAATCACGCACATTGTTTATAATGGTTGCGTATTCGATCCGGCTGCGCTCCGGATGCGGTGGGTTTTGGCCGTGAGTGTGCGGATGCGTCGCCGCGTCCCCACGGAGGATGATGTGACAGAAATCCATGCGTTTGGGGAACATGTCAGAGGGTCTACATGGAGAAACGCTGCCTCCTTATTAGTGTTTAGCAGACGCGTGTTGGTAGCCGCGTTCTTTGTTTACTTCCGCAATCTATTGTTCAGCGTCATAACGTACGACAGAGAAAAACACAGGCACGCAGCTCTCACAGCGTCTCAGACCCGCGACTGTTGGAAGCTTGAAAGCATTAAAGAAAATGCTTATTTTTCATTTATCATCACTCGTTGTAAGAAGCAGAGAATAGAATAAAACCTGTCTTCCAATTAATTGCATTTTGCCT
>CAESWR010000441.1:296353-315226 GCA_903171835.1 Mullus surmuletus | reverse complement strand
TTGTTCAGCGTCATAACGTACGACAGAGAAAAACACAGGCACGCAGCTCTCACAGCGTCTCAGACCCGCGACTGCTGGAAGCTTGAAAGCATTAAAGAAAATGCTTATTTTTCATTTATCATCACTCGTTGTAAGAAGCAGAGAATAAAATAAAACCTGTCTTCCAATTAATTGCATTTTGCCTAATAGTTTTTGGGGGTTGTTTTGGTGGTAGTAGTATCGGTATCGGTACTCGGTATCGGCAAGTACTCAGATCCAAGTATCGGTATCGGATTGGTTGAAAAAAAAGGGGTATCGTTGCATCCCTAGTTTTCACACATTCTAACCCATAGTTACAAATACTAATGGCAGAGTTCTGTCAAAATGAAAACCTACTCGTTCAGTGTCTTGCTTAATGTCACTTCAACACTCTCTGAACTGGTGACCACTGACTGCTTATTCCATTTATATGATAACAGCTACTCTGCTTGTTTTTTCCTATTGGTTTCCAGGACTCTGTGTACGTCTTTATCCTCAGTCTTTATATGACAATGGAATGGGGGAGTCTCACTGTCCTGGAGTGATGGAGGAAAACCTAAGTCACTTGGTGCTATTACTCAAGAGGCTGGATATTGCTGACATGGGACAGTGCAAATTCCTGGACAGACCAGGTACCATAATGATCTCCTTTGAATGACACAACATTTAAAGATAGATTTTGTTTTTGCATATCTTCAATTGGCAGCACAATAATGTGATTGTTATTATTTCTATACAATTTGTCTTTATTTTCTGCATTAATAACTGGTAAGCAAATGTTCCTGGTGCTGTGCTGTCTGAAAATATATGGTAAATAGTAAATGGGCTGCATTTATGTTGTGCTTTTCTACCTGGAATGTACTCAATGTGCTCTTATATACTACATGTCCTCATTCACCCATTCACACTCAAATTCACATAATGATGGTAGAGGTTTACGACAGCCATATTACCTACTAAGTCATGCCACCTGCACACTAAGTGCCAAAATGAATGTGATGATGACCGTGGTGCAGTTTTTTCATTCATATTACAAAAGCTCAGGTAGAACAATTTCAGTGCGTCTGTCATCATTCCCATGGTCAAACAACACAGCTAACAGTTTAGAAACAATAGTTTCCAGTTGCTAAAAATGTAGATTAATTCGTTGAAATACCGTGCTCCATGAATGGGATAGACCATCAAGATCTTTCACATCTATATTTCTTTCCCCTCCCTTTGACACATTGTCAGCGCCAGAGGCTCTTATGCAGGCCTTGGAGGACCTGGACTACTTGGCAGCTCTAGATGATGATGGCAACCTGTCAGAGGTGGGCATCATAATGTCGGAACTGCCTCTGGAGCCAACACTAGCTAAAGCCCTCATAGCTGCCTGCGAGTACGACTGTGTTGATGAGCTGCTCACTATAGCTGCCATGCTAACAGGTAGAAGGAACAAGCATTTGTGAATTGGGAGGGATACTTAAATGGAAATTGAAATATGAAAACAAAATATTTGTTTTGTCCTCTGCCAGCTCCTTCATGCTTCCTGGCAGTAGAACCAACCAGAGTGGAGACTGCCACCACTCATTGGAGACCACTAATGCACGCTGAGGGTGACCACCTGTCTCTCATCAATATATATAATGCTTACATGGAACGTAAGTATTTTGTACACACATTTTTTTGTTTCAGGTCCCCTCCTAAGTAGAACATTAGTTAAACGATTGGAACTGAAAATACAATCTTAGTGTTCTGTCGAAACCGTTTCACATTATATTTTACTATCAGTAATAACATCAGAAATCAAGAAAATGATTCAATAATATGTTATCCAAGAGTACTTGAGTTTAGCATCAGTCGCACAGTGGGGGCCCTGTTGAGTAAATAGTGTTTGTAATTAAAGTTTGATGAATGACAATAGCATTTATTTGACATTTGCAGATAATCAAGAAGAGGCGTGGTGCACCACAAACTTTCTCAGCCAAACTGCCTTACAATTGGCAGTTGTGATCAGAGAAGAGCTGCTTGAAGTGATGCAACGAATAGAATTGCCTGTGTCACCTCCAGCATTTGGATGCCAGGACAACTGCACAAATATAAAGCGTGCTCTTATCTCAGGCTTCTTTCTTAAAGTAAACACCGTTTTCTCTGAATTGCATATGGCATTGTTTCAACTCCATTTTCATAGTTGTTGCACTATTGTACTTGGTTCATGATTGCTTCTTCAGCTACTTCAAAGTGCAATATCTGAACAATTGGATGAATTGCCTAAGATTGTGTTTCTGTGAAAATATTCATATTACCAAAAATCTTTTTTTTTTCTCTTTATGATCAACTATCAGCCAAACACAAAATTAAAGTGCTAGGCAACAACTAAAAATAAACTAAAACTAAAGTAAAAACATTCTCTCTTCTTCAGGTGGCTCATGATGTAGATGGCTCAGGCAACTACCTCCTGCTGACTCATCGCCATGTGGCTCACCTGCATCCATTCTCCTCCTACGTGTGTCGCCAACCATCCCCATCCCCTCCCACCTGGGTCCTTTACCATGAATTCACCATCTCCTGTGACAACTGCATCCGCATTGCTTCTGAAGTCCACCCACAGATGTAAGTCAAGGCCTGACTGAATGATGCACATTTCAACTAAATATTGCTCATAATAGTTGGGTGACATTCTAAAAGAACTGTCAGTGCAGTTAATCAATAAAGCGTATTTTCTAAATGTTGAACCTTTAATGTCAGTGGTTTGTTCCATATTCTGACATGACGTAAGAACTGGACATAACCGTTTTGGTTGTTGATAAAAGCTGAGTCATGTGCCATAGGATGGTGGAGCTAGCCCCTCAGTACTACCTGGGAAACCTGCCATCCAGTGACGGCAAGGAGCTGCTGATCAAGCTGAGACAGAGTCTGGATCTCCAAACATATGGGCAGGATCAAGTGTCAGACATCCACAACAGGACTTGCAGAGATGGAAATGCTGAAGAAACAGGGGAAACTCACAATCAGAGCAGCACTGAGCTTTGTATTGTCCAATGAGATGGGTCGCAATAAGACTCAGAGTTTCTCAGGAGAAGACAATAAACACACAGCTGTCACTTTATTGTTTGATTTCCTGCTTTGTGTGAATTAGTCTTATTTGAGGCCATGTCATTTTGATGTGTGATTATGAATATACAGTGGCTTTGAAAATGTTCAAAACCTGTGTTTTATTGTGCAATTTACTTATTTATAAAATAATTCACATTATTTGTTTTTATGTAGCGATTATGTATATATACACATTTATTTATATGTATGTGTGTGTATGTGTGTATATATACATGTATACATATATATATATATATATATATAAGTGTGTGTGTGTGTGTATATATACATATATATATGTGTATATATACACTTTTTTTTTTACAAAAGCAGTTATCATGGGGTCGTACAAATGCACAAAAAACGGGAAAGTGAAGGGATTTGAATGCTTCATTCAATCACTGAGGTATCATAATTGGGAGTATGTAATATTCACTACTTGAGTAAGCTGGGACACCAGTGGATGTGCTTTGATATCAATTCAACGAAATTGGTTAATCAACATCTGTGGTGACACTGTAACTTTGAGCCACGGTGTTTTATTTTGCTCCTAATTTTGATACTGTTTGCATAATGTTTGTGTTTTCTGCTTAGTGTTCTCTAAACTTTTGTATCATTAATTATAAAGCATTGTCTAAAGAGGATTCTTAATGTCCTATTTAATATGATAAATCAGTCAATACATTGTGACTTTCAACTACGAGTGTGTGTTTTGTACTGCACTAGAATGATTTTATATTATATAATATATATATATATATATATATCTGATCACTCTGTGTGGACTTTATTGTAAGTTATATTTGTCATATGAAGCGGCGCCTTTATCTTCCCTAAGCCCTTTTCTGGAAGGGAATGCATTTTTGCTTTTAAATATATTCTAAGTAATTGCACTTCCAAAATGGTGTGTGACAATTTCAGATTGAAGCAGTATATTGTAATTTGCTGATCTCATCTCTATTGGGTTGAGTTCCACTAATTCTGGACACTGCAGAATCATTTGCTCGCTGCGCCTTTTTCATACCGTTTTCCCCAGATTGTTATGCAGGTCTCGTGTTAAATATTTGCAGTCCTCACACACCGAGACAACCCCTTCAAAAGCAGTATCACATGCTTTTGAGTGCGCCACCACAACTCCTAAATAGTACTTCTTCAGTGGAAGAGGAATGCTCTGTCTGTCGTCAAAGGAAATTTTTGTCCTGTGATAAAATAAAGAATCCATCAGACTACCCTCCCCGTGGAAGGTACTTGTACCAAATAATTAGACACATATGACACATATTTGTACTAGTGACCAATGCAACTCCCAATCAGATACAATCAGATACATTTCTTTAATTTATTTTCTGCTTGTTCAAATCTCAGTTGAGTTGCTTATGTGGTCAGTATTTGATTACTTTGGCCTGCTTTTGTCTTATGGGAATTGGCAACCAAACACTATCTGAAGGCTCAGAACAGTAGTTAATACATGATATATAGAATAGTCTTTGTCACTAAATCAGAAGAAATTAAAATCAGCAACCGAGAACTACAAATCATTGTCGTTTGTGCAGGATTCTCCAGTGTTTCATTTTGGGAATTGTTTTGGTTCATGTATATTGAATGGTGTCTCTTTTTATTATTATTATTATCATTATCATTATTATGCCTGGTCTACCGTTTCAAAGCTTAATTGAAATATCCAGCCAATCAATGGTGATCACAAGCAGGGCCGTAGCCAGGATTTTGAAAATACAGGTCATTTTATCGTGGGAGGGGTCGGGCCAGTGCCATCACGTCGATCATGTTCCTCATCTATGAAATTATATATATTGGCCTAAATTAATGCAAATTCACACAATCTATTACAACATGAATGGTCTTCAATGAATAATATTTCAAAGTTTATTTAGCATCATCCATTTCATGTAGAAACACTGAAATAACATTATTTAGCCCACATGAATGTCAATTGTCAAAACACGCTACCTGCCTTTTCATTGAACACCAATGCTACTCATTTGTGTCCAGAGGCATCCTATAGTTACAAGAAAAGAGGGGACTTAATTTCAACATGAATTGAAATGGTGACACCCCTCTCCCTCCCTCAATATACATTATATGAGGAAAATATCACTCTCTCCACCAGCAGGAAGGGAGAGACAATGTTTCCCGCTGATTACGTTACTGAACCTAATTACAAGACGTAATTTTGATATAGAAAGAATACCAAGGTCATGACCTCGGTGACCTCAATGGTAGCTAAGGCCATGATCACAAGCAGATCCACAGAGGAACATTGTCAAAGGAAAGTTTGATTCCTTAAAGCTGTGAGTGGTGTGAGAAAGGACCAAAGAGCAGAACACTGCACTCAAGTGCAAGGGTTTATTAGAAAACATGACCAATTCGCAGCTTGACCTTTGAGCCTTGGAGACATCAGGTGGCGGGGAAGGGCATACGTGAGATGGCGTCATCGGGGGTGGAAGGCAGGTCAGATTACCAAGGCTGAGATGAGAAGACGAGGTCCAGTGCAGAAGGCAGGTCAGGTTTCGGTGAATCAGGTGGCAGAGACTGGACAGAAACAGGCAAGGTCGGCCCTGGGAAAACCTGGCAGAAAACCGCCGGAAAGTCATGCATTCGACAGGACAATCTGGCAGAGAACAAAGCGAGGGAGGGGCTTAAATGGTGTGGCGACAGGTGCTGGTCGTTGCTTTTGATTGGGGAGCAGGATTGGCTGAGGAGGTGAGAGAGTGGCGCTTCGTTCAAGGTGCTCAGGCACACTACGTAAAAACGGCAACCATGACAAAAGCTCAGTTAAGTAGTTAAAGATGTTGCAATGAAGTGGTCTGCGTTTCTGGGTGTTATTTGTGATAAACCCACTTAATTCAGTGATTCTCAAAGTGTGGAGCAGGCCTCATGAATGGAGACATGAGGGGGGCAAAAAGTATAAAATATTGCAGTGCCACCAGTGACTGGTAGGGGCTGGTGGGGCTTGATCACCCTTGTTCAAAGTGGGGAATGACCCAAAAAGTTTGAGAAGCACCATCTTAATTGTATCTTTGAGGTGGAGAGCTTTTGACAATTGAAATTGAAACCTTGAATAGGTTAGGGTTACTTAGGGCGAAAACTGTTAGCATCTTAATTATATGCACTTCAACTTCACAAATGAAACTCAACATCATTAAGCGTTTAAAAATTATTTTTTTTCTTCCTCTTTTTCCTAAATTACCATCAGTCTGTAGAGTCACTTCCCCCTCAATATATCAATTTATAAGGAATAACTTACTCATTAACTACAGTACATACAGCACACTGGATGGAAGTGAACCCAACACTCGTATATTTGGTTTTATTGTGGTTACTGCACAAGAAGCATCTCTAACAGCGGTCTAATGATCACATGCTGGCAATTCAACTGTTCAGCTCGGTTGTTGGGTGCTTTAGGAGGCAGTTGCATACAGTGCACTGAGACAAACATTAAGTAAGTATTCCCCGCAGAAGAGGCTTTTTCAGGACTTCTTCATTGGTTTATTTCCTCAAAGCAGCTTCCCTCATCATGTGGTACTGCTCCTCATCTTGCTTGAACATCTTCAGCTCCATCTCAGTCTGCATTCGCATAGACTAGAACCACAAAGAAGATTACAGGTACTGTGATGTATAATTAAATGATTTCTCATGAGAGCCCAAGTTCATGGTATATTTTGAGGTTGTCATTTTGGTGGTAGCAATACTGGCTTCAGCAGAGACAGCAGTGTACTTTAATAGTTTGTCTATTGGTCAGCAGGATCACACAATAACTGGCCAATGAGCTTTAAACACAGCTCCTTTATTTCCTGTATTTCAGTATTGGACACACTGATCAATCCATCTTACTTATAATCAGTGTCTAATAATGAAAGGCGGGAAATAAAACAGCTGGCTACAATTCATGGGGGTAGTGGAGCTGTGCAAAAAGCCAATTTCCTAGAAACTTGTGAAAGCATGGAGCAAGCTTGTGGCTGCAGATCGAGGATTTCTTCACACTCTAAAAACACTGTTAAAAAATGCAAAAAATACTATGGCCGCTTCTTCGAAGTGTATTTTTCCAGCAATAATTTACCAAATGTATCCATTCATTTCAAGGATTCAATGTCAGTCCTGATTACAGGCTGGGTTAGTTTCATGACGTTGAAACTTGATATTTTAATGCTCGAGAGTGTTTAACCGTGTATTGGTGGTTTCAGGTATAATGGAAAGGGCCACATAAAACAATGTGAACACACCTCTAGGTCTCTGGTGATGGCGTGGTTGGGACCGTGGGTGACCATGAGAATGCGGTAGGCTTTGCAGATCAAACCATGGCCCATCTCAATCTGGCCTGCATGCCAGTGTGTCACACCAGCACGCATGATGGCCATGCCCAGCTGGGCATTGTTGTGGTGGTATAAATTCCTGTGGGGAAAAAAAGCACTATTGGTTCATATTTTAGAAAACAGCAACAGCTTGGAGTGCACAAGATAAACACATTCATATATAAACTACTGGCAGTATAGAAAGGTGGGTATTAAGAGTGCCACCCAAAGTAACAACACATTAAAAGAGAATGTGCATATATTCAATGAGACCAGGGAGAGATGTAATAAAGATGTTAATATTTTCATTAATTGGACAGATATTAAAAGCCTGCTTTAATGCTGCCAAAATACAAATTATTTAAGATGTATCATAACTCACATGTATCCCTCCACCATCTTGTGAGCATAAGTTGAAGCCTCAGAGAAGGAGTGCAGATATGATAGCACCTCACTAAGTACGCTAAGCACACGCAGTCTGTGCAGGTGGGTGTCAGCCAGCACATTCTCCTGCTTCTCCAAACACTCCTGGCACAATTTCACAACCTAAAATGGGGAAAGGTCAGGAAGAGCAAAAGGGCAGTCAAGGGAGAAGAATGATAGGCACAAAGGGGGAAAAGGAGAGGAGCTCTGCACCTGGTGGTAATCCCCCTCAATCCGAGAACTCTCAATCTTCTCCAGACACTCTTGACTGAAGGCAGTAACTGCTTTCATTTTATCAGCAGATGGCTGAGAGACACAATGAAAGTAGAAAAAAAAAAATTATATACAATATATGCACTGCTTTTGTTTGCATCTGGAGTAAAAACCTCAAACTGCTCTTCTCTCACTTTACTCTCTGCAGCAGCCATCATCAGATCATCCTTGATGTGCTCGCAGCAGTGCTGGCAGGTGCACTCAAAATGGAAATGCTCCCTCAGCTTCTTCTGGCGATCAGTAGACAGGTTGAGGAAGTCTACATAGCTGACAGTCAGTTCCTCACCCTCAGGGATTTTACCGAGAGCACGCAGTTCAATCCTAAAGGTGGGAAGACAGGATAAATTATTCTGCCTTCAATATATATTTAGATTAATTAAAAAACATTTGAACCTATCTATATATGCCTTTGTCTGATTAGATAAATGGAAATATCTGCTCTGGAAAGTTAATCTCTTGAGGAGGCAAGTGCGTACCTTCTCTGAGAGTGGAGTGCGGAATTCACAGCTGTCTGGCTGCAAAAGAAACATGCATTTAGTTTATTTGCCCAATAAACAGGAGTAGGCCTACTGGATAAAACATCATATAGTTTTAAGTGATGGATAAACATTCAAGATTAGTAGTTTAAATGATACCTCACTAAACAAAGTGTATTTGCGTAAAAATATTTTGAAAATATTTGTTTCATTTATTGTTTCCCTTCATTTTAGCTAGTCAACAGCTCAAAGAAGTTTGTATACCTACTTGCCGTGATTCAGGATGACAGTGCAGTTGGGCCAACAGTCATGGTTGACCAGACACAGGTTGGGGAAAATGCCCACACCAACAGCCTGTAGGCCTCTTTGGTCACTCAGCGTAAATCCATTACACTTTATCTACAGAGAGAGGGGGTATACAAGTATAGAGTGACTTGATATTTAGTGGTTTGAAAGGCTAAATGTCTAATTTCAAGACAAAACTGATGCCCAGGTGAATAATATTGCATCAAATCATAATTACAATGCCAAAGATGTGTGAGATGTAATCAGCAGAGTGCTTTTTGCTCCCATACGACCAGTATTCCTGGAAGTTGTGCACATCCGTGTTGAGTTGCTTGAGGTCTTGCTCTGACAAGTCAGACACGTGGTCCTCCAGCTGATCCACTGAGACCAGCTGACTGTCTGTCACGATGCCTGTGTCCTTGTGAAGACGCCACAGCAAACGAGCAGCCAGACTAAGTAAGGGGAGAAAGGGTATGGGATGAGGGTAAGACAAATTCATGGTCCAGAAATTGAGCATTTACTACATCCTTATGGATGGACTCCTCTTTCTTACCGAACATTCTGATTGGGTGCTTTGCCAATCTTCCTGATTGCTCCACACTCCCTCTTATGTTCGTTCCAACATGCAGTCTGGCAAGTGCGGTCGCAGTAATGGGCAAACTTACACTGGGCGCAGCGGTGCAGATTCGCCTGGCGGCGGAAGCAACTGTGGCACACTTGATTGGCTAGACTAAGAGGAGACAAAAGAAAGAAATATTGTAGTTACACTGCCTTCAGTCTGACTGGGCGATGGGTGCTTCGTGCACATATAAATTGCAGACAAAGTCATTTGTCCGTTCATAAGAGCTAGTAGTAAGTAGGATTAAACCACTTCCTTATTGCTTATAGTGTCTTAACACATACAGGTAGTACCATGAAACTTTTATCACAAAAAGCCTATGTGGACAATACAACACATTTGCATATTGCACATTGCACTATGGGTCTCTTGTAGCTTCTCTTAAAAATACACTCCAACTGGTAGATCCAGATCAATTCCAGGTGGAGGTGGTTCCATGGACTGTGAGTGTCTGGATACTCCGTGGGACATTCACAAGGCAAGGATGAAACACATAATATTCTCTCTTTATTTTCAAACAGGAGTAAACACTTTGCGCATGTTAACACAGAACATGACCACCTCCCACAGCTCAGAAAATAACATGGCAGTGAGTCTCTACATGTAAAAATGATGCCTCTTTATTTGTATTTAGGAGATGCATGTTGATAACTGTGGCCATTGTTTATTTCGCAGTGTTCTGGCGCTTCAACATGATGACATTCTAAAAGGGGAAAAAAACAGCGACACAGCTCTCACGAAGAAATCAGACCCCCTGGCAGCGTGATAGTGTCCAAATGCCAAATAAAGGTGGGTCGAACCGAGGTTACAAAAAACCCTGCATAGATGGGCTAATTTCAGTGTGAAAGAAGCTTAATAGTATTACTGTGAAAAGTCAAATCAGTGAATTCATTTTCTACAGTTTGCATGTTTTGAACAAAAAGGCTTCAAAGGGTGAGCTCACAGCTACATACTGCATGTTTCTGTCTGTATAAATATTTATTGAACAGTGTTTTGTGGTTGTCTAGGAATACAGTGAACAGACCTGTTAAAACTTCTGATGGTTGTTGGAAATGTATTTAAAACCTTGCGCAGCTTCACTTAAACTCATACACACACTGTAGCTCTTTACTCAGTGTAGCTCTTAACAGCTCATGTCTTACATTAAGAAGATTATACTGGTATAAATCTGTTGCTCTACACACCCTCACTGTGCCAAAGTCTTGCAGCTGCTAGCTCTTATATGGCACAAACAGTACGCTACCAGATCTGTGTGTGACGTTCCATCTAGTAGACGGACAGGTTGTACTTAGCTTTAATACTCATAAAATGCTATTTACTGACAAAAATGGGAATAGAAACAGAGCACATTTCTTCTCCAGCTTGTTTGCTCGGTAAAACACATTTATGTTATCAATTTTGCGAAGCATAAATACAATATCAAAATCAATAGATAAAACTGTTAATTATTTTTGAACCAGAAATGTGTAACAACAATTTTACACATCAAGCCCTATTTTCTACTTTGTGCAAGTCTTGTCCAAGTGCAAATAGAAGGGCAATAATGTCCATTGCTATGTGCCATTATTGAAGTAAGCTGTAATCACACCCACACAAGCACATCCTTTCATGTAAGCAATTGCATTGTAACTGGTTATGGCCACCAATGAAAATGTGGATAGATGAGACCTATAGATAGAAACAAAAGTTGTTTTTTTAGTTCCCCAAAGCTCAACTGGAACTTTCCTCAGGGATAAGATAAATAGATAAATAGAATGATTTATCTCCCTATCTTTCTGTAGGGAATTAATTTGTAATTAATCTTGTCAATATCAGTCTTTTTGATAATCTAAAATTTACACTTTTTGTATATTTTCAAATATGTTAGTCCAGTCAATCTTTTCACTGAGAAAGAATCATTACACTTTCCAAAGCTCTTGATGCAACCTTTTATGATGGCAAAAAAGATTTCTGCTCACTATAATCCTGACTGTAAATAAAAACCAAGCAACAACTATTGGCCCTAGGTCTGAATACAACTGTGCCATTCATAGTTAGATTTAATTAAACTCTTTTGCTGAGTGTTTGTTCCAAAGTCGATTTACGTTTGAAATCCAAACTTGCTATGCTCAAGTTCACATGACACCACAACAGCTTTCTCTTTGCTTGTGTCATGGGAGACCAAGAAATGAGGACACAGCACTGGGAGGGTTAGGGAAAACAGTCCAACTATGCACAAGATGTTTGTCAGCTATTTGTGTTCTGTGCACCATCTTGTCCATAAACTACAACAATTTGAAGACTCATACCTGTCAAAGACGACAGCAGAAAAACTGGCCTCAGAGAAGACCACTTCCCCAGCATTGAGCTCTTTAGAAGCCCTCAGACCACGGCCTTTCTTCCCAGCATCAAACAGCTCAGCACTCTCCATGTTCCCCACAGTCATCGTACTTGCCCAAAAACGAAGGAGTCAGAAAGGAAAAGAAAAAAGGTGGGACGGGCCGAGGGCGAAGGAGTTTAGCAAGCAGCAGGCAGTGGAGAGATGTCATGAAATTCTCACACACATTGCAGAGCACTGGTCCTCTCCTTGCTTAGCCCGATCCTACTGCTGCCAAAAATAAATTTACCCCCACTAAAGGTTGTACCACTTTCACACAGTAGTAAGGGGGGCTAGCAGTGGGAAATAAGAGGAGACGGGGGAGGAAGTAGAGGTAGAGGTGGTCTAAGGGTGTAATGCTGGGAGTCGCCCCTTGTTTGGATTGGTGCCTCCTGTGGTATTTTTGTCTGTGACAGCTGTGGTTGTCTGTCAGTGACACATGATGGAAAACAGAGATGTTCAAACTCTTTTTGATTCTTTTTCCAGTGGGGGCAGGTTGTTCCAACATGTAACATTAAACATTATACTAGTTCTCAAGCCTGGTAAGATTAACATTTTAACATGATAAAATATGCAATGATTGTGAGGTGCAACCTTGTGTAAAAATGTAAAAATATGTAATTACTTTCTGATTACATATTTCTAAAACTTTGAAGTTACCCAAATACAAAATATGCTGACTCTCAAGGCCTTGTCACCACTTCAAACGTGTTGGCAAGAATCGTTCCTACCCTCATTAATCAATAATGTCACAACAATCAAAAATGACAAGGTATGCTTGTCATTTGTGTCAAACATATACTGATTGCAGAGTAATGCATACAACACCAGATAATAAAAATTTAGCATAGCGAAATAGCATTTTTATTGGGTGCTACAGTTTTTGAACTGAAGCATATTACTCCCAACCTGAAAAACACAATTTATGATGACTGTTATATAGCTGTACAAGCACTGCAAAAATAAATAGTACTCTAGTGTTTTCATAGATTCTTTCCCTAAATTTTGGTTTAAAGAATGAAGTCTGAGGTAATTAAAATGACTATTTAAAAGGAGCATTAAATCACAGCAATTTATGAGAGCGTGAATTTGAGAAAAAAAATTGTGTAGAAAACACAACAGTAATATTCCAGGTCATCCTAAAACACCGGATTTATGCATCATTTAATATAGCCCAAATAAATTTATTTAGAAGAGGTATACTATTGGAGTAGGATATTTATGCCGCCTAGGGCAGGATAGGATCCAATTGATCAAACAAATGTTACATATTTAATAGAACATTTATAGTAATTTAATCATAGTAAAATAGTAATTTATTAGAAGAAAAGACAATGATTTTATCATAAATGTTACCGTTTTAGGGGAACACTTCAAAGAGGACATATGTGAATGTTCTCACAATAACATCAAATTATTGAAAATATATAATGACCATTTACAAATTATAGGAGCACCTAATTGCTACAGCCTGCTCTGGTAAACTAAGGTACACAACGTGGAATTGCAAACAATACGTATACATACAATACATAGAGTGCCCATCTCGTCACCGGAGGGTCACTGGTTCAATGTCTTTTCAAAATGTCCTTGGGGAACACACTGAACCCCTAACTGCGCCTGATGAGCGATTGGCTATTGGCCATCAGGCTGTGAATGTCAATGTGAATGGGTAAAATTAGGTAAAATTAGGTATTGTAGTATGAAAAAGCACATTGAGTAACATTGTATAGAAAAGTGCAATACTAATGCAACCTATTTTCAAGAAACCTCTTTGTCCTACTAGATAAATGGAAAAATAACTCCATGTTTGAGTGGTAGCGAGATGAACTAATGACGTATACGTTATATCCACATCCAGCCTTGTGTATGTAAGTTTTCCTCTATTGTTTACACATTTTTTTCTGAAAGAAGGCCTCATACTCTCAGAACTCTACACACAAATCAAAAAACGCACACACAATGGAAAAAGCCCTCAATTCTCCTGCAAAATTAAACTTTGCATTCAAAACAATGTTAGTTCTTCTCTAAATGGTATTTTGTTTGCAAATGACACAGAACATCATTAGACATTTATAAGAACCAGTTGGAGTTCGATGTAATATACTAGGGGAGGGAAAGGGAGAGCACTTCTCTATTCATCCTAATGATTTAGGCTTTTTTAGCTGTTCAGTGTTACACTTACTACAAACAGTACATACATGAGTGTATTGTAAAATATTGTCTTTATACTCAGAACACAAATAAATGGTAACAAATTAATACAATATAAAATGTAAAATATATTTTTCCTACAAAAACAATGAACTTAGTGTACATCCCAAGCAACACGAAGTTGCACATACAGTGGTCTACATACAAAACAACAGAATAATTTACTGTATACAGTAAAAAAAACCAACCAAAAAAAACCAATGCTGCAACCTCTCGTCTGTTTCGATCTGGCCATAGCACCTCATCCATGTCACAAGCAATGTTTTTCCTGGCCAAGCAGCAGGGGAATATCGCTTAGCATGGCAAATCCAGCCATGAAAAGTATCAACTGCTATATATCCACATGCGTCTTCCATAGCTTGGAGAAGGGGTATACGCATTTGTGGATTTCGGTCATAACTTTCCATCTCAAGGCAGAAAACAATTCCTCAATAGGAATGAGGAATGTAGAATATGGAGGGAGATAAACAACTAAAAAGCGTGGGTGGGCAGTGAACCAGTCACAAACCAGAGCAGCCAGGTAGAAACTTATGTTGTCCCAAATAACAACGTACCTGAGCTGTTCTAGGCAATCTGTCTGATATGGTGAAATGAGTGTGTTTTGTACGCTGTCCAGGAATGTGATCAGTTGGGCAGTGTTGTAGGGGCCAAGGGTAACATGGTGATGGATGACGCCGTGGTGGATAATCGCTACACACATTGTGATCTTCCCTCCGCACTGGCCAGGGAGGGAGAGGATTCCTTCCCCTCTTTCGTCTTTTTGTGAGGTTGAATCTAACCTCATAAACAAAGATGAACTGGTGCTCCACTGCAGCCACCTCAAGCTCAAGGACTCTCTGAAACACACATGACAATATCATAAATAGAAATGGAATGGTCACTATTGCGAGGCACAATCATTATGATTACAATACTGAAATGTGTATAATTTATGTTGAGAGTATGCATCAATTGTTGGATTGTACAGACTTGCACATAGTTATATCGCAATTCTTTGACTCTTCCTGAATTGCGATCCAATGGCACCATGTAGACCTGCTTCATCCTCAGATTATTTCTGCGCATGACACAGTCCAGTGTTTATAAGTTTACCCTATCAATATTTTGAAATATCTCATGGTTTTCTTTTATTCTTTGTATTTGCCATAATGTTATGATGTTATTTTCTAGGACCATGTTCATGATTTTAGTTTCCTGTTCAGGAGACAGATTACCAACACAAGGTGGTCGGAATGTTTTCTGTCAGTTTTGCAATACAAATATTAAAATATTGTAAATGCTGTATAGGAATACAAAGTAGGAATACATTTTCCAAATACTTGAAACATACTTTATTTTTACAGTCTAGCCTACAGAACAGTCCACAGGCAATACTGTACCACTGTACTCATTGAGTACTGTATTGATATGCAGTACTACAATTTTCTAGTGAGAGTAGATTTCTTATCTACTTTCATTTTGGAATGTCCAGATGATGGATGATACAGTGTACCTGCTCAAATTTGGCTGTACCCTTTGCCCGGCCTATCTCCACATGGTCATGTGATCCGAACCACATGGTCCACCAAAGTGGCTCGGATCTCAGCAGAGATTACGGTCCTTGGCCTTCCTCATCCTCTTACTCCTCTGGCTCTGCCTCTCAGATGTTGCCATCATTGCTCCAAAACAGAAGAGCTCACCGTTTGTCCTTTTATGCTAAAGCTCTGATTGTTAATTGCAAAACTGTTTTACAGTGATGAGTCAGTGTGCATAGTAGGTCAATTAACTGTTGAATGAAAGCGTGTTCCTCGTAAGAAAATAAATAAAAGAAAATAAAGATTCTCTTCATGAAAATTGTGCCAAATGCAGAGAATTGTGTGTAGTGTTTTGGAAAAAGTTTGTTATGGAACTGCAATTGCAATGTAAAGAAGGAGTTGTGCTTGTATTTTAGCAGAGTAGGTTCAGGGGGTTGCTGCATGAGTTACATGTTATGGTCATTGTGTCTCAAGTACCAGTATTTGTGTGTAAACTATTGAGAAACTGTAATAACATGATGACAAAATGATAATCATGTTTTATTTATGATCACCTTTGAAAAGATACACGGTCACCTTCAAGCAATTAAAAAAATCCATACATTCAATTAATTTGACAACCCAATATGGACAGAAACAAATGGTCACAGAGAGCCTAAATTGATGAGTTTTAGTTTGGATTTAAAAAGTGGGAGCGTGTCTGTGTTTTAGAGCTGGGGAGCATGCTAATGCTTCGCTCCTGTACACGGAGGGAACTGAGAGGTGCAGCCAGGTGCTGCGATGTCTTTCAGAGAGGTATGGAGGATCACAACACAGATATTCAGAATCAACAGTATTATAAATACAAAATCCCAGTTGAGCAAGAATCAATATATTCAAAACGTTATGGCTCATCTCTACTATTGATGTACATGTTGTTGTCGTTGTCATTTTTAGATATAAAAGATGATGGAATACTTAAGTATAAATTTGAAACAGTGATTAAATAACTCTTTAAATCATGGCACATATATAAATAATCTGGCCTAATGTTATATGGTGTGTCTACTCATCAAAGACATCAATGTGATCTCCAGATGAGTACTTGTCTTCCATCAGCAACTTCATCAATTTGGCACAAGAGGACTCACAGGTAAGGAGCTGACCCTGAGCAAACATGTCTGAGAAGGACTGCCTTAGGCCAGGATCAGCTGTTCTGGACCTGGCCAAAGCTTGCATATCCGTATCCAGAGGTCCTGGTTGAAGAAAGGAAAGATTTCTATTAACTTTGACATACTGTATTACATTCAGTTGCATTTCACAAAGAAGGTAAAACATTGTCCAGCACTCAGAGAAAGATGGGACTGTAAACCAACAGAGGAGAGGGTAACATATATCGATGTCAGAAATGGAAATAGTGTGATTCAAATGTCATCCTAAATTAATCCTTCAATTTAGTGCTTCATCCCTGTATACTCCTGAAAGCTTTCCTGAATTATTTTGAATATTGAATTTAAAAGGTACTGCACAGAAATCCCCCAAATACCTGAAAATGAGAAATGTTATACTTATTTACTCTGACTCTGTCATTCATTCTCTTCAGCCAAGCTCTGATTTGTGCCTGATTAAATAAACTTGAATGCCAAAAGGCCCAAATCCAGAGTTCCCCACCTGGAGAAAAACTGAGCACACGCAGGTCAGGTTCCTCTTTTGCCAGCACTCTGAACATCATATCTCGGGCTGCCTTGCCAGTGCAATACAACACCCATGAAGGAAAAGGCTGCAGGGCACACAGCGAAGTTATGTTGACCACTGTGCGCCGCAGACCTGGACGCTGTGGAAACGTCTGCAGCACATTGGCAGTGAGGGACAATGTGGAGCTCACATTGAAGGAAAGATACGAGTCCACCTCAGCTATGTTGGTGAAGCCTCTGGAGTACCGTGACACATCTCCTAGAGATCCTGGAAGAAAAAAAAATCCATCATGAAGGGTCTTTCAAGATACTCGGTCATCGAAAAGAAGCAACGAGTTGATCAAACAACCACTGTGCAGTGCAGCTCAGTAAGCGGCAGGCTAGATATCATCAGGTTCCCAATTAGATACCCTTCCTTTTTGAGTCATGTCCACAGTGTGCTGCATTGTAAATTGTATAACTTTGCATTAGTTAGTTAGTAAACTGCAATAAAGAAATGTACAAATAAAAAAACATGGCCCAATTGTTGAAAAACACACTCACTTTGGAGATAAAAACGCACACTAAAGTGTCCTCTTGGGTGGTGAAAATAAATGCTACAGTGCCCCCCTGGTTAGCAAAACACACTAAACAGCCCTCTTGGGTGGAAACACATGATAAAATGCTCACTTGGGTGGCATAAACGCACACCTAAAGGGATAATTTGGATTTTTTTTAATATGAAGTTGTATGACATCCTCACCATCAGTGTCGTGCATCAGCAGTGACCACTGTGTCTAGTGAGCAGAGTTCGGGCCTGGTTTTGGAGTTGCAGAAAGTAGTTCAAGCTAGTGGCTGGGGTCAGAGAGACAAAGCGTTTTGCTTTAAAAAAACGATAGGCTTCCAAGAAAATAATACATTTGCATCACAAATTCTTGGCCGTAAAAAAGTCAGACCTCACAATCACCTGGCACTCCTAAAAAAATCAGTCTGATTTGCAGTATTTATTTCACCGCTTTCCAGTCATGGGCATTGCTATTAGCCCTTCTGTAGCCTGGCAAACTCCCATTCATGGCAGCAATAACTCTCAACCCCCATAGGCATTAGTTGACACTGAATAAGTGCACCAGCATTTATCGTTACAGCTGCAGCTCAACTTCTGCTCCATCCGCTTCAATGTGTCTCTCCTCTCTCTGCCCGCTCTCACTTCATCTGTCCAAGTTCGGCATCTGTATATTCCGGTTGATAAAGGTTTCCCTTTGGCTCTGTGGTAAAAGGAATGTCTTCATTCATCACCCGTTTCATCGTCAGACATGTTTACGTTTACCATCGGAGCATGTAAACACTGTGAAACAGCTGATGGAAAGGTGCACGGCTGTTAACAGGAGGCAGCGCGCAGTGATACAAGGGAGAGAAAACTGTCAGGTGATTGCGAGGTCTGACTTCTTTACGTCCAAGAATTCGTCATGCATATGTATTATTCTTTTGAATGCATATTGTTTTTTTAAGCAAAACGCTTTGTCTCTGTGACCCCAGCAACAAGCCAGAATCATTTTCTGCAACACCAAAACCGGGCCGGAACTCTGACCACAGGACGCAGTGGGAAAAAGTCACTCCACTACATTGATGGTGAGGATGTCATACAACTTCATCCGAAC
>CAESWR010000441.1:269340-284895 GCA_903171835.1 Mullus surmuletus | reverse complement strand
GTTATCCGGGACGAACAAGGTGTGACCTTATATGGGTGTGTGTGTGTCGTTGTTCAGGCGCGTAACTAAAAGAACTGATAGCCAGAAGACAAAACAAAAAGAGCGAAAGAACCTTCAGTGTGTAGTACCAACAATGTGGCGTCACAGTGACCCTGAAGTCCCTGAAGTTCTGTTCAGCAGGCCGGAGAATCGGTCAGATTCTAACAATACCTTGTAGCAGTCTATGGAACTGTTGGGTTCTTTTGTTGGCAGCTCAAGAACTAGTCGGAGAGGATCTCAGTTCAAAAGTAAACAGCAGTTTATTCTGGATTCTGGTCACAGGTAAAGCATTGACAGCACTGGACAGTGATAGGACCCTTGCGGGATCTCAGAGTGAGCATCGATACATGGGAAAGCAACATTCTTATAGACAGTGCAGTTCACATTATCTTCGTGGTCTGATCCTGCCCTGTACATTACCCTTGACGCACAACTGTGTTTTACCTTGGCCATTTTGTTTTGTCTTCAGATGAAAATACCATGTGTGTATATTGTTTTCAACACGTGTATCTAAGGAACAGATGGTCAGAAGACAGGACAGAAAGACACCTTCAGTACGGCAGACAAAATAATGCGGGGATAAGATACCGCAAACGCATACACAGACGCACAGTCCTGAAAGCTCTGCTCAGCAGGCCAAAAAATCGGACATCAGATATACATCAGAACCCTGTCCACCTTGGGATTGCACATCCATCCATCGCTGTTGACTTTAAAAACACATGCCAATTCTGCTTTTACAGCAAATTGGATGTCCTTTCTGCATGACTCTTGCTGTGTCCTAAATCGCATACTTCCATACTCAATACTTAAAATTTTGAGTATGCGAGCTCAAAATGAAAATTAAGTATGCGAAAGTACCCGGATGACATACTCAAACCGGTCAGGATTCTGAGTATGCGACAGTGGACACTCAGCGCACTCATTTCATCGGCGGTCAGCTGTGCTGCGCGTCCGTCCACCGTGGACGTGGCTGCTCTTTACAAATGTAAGTTATAAATGTTGCCTTTTACACTTTCTCTTACCACCAAGCACCACTAGCTGGTGTCATTTTGAGTATATTTGTGGTGTTTAGTGTTGGCGTTAGTTTTTACTGCGAACGGTATCGCGAATGCTAATGCTAGTTAGCTAACAGCTGCTGGGCTCCGAAGCGTCACCCGAAGAACTGGCTAATAAAAACCAGCTGCTCAGGAAGGTAGAGGAGGCTGCTGTCAGAGTTGTGAGGAGGGTTTCAGCTATTGTTAGCCAGCTGCAGCTCGATAGACGGCCTGTGAATCTTTTACAAGTCATCAGCTGCGGAGGTTTATCTGCAGCATGTCACGTCATTATTTGTATGTTTGCTGTTTGTTTGATGTCTTTAACGTTATATGTGTTGCTCTTTCTAGGGACGGACGAGGAAACCCGGGGCCTCACAGCCTGGAGGCAACAGGGAGGTCAAAGGTTATGAGTAATGGTTAAAAAGTTATCGTGAAACTACTGATCACCTTCCCCATCAAATACATTGCCAGGAGAGGTACTGTGATATTTAGCTTTAACTGCATCGACTCTCGCAGCTACAACAGTAACATGCTAATCAAACACTGATGCTTCAATATTCATAATGTAACAGCTGGAACAACAGTCCTATCAGTCAAACTACTGTAATGCTGAGCGCTCCTGAATATTTACTCAAAAGTCGATGAACAAGCACTGGCAAAAGGTGCGATAATTATCGTTAGCGCTGCAAGCCGGTCACAAACCAGCATAGAAGATGTTGACATCGCGTGGCCATTTCCGGTGAGTGCACTGCACGGCAGTATGCGATTTGGGACAGCACTGCACACTTGAAATTCGCGCACTCAATCAATGAGTTCATAGTATGCCTAGTATACTCAATTTGAAAAATCTTGAGTATGCAGTATGGAAGTATGCGATTTGGGACACAGCATCTGTGTTACGCCCCAGGCTAGGGGAACAGAGGCGGAACATAAATTAAGCAAAGAGTGACGTTGATTCATGATTTACTCACGGAAAATGATTGATGTACGAAAACAAAAAAATATATGCCAAACAACAATAACAAAACATAAAGGTGAAGCGTGGCTTTGGGGTGAACTAAGGCCAAAGTAATAAACAAAAGAAACTACCTTCTCGACCAGTCTAACTCAAGCTCTGGGAGGAAAAAGAGCAACGGAAATTACAATCTCCAACTTGCTTCCGGGACTTACAAAAACAGGAGAAAAAAGTGGAACAAAATAAATGGCAGTTATCCCCTACTGCTTCCAAACAAAAACACTAGCTCTCAACTAAAGGTGCTGTTTACCACAGTGCTAAAAAACAAAGTGGCTCAACACACAAGCGAACAAAAAGAAAACACTCGGCAGTTCTCAGGTATTAAATCACAAAGTTCAACGCACAGAATACACCACGAGGAGGGAAGCCACACTGCTCAGTGACAGCCCCCCTTGCTGTCTGAGAAGCGCCGGTATTTGAGGACGGCTGGTTCGTCAGACTCAATCGGCTGCAAGTGTGAAGAACCAACTGACTGGCGGACCTGGACTGGAGGCGGAATCCACCAATCCGACAAAGATAGTGCAGGCAGGGACAGGAGCACTCACTTTGCTCAGAATAGAAAAATGATAAAGAAGAGAATCAACAGCAAAACAAAAATACAATACCCAGAAGGCAAAATAACCAACAGTTTTACTCAACTCTTTTGGACTGATGCTACAGTTCTATAGGCATTTGCGGAGGGGCTTTGAATGAGGAATGTCCCTTCTTCAGTGGCTGTCTGTCTCAGATGGATGGGGTATTATGTCCACAACTGCATCTGGGGACAGAGTCTCAGAAAAAAACAGCTCAGAGACGTTGCGCTTGGTGGGGTGGTAAAAGACCAGCTGAGAGAAGTCACCACGAAGCCTCTTCTTCAACAAATCCTGTCTGCACAAAGGACAAACAGTTTTTCAGACGGGCCTGTCACATTTCTTGTAAAGCTGTCCTTGAAAGAAAACTGTGGTGCAGTTACCAGTAGTCTGGAGCATCAACGTCTCTGTTTACATTCAGCAGTTAGTTGAAGGCCTTCGTCAGCTGGTCCATTCTCAGCACCTCTTGGTTGACAAGCATCCTTTGGCGGATTATTTATTATTATTTTTTTGTACTTAACTTTCTTTTGTTCAGACAATGTATGATTTTACTGGCTCGGATAGGTCCGTCTACGAAGACAAGAATAGACAGCATACGTTTTAGTCGACCTCAAACGTTGGTTTCTCTTAAATAACAAATAAAAACAGAGGTAAACAGCTCAATTAGTGTTGTGAATATGTGCACACAGAACAGGAGGAACATTGGATGTGTATTTATTAAACATTACATTAGTAGCTCCATGACATGCTTAAAAAAATACCTACTCTTCTCTCTGTGGGTTGTCAGACCTCGTCAAAAACCTGGTGTACTTAGGGAAATAGGATTTGTGATACTGCAGCTCCAGAGAAACAGTCTATGTCACCTAAATGGACAAGAGTGCTTTGGTCTTCTTTGATCTCGGCAGCATTCAGCAATTGGCCTTAAAGAGATAAAAAGTGTAACTAAGCCCTGAGGAACTGGAGGAAATGTTTCAGAGACAGAGAGAGTGTTAGAAGGGGGAGGCTGATAACTGGTGTGTTAAAAGCCAGTGGCTAACTGGTGTGTTAGCGGGAAAATGTCGAGGAAAGCTGGCGAGCAAAACCTCAGCGAAGAGATAGCTAGTGAGCTAGTTGGCGTCCGTCGACAGAAGCTAAAAGTAATTCCGCCATTGGACAGTTAAGCAACCAAGCTCGGTGTGACATGAGCTTCCAGGTGGGAAGAATTTTTTACAATGGCAGATGTGTCCTCCTGCTGCGGTATTTGTAGTGGGTGGGACTATCTCACGAAGTGGAGGGACACGCTTCACTGACCAATCAGGATTGGATATTTGAGATAGGTTCTTCTGTCAGGATTGCGAAGGATCACATCCCATAGCGAGACATCAAGTGAATATTATGAAAAAGAACTCCAATTTGCCCACTAAGAGGAAAATGAGCAGTGAGAGTGCAGGTGAGCAGCAGGGGTGTGAGAGTCAGAGTGAAGCTGAATGTAGCCAGGCATCTCTCTCTCTCTCTCTCTCTCTCTCTCTCTCTCTCTCTCTCTCTCTCCCTCTCTCTCTCCTCTCTCTCTCTCCTCTCTCACACACACACAAACATTTGCAGGGCCAGAGCAGCACTCATGGACCTCCAGGTATTAGAGAATGCAGGTATTAGAGAAATGCTTTAAAATGTGTAATGAGGTGTTTTGCACAATTTTACAGTTATTCAATGAATGAAGTAATTTGAGCAGTACTAAACTGGCACTATGCACTTAAAATTGTGTATTTGCTAGAATGTATTAGCTAGAAGCACTTACTTCAGACTAACTGTACAGCAAACATCTGAGTGTTCTGTGTGTTACCTTTGGGTAGTGTTGTAGTACTTGAGATGGGTCTCGAGACCATTTTTTGAGGGTCTTGGTCTCGTCTCGGAATCAAAGGTATTTTCTCACGGTCTTGTCTCGGTCTCGGACAGAGCGGACTCTGGTTTTTTGAACGAGACCGGTCGAGACCACCACTGATAGGCTTTTTGTCCGTGCCTTACTGAAAAGAGTGAAAAAGGACCCTCTCAAAAACAAAATTGCAAACAAAAGCAAACAAATGAAAAAGAACTCACATTTTGATGTTTTGTTATGATTTTCCTTAAATATATTTGGTCATGGTTTTGTCTTGGTCTCGACCTCCAAATGTCTTGGTCTTGTCTTGGTCTCGGTACTCTCTGGTCTCGGTAATGTCTTGGTTTCCGTTGGTGCGGTCTTGACTACAACACTACCATTGGGTAAGAGTACACTCAGTAGATTTAATGTGGCCAAGAAGAACAAGATGAAAACATAAACAGTGTGTAACTGTATAATAAAAAGACTGAAATAGGCAGTCAGTGACAGATTTCATTTTTGTCAGTTTTGGGTGCCCCCCTCAGATCCCTGTGCCCCTCACCAGAAAATTCTCTGGATCCGCCCCTGCTCACCAAACAGGAAAAAATGCAGAATCTGTCAAGAGTAAGTAAGTAAGTGACTGAATAAATAAATGAATGAGAAACCATAAGCAAACATGGAGGCAAACAGTATAAATCATTCTAAAAGAAAATAACCACGTCATGCATGGGCCATTTAGAATTAAAGATAAACAAAATTAACCTTTTTCACAAAGGTCGTCAGTCCTTGACAATGTAATTTGTAAGAAAGTCAAGTTACGGTGTAGCACGGTAATGTGATTTTTTTTTAAATCATATTTTACACCAATCTCTAGTCCATAAATATATAACTTTACAACGCTGCACATGATGCGTTATGCTTGTTAATGACAGCAGTTAACTTATAAGCAATGACAAATAATCTCAAATGTTTGTGTAGCTGTATTAACAGGGAGTGAGGAATATAAATACTCATCTCAGTAACATTATAACATATGTCTAATTGTTGTAATCTATCTTCTTTTTTCCAGGCTACTCTGTTTTGTCCTTGTTGACACGATCTGGGAACTATTCAAGTGTTCTGTGGCTCATGTGGCTCCAATGTGCAATTTCTGGCAGAAGCAGAAGCAGAAGCATTAATGTAAATGAGATTTTTAACTGCCTGTTTTATGTAGTACATTTACAGTTCTCGATAGTTA
This sequence comes from Mullus surmuletus, assembly GCA_903171835.1. Lineage (NCBI taxonomy): Eukaryota > Metazoa > Chordata > Actinopteri > Syngnathiformes > Mullidae > Mullus > Mullus surmuletus. The sequence continues at coordinate 279,167 of CAESWR010000441.1, read as the reverse complement.
GCCAAATCTTAGTCATCTCTGTGTCATTGAGGTTCAGATAGAATGTCACTCCCACAGGGTAGAAATTTGGTACTTACTCAGATTCTGATGTTAAAGGACTTCAATTTTCCATCAGAGACAAATTATTCTAATTCTAATAAAACTCATTGTCTGTTTTTATCCCATTTCATGTTTGATAGGGTGAGTGTCAGTCCCCACAAAAGAGGATCTAATTCAAAACTACTTTCTTCACAGCTACAGCAATGCTGAAATATAGGATTTTTTGGCCTCAAAACATGATGTTCATGAGTCTTCTCGCCCTGAAGAGGAAGCAGAGAAGTCTCTCCTTATCCAGGCAAAAAGACCACACAGAGTTTACAATTATGATGTCCTGCATCATCTTATTTTATCTTTTTTGTGTTTTTATTTCTATTTCTATTTTTAATTGACTGTTTTTAACGTTTTCATTTGTGTCTTGCTGATTTTAATGTTTATGTAAAGCACCTTGTGTTGAATTGTGCAATACAAATAAACTTGCCTTGCCTTGCTTTGTGGTCCTTGCATGTTTATTGCTGTTTCATCAACAACAAATTATATTCAGCATTATATCCAAACATTTTAGAATGTTCAACCACAAAAGTTCAGATATTTTTTACAGACAAATATTAATCACTTGAAAACCATATTCTTCAAACTATTGCATCGGAATCCAAAAACACTAAATAAAATGCATCACCCTAATTCCAGTTTGTGTTTTCAGGTCTCAATTTTGGATGGACATCTGAATGATCTGAGAGAGAGGAATCCCTTCAATGGTAGTTATGAGCACACATGACTGCTGCGATTTGTTTATGGATGTGCTACAATGTGACCTTGATGAATGCAGACTAAAATGGAACACTCATACAATCAGGCCAATCTTGTTGTCCATCTGGTAAACTAGAGGTTATGTACTACCTACCTCACAGGTTAGTTTTCAGTGTTAACTTTTTCTTCCCTGAAATAACAGTATAGAAAATAACAACAATGAAGTACATCATCAAAAGATGTGAAAAATCCTTGCACTTAGGTAACATTATATAGGAATTAATTAAACACAACAGATTCACTGGAACTTAACACTAAGACTATATTTTCACTCCAGGTTTGGTGGAAGTGACTGTGGGTTTCCACTTTCAGTGGAGGAACTGCAGCCATTTGAGATTGAGGCAACACACAGTCCATGTGGAGACCGCCATCTCCAGTCACATTTTGAGGACCTACAAAGACAAAGTGGTCTAATTTAGCCAATGACCTGGGAGACTTGTGTGGAACTTTATATCAGATTGAAGAACATGGGTGATTTGTAACAGATTTGGTAGGACAGGAAAGGTCAAAAAGTATGTCATGCAATAAACATTTGAGTACAGTCCAAAACCATATATATGTATATATATATATGTGTGTGTATATATATATATATGTATATATAGATATTATTATTTAGTTATTTACAGTTATTTACGGAAATATAATCAAATATAAATCACATTACCGTGCTATGCCATAACTTGATTTTCTTCCCGCTGTTCTTTGAAACCAAACATCAGCCAGCTGTCTCCTCTCCTACCCTGTCTCTGCATTGAGCTGCTATGCTGAGAGCGCCCGCTGCAGGTTTGGTGAACTTTCGTTGTGGCGATTGGTTTTGCTGTGTTTTTATTTTGGAGCTGCTTTCTTGGTTTGCATCGTGTTGTGCTTTGCATTTGCAGCGCATAAGGTGATGATGCATTTGTTTTTGTTCACGTTTTTTCATTTGCACCACATTCGTCTTTTGACACCTCGTATACACTTGTGCTTGTGTATTTGCAGTGTTTATGTACTTGCAGCTTTTTTCTCGTTGCAGCGCGTTTGGCCCTTGTCAGCCACCGTAACATGGCCAACCAAAACAGCTTCCGTGAGATCAGAGATGGGGACACTAAAGTCGCACACACAGGGACTTCAGACTTGACTTGAGACTCGTCCTCAAAGACTTCAGACTTGATCAGGACTCGCGGTTTGAGACTCGTGAACAATCTTTTTTTTTGCACATTGCACTCTTGACCTATCAGTAAAGAAGCTGTGATTTGAAATGATTACAAAAAAAAACATGGAGGACAGCAGCGGGCAGAAATGTCCTGAGCGGACTATTATGACACCACCACATCTCCGAAGCAGCGGATGGAAGCATTTTGGGTTCTACGTCGTGGACGGTAAAGTCACAAATTCAAGGATAAAGCTGTTTGTCCACTGTGTAAAAGGCAGTTGTCTTACTCCTCAACAACAACAAATCTGCGGGCTCACCTGCTACCTTTCCACCCATCTGAGGAAGCGGAGGCACCACAGACGGGGTTTATTATTAATAAAGACACAAATTCTGACGTGCTGTGTTGTGTTTTAGAGGAGTGTGTGGGTGGCCACGTGGGGGGGGGGTCAAATATTTGCATTTGCAGGTTGGTAAAATTCACAAAAGTAGCCAAAGAGAAAGAAACACAAACACTTGAGTCACATATAGAATGTGATAACGAGGTACATCCCAGGGTCATCCTGGATAAAAATGTTAATGATGAATGTGGTAAAGTACCAGGGGAGTGTACTCAAAGTGCTGTTTCCGGGGTTCTTCTTCCGGGAGTTTGAGACTGAGGACACGGTTGACAAACTGATAACGTGTGGACTTCTGTGACAGAGCCGTATACGATATTCCTCAAACCTACCAGGACGCCATAGTGTCATCCATGTCAAAGCAGTGGAAAAATGCAAAGGACGAGGCGAGGCGATCACTGGAAGAGAACAAGACCTTCAGCCTCACCCAATTGCCACCGGGTAAACAGGCAATGGGTTGTAGGTGGGTCTATGCACTCAAAGTGACATTGACGGGTCCAACAAGTACAAGGCAAGGTTTGTGGTGAAAGGCTACAGTGAAGATACAAGGGACTGACGATGAGGAAATATTCTCACCTACAGCCGATATGACAAGTGTGCGAGTATAATGCAAAAGGCAGCACATGAGAATCTTGTCCTTCACCAGATTGATGTTAAGACAGCCTATTTGCATGCACCAATCGATTGTGAAATATATCTGGAGCACCCACAAGGTTATGAAAAGAGTCTGAGAATGGTGAGAAGATGGTATGTAAATTACACAAGTCTCTGTATGGTTTGAAGCATTCAGGCAGGAACTGGAATATGAAGTTACATACATATCTCAGTGAAAATGGTTTTCAACAAAATCCCGCAGACCATTGTGTGTTCACAAGAGAAAAAGATGACGGAAAGGTTATCTTGCTAATATGGGTAGATGGTCTGATAATAGCAGCTAGTAATGAGGATGTACTAAACAATGTAAAGAGGATGCTTGCAGAAAGGTTTAAAATGAAGGACCTGGGGAGGTTGAACCATTTCTTAGGGATAGACTTTAACCAAACAGAGGGACAGGTAAAGATGTCACAGAAGAGATATGTGAAGAAGATAGTGGACAGGTTTGAAATGCAGGATTGCAGGCCCAGAGAGACTCCATGTGAACCAAAGCTCGAATACTCAGAGGATGTTCAGAAAATGAAAGAACCAAGGAATATAGGGAGGCAGTGAGAAGTTTAATTTACCTGTCCACATGCACTCAACATGGTCAGTAAACTATCCCAGAATTTTGCCGACCCGACAGAAGAACACTGGAGCACATTTAAACAGGTGCTAAGATACCTGAAAAATACAACAGAGCAGGAGTTGTGCTTCAAAAGAAGCGACACAGAGAGACTAGGTCTCGGAGTGTACTGTGATGCTGACTGGGCGTCAGACGTAACAGACAGACAGAGTACAGCAGGATATTGTGTCAATATGAGTGAGGGGAGCGCCCTCATCTCATGGAAAACAAGAAAACCCACAGTAGCTTTGTCTACATCCGAGGCAGAGTACATGTCCTTAGCATCTGGAATGTATCTACTTGGAACAGCTGCTAGGAAGTATAGACAGATACAAGTATGCACAGACAAAAGTGTATGAAGACAATCAGGGTACTATTGCACTAGCCAGAAACCCAGTGAGCAGGCAAAGATGCAAACACATAGATATAAAGTACCACTTCATTAGAGAGCATGTAAATACTGTAGTGGAAGGTGAAAGAGTATAAATTTAGGTAAAGGCAGAAAGGAGGGTAAGCTAAAGAATGTTAAGGGGTTTTATGACCAAGGAGGGAAACCGATAAGGAAAAAAACCAGATGACCAGTTGTTTACCTAAAACTCAATAACCCCAGAAAACCTCATAATGATTGATTTTAAACATATATTACATAGGATAGGATGGTGTGAATGTGTGTGCGTGAGACGTTGCAGGTCAAGACCCAAGAAGGGGGGTGACTTTACGACCACCCATGTAAGGAGGATCAACGATGGGAACGGAGGAGACCTGCAGACTTGCTGTCTTTCCCCTGCATCTGGACAAACACACATTCCGCTAGATAGAGTATAAATGTTAGCGCAGGGCGACAGAGAAAGGAGAGAGAGGAAGGCAGGCCATGTTGCTGTACTGGTTGTGCACTCTCTCTCCCTCCTCGAGGTTGGACTTGTAACCAGTTCATGTTCTACTGCTTAAATAAAAGGAGAATGGCGACTCCAAATGGCAAAGAATGATTCCTGGCTTAATTCTAAGATCGATAGAACACGCAGGAGAAGGAGCATGTGCTTAATTGAAGGCCATGCCTTCAATTCGGTTTTTGCTCCAAATTTTTTCTCCAACAAAGGGTAATCTTTGAGTACTGTCCTACTGAGCAAATAGTTGCTGATGTGTTGACTAAGCCAGCCACTAAGCTTAAACTAAAGAAATTTGCTCAGGAGATATTTGGCACTTAGATGTGCATAATGTATTTGTGTTTTCATGAGATGGGAACCATGTTATTTTGTTTTCAGGTAACACAGTGAGCTCAGTCCAAGTGGTGGCGTGCAGAGCGACACAGTTGCGTGAGATGAAGGCTGCAGAAACTGAGCGGTCGTGTCCTGCCGTTATGCAGTGTTGCTGTACAATAAATATGCCACGTTTGGCTGAAGAGAGAATCGGGCATTGTTCCACTTATTCTCCACCACGCAAGACAAGCTGAGGAGTCACCGCTCGCCACTGAATCTTTACAGTCTGTATACACATTTTTATACTTTATATATTGCTCTTCTTCTAATACTTTATATTGTAAACAGTAGACTTTCTGTTTTTATATTACTTTCTTTTGTAAGGTTGAGATATATTTCTTGCTGTTGCTGCACTGTAATTTCCCAGTTTGGAATCAATAAAATTATGCTATTCTATTTAGGACTGGGTATCGATTCAGATTGTCCAGATCGATTCGATTTGATATGAAAGGTCTCAATTCGATTCGATTCGATATTAAAGGTCCCAGTTCGATTCGATTCGATTCAAGATTCGATTCAAGATTCAATATCAATTCAGTCATGGATATCAGTTAAAATAATCCTGTAAATTTAACAAGTAACCTTTTGGCCTGGTACATTATTAAACATATCGCACATTATCACCTGAAGTACAGTTCAACGTATTGACTATTTCATTTTGAAAATTAACTGAATATTTTACTCTGTAGCCGCATACAAATTCCTCTGCTGATGGCGCTGCGCTGCACTGAATTGATGCGCTGTGCTGCGGCGTCCCGCAAAAATAGAAGCCTTGCATATCGAATCCGACCGCCGCAGCGGAGCCGGACGGCGGGCGGATTGTGTGGAATCACGCCATTGATTATAATGCTATTTAATCAGGCTGCCGTTCCGCAGTGGAGCGCAGCCGTTCCGGATTTTAGCCATTAAACTCATCGGCGGTGCCTTGAAGGTGGACTTGCTTCCGCCATGTTTGCTTGACTGCTGGCAGTAACATCTCACGAGATCTTGTTCCGTGGAAAGCAGCGCGCAGCAGCTGATCACGCTAGACTAGTTACTACTCAAGTTAAAAGATCGATCTTTGGATTTTATGAATCGACTATGAACCATTTAAAGGGAGATCGCATCGATTAAATCGATTTTTTAAACCCAGCCCTAACTCTATTCTATTCTATACTGAAAAACGATGGAAATTCTGACATCCAAATACCAATGGAACCAGACCAACAGTACCCCTGGATGACACCTGTGACGTCTGTCCAGCGGCTCACTGAACTCCGCCTCTTGTGGTCCTTGTGGGGTTTTTTTGTTTTTTGATTGTAATATATCTGTATTGTATTTTTTTGTAATATATTTGTATCTGTGATCTTACTGTGAATGCATGTGAACATCACAGCTGACATTAAATATTGAAGTTCCAGACTGAAACGTGAACTAATAGGCAGAGGTGGGTAGTAACGAGTTACATTTACTCCGTTACATTTACTTGAGTAAGTTTTTGAAAAAAAAAATACTTCTAGGAGTAGTTTTAAATCACTATACTTTTTACTTTTACTTGAGTAGATTTAGGAAGAAACAGTACTCTTACTCCGCTACATCATGATATACTGAGCTTGTTACTTTTCAGATGATAAAGCTTTAAGCTATCGAGTATCTCTACTTTTATTTTGACAGAGACAGACTTGTGCTCAAAGATCTATTGCGTGACTGTGTTTAACCAATGAAACGTAGCCCTAGCTGTGCAGTCTCGTCGTCACATGACCATACTCAATAGGCGCTTTCAATAAAAGGCTGACGGAGACTGTGCTTGCTCGGCTCCACTCGGAATGCCCCACACACCACAGGATTTCTAGTCGCGAATATTAAACATGTTCATTATTTACGATCTCTCCTTCCGACGCCTTCCGAGCGGATCTGACCGGGCCAAAATCCCTCTTAACACACCCCACACCACAGGAAGATCAGACACGATGTCCTTTGCAAACATCAGATAAAAGGGCTTTTGCTAGCTTTGATCGTAAGGGGGAAATTGGGACAAAAAACGGCCCGATTATCCTGTAGTGTGTACCCGCCTTTAGGTTAGATGAGTCTATTCTGTGATATGTTTTTATTCACAGAGGGTTCACCCCAACAAACTATCAAAGTACACAGACATAATGGAGGCCCACAGAAAACGCAAGTCCTCCTCTTCCTGTGATAATTAATTTAATTTACATTTTATGGGCTGTCTTATTCTAGTCCTGCCTGCTGAGCCAGGTTTAAAGTAGAAAGGGTTGGAAATTTGTGTTACTGCAATTTATTTTGTAAATATTGAAATTTTTTCTGTACTTTGTTATTTCATTGATTTTATTTTTATTGAGGTACTTGAATTTACCCAAAGATTATTTAATTTTAAGGTATTATTTTATTATTTATTTATTTATTTTATTTATTTATTTTATTTTATTATTTTATTGATGGGATAAACGTACTCTACTCTCTAATTGAATGCTCATTAACAAATAAATCAGATGTTACTTAACAGTTACTCAGTACTTGAGTAGTTTTTTCACCAAGTACTTTTTTACTCTTACTCAAGTAATTATTTGGATGACTACTTTTTACTTTTACTTGAGTAATATTATTCTGAAGTTACAGTACTTTTACTTGTGTACAATTTTTAGCTACTCTACCCACCTCTACCAATAGGGTCACTACTGAGTAGCATTCTGTATGACTCCGGAGGATAGCGATTCACTCTCTCCTGCAATGGCAGGCCGTGCATTTCACACCTAGGCCTCTATTGATGTCCTACGTAGTCTGACTTCAATAAATACCTCTCATAGTACCATCATTTATGACACCACGTGACCACGGCTGGAGAAATAGTATACAGAAACACACTTACACACTACCGGGCATTGCATCACCTCAATTGTGTACAAAACAGGCTATTTTCTGGCGCATTTAAAAATCAATAAACCAACATGAGCAATGCATGCAGAAGCGCCAAGCAAAAAAACCCCATAAAAATATCATGCAAACTAAAAATGGAACCTGTAACAAATAAGAGGTTATGTAGTTATAACAAGCAATGGGAGATGAAAAAGCCCTGGGTGAAACCGGTGAGTGGCGACGTCACGGACGCTTACTGCAGTTTGCCGCCGAGAGTTCTCAATTAGCCACGGAGGTGAGAACGACCTGTCTAGACATGTTGGTTCTGAGATGCACAAGAAGGCTATCCTAGCTAAAGGGGCCATCAACATCGGTGCATTCTTTGCCGCAACAACAGGAGAAAATGAGAAAATAGCTGCAAGGGAAGCCACCTTGGTGTACCACACTGTAAAACAGGCTCTCAGCTACAACAGCACTGACTGTATTGTGAAGCTCAACGGGACTGTGTTTAGTGATTCAGCGGTGGCCAGGAAGATGCACTTGGGGAGAACGAAAGCGGAGATGATTACAATGAACGTCTTGGGACCTAAATCTGTGCGCGACATTTTGGATACTCTTTCCCCAACTGATGGTGAGCCTGTCTATTTTTCTGTCACCACTGATGCTTCCAATAAGGGAAATAGAAAAATGTTCCCGGTGTGTGTGAGGTATTTCTCCGCTGTTGATGGAGTACAATCCAAGCTTCTGGACTTTTATGAAGACAGCGATGAGACCGCAAATGGCATACATAAAGCCCTGATGAACTGTCTAGAGAGATACGAACTGAATGTACGAACTGAATGTACAAAAACACAACGGCAATGACAACAATGTGAACGTAAACTACTGGAGAAATCACTGTTTACAAGTTATTTTGTGATGCAAACGAGCGCATTCTCAAAGATTGCCAGCTCATATTGCCCATAATGTGTGCAAGCACACATGCGACCAGCTGTCAACTGATATAGAGACATTTGTTTTGAAAGTCTACAGCCACTTTTCAGTGCCTGCTTCCCTGAGAGAGGAGCTGCGCTCATTTTTTTTGTATTTGTTGACATTGAGTGGCATGAAATCCTCCGTCATGCGCGATGGCTCTCCGCTAGATAGACTATAAATGTTAGTGCAAGGGCGACTTAGTGGCAGAGAGAGGAAGGCAGACCATGTGGCTGTACTGGCTGTACACTCTCTCTGGAGGTTGGACTTATAACCAGTTCATGCACCACTGCTTAATAAAAGGAGAACGGTGACACCGACTGTTGAAGAATGATTCCTGGCTTCATTTTGAGACGCAAAAGAAGAAGAAGAATCATAATCAGAATTACTTTATTAATCCCAAGAGGAAATTGTTTTTTCTCAAACAGTGGCCATATCAGGTACAATTGTTTGGGGACAGTTTGGTACATGGAGAGACAGTATTTAATTAAATTCATTCATGAATGATAAAGTAATGTAATAGTGCACTTTGATTAATTCATATTCATTCATGTCAACAGAAAAACACAGACAGCAACAGAGACAGAGAAGCAGATACAGCAACAGGGACAGTCAGCAACAGAGACAGAGCAACAGAGACAAGCAACAGGGACAGAGCTGCAGATACAGGTGAGCCCAGAGCAACAGAGACAGACAAACAATAAATCCACAACCCCCCCCCCTGGAAAAAATGTCCCTCATTGGAGAGTCTGATTGTTGGCAACCCTAACCGTAGCTTGCAAGTGTCCAGTCGTGCTTTGGTGTGTCGTTGCTGCCTTAGTTAAACAATTTGAGTTCGCAAATCCAGTGTAGCTCCACACACCAAGTCGATCCTTTGCAAACAAAAGGCATTCCCAGCAGAATAATTGTAAGCCAGGGGTACCGCTCATAGTTAGTTGATTGGAAGTTGCGGACAAACCCTTTCGCCGGCTGGGACAGGTTAATGTAAGTCTGTCCCACCACACCCCATTTCTCCACACTTCATTTTTACCAAAGTTGCACTTCCTTGTACGGCTCACATAGAAGGCCTCACACCATTTTTAGTAATAACATATAATCCTTTCTAAGTATCA
>CAESWR010000441.1:170486-181403 GCA_903171835.1 Mullus surmuletus | reverse complement strand
GGGGGGGGGGGGGGGGGGGGTCTCAGAGGAGCGAGAGACGAGGAAATAAACACGGAGGAGGTGGAAAATAACAGAGCGAGGGAGATGGGAGGAATGGAGAAGCGTCAGCAGAGATGACCTTCATCACAGAAACGGCGGCGATGGCGTCCTGACGGCGTCTGCCGCCCTCGGCTCCGCCCACCCAGGTGCACACGCCGCTGCTGGAGCTGCAGGTCCAGTAGAACATCAGAAAATACAAACATTAGATACAATTGTCCAGAGGGAAAGCAGCCCAACGTTCCTCCAGAATCTGGAGTTATTCCTTCCCTCATCAATTTCACGTGTCTGCTGGTCTCATGTTCAAGTCCTCGCTGGTTGCGCAGGACCAAACCTTCTCTCCAACTTCATCACTGACCGTCCTGAACTGACAGGCAGGTTTCACTCCAATCTGCTGGCAAACCAACAAAAGAAGAGAAAGTGTCCGTATGTAAACCTGTGTTCCTCAATATGGAAACGTTATGGCAGCCATCTTGCTGACATCACTGACGAGGGATAAAGGTACTAAAACTGCTCTTACAACAAAGAAACATCAGGACAAAAAGTACAAACGTGGGGGGGGCGGTAATTATTATGAAATACTCTGAGATGTATCTGGTGTTTCCTGAAGGAATTAGAATGAATGCGTCCTCATAAAAAGCCGAGTGCCGACTCAGCAGCTGGCCGCCGCCGATTAATGATCTCACCTGGAAAATGTCGAGTGTGTTGGTGTGTTTGGAGTCAGCAGGAAGCGGCGCCGCTCCTCAGCTCGCCACTCTGCTTCCCTCCGCAGCTTCGCTGGGATTCCGTCACCACCTTCGGGGGATTGCAGGTCATGTGACATGTCATGTGATCCATCTGAAGAAAATCAGGTGTGAAGCTTTTCCAAAGCTGTTAAAGCTTTTCATGGTTCTGATTCTCATTTACTGGCTCCAAAACAGAGGAATAAAAGGATGCATGCGAGGGATTGGATTGTTTTGCAAGCACAGGAAATGTGATCCACAAATGCCACTTTGACGGTTAGACCTGAAACTTTGGCTAACATTAGCAGTTAGCTCGTATCCAACATGTAACGGGAACTGCATGGCTTATATTTAGGTAATGTTAGCATTAGCTCTCTAACTGTTAGCCAGCGAAAGCTAACATTAGCCCGCTAAAAGTTAGCTAGCATCAAACATGTAAACACAGGGCCGGGCTTCAAACGCTGCTGTCCCTCTGGAACTACATGGCTTATTGTTAAGCTAACGTTAGCGTGACCAAGGCCGCGGTTGGCGAATGGTTCTCAGGCTGTGTGGAGAAAGAATCTTTATCCAAGAGTTGTTGATCAGAGCACAAACAAACTCTGGATGCAGGACGTCACCGTGTGAACAAAGACACCTTTATCTGTGTGGCACTTTTCATGGCCAGAGTGCTTTGCAGAAAAGCCCGGACGAGAGAATCAGCGGGAAACTCTGAGGTCGAACAATGCTTCTCTCAGTCGCACAAAGCCATCGCAGCCCTCTCTTTGTCAAAGAGCCTTCGGGGCGTCACTGCGAGGTTTGCGGCGGTGACGACGGCGCACTCAGACGAGAGGCTGCGACACCTGCGATGCCGCTCCCCAACTTCCCTTTTTCCTCTCCATCCTTTTTCCTGCAGAAATGACAGCTTCGGTGACGACTGAACATTTGACAGACCTCCCACGACTCTGATTGCTGCCATCAGCAATGTCTAATTGCTGAGCTCTTCACCACCAACTGCCGCCTGATGACGACAGATCACTTTGAGTTCAAGGTAGTAGATAATCGAAAAGTGGACAAATGTTTTTTTTTGTAAACAGACACCAGAGAATCTCAAAGGCAACATTTGATTTGATGAAGGTGACCAGACGTCCCCAATTTCCAGGGACACTCCCTGCTTTGGATGATTTGTCCCCAGATAAAGCTGTCCCCGATAATGCCCCCTTTTTGGCGTTTAATTATTGAGAAAAAAATGTTGCGTGTTGACGAGAACAACAGTTGTCACGTCCAGCACGCGGTCTGCACATGGTGAGGATCGCTGGTCATGGTGACAGTCAACTTTGCTGTTAGCTTAGCTTCACACGGAGACCAAAGGACCCTCAAAAGGCAACATTTCATTTGATCCAAATGAAAAATGACACAGTGAAATTCAGACGCAAAAACATTTGTCTACTGAACAGCAGCTGCAAAAAAAAAAAGTGACATCTGTTTTCACAAGATGTTTCTCAGTTTCTTCACTTTCACATGAAGCTTAAGCTGCGTCACCGCACCGCTAATTCTTAATAAAAACATTGGTGTGACCTTGGTAGTAATACAGGATAATCTCCTCTCAGTGTGTGAGTGTGTGTGTGTGTGCGCGTGTTTTTGTTATATACTGTATACGTGCACTTCTGCAACGCGCAGTGTGTGTGTGTGTGAGTGTGTGTGTGTGAGTGTTAGCGCGCCGCAGCCACATCTATCAGGCAGTCCGGAGACTTCCAGAGTGTGAAATCAACTTTGACATTCATGGTTCTCAGCCTCCCAAGGCCGCCCCAAAGCCAACACTTACAGCCCGCCGTCTCTGCTCCGACAGAGAATAATAGGCGCTCTTTGAAGACCACTCTTCATTCTCTAACTGACTCTTATGTGTTCTGACCGAGCCGGTGGAAATAATGGGCTAAATACTCTTATCTGTCGTCTTCCTCTCCTCGAACCCTCCAATCCTCTCTTCTTCATTTCCTCATTTCGAACAGAAACAAACAACAGCTAAAAAACTTTTTTAATTGATCCTGACACGCTCCAGCCGTAAGATCCACGACCCATCAACCAATCACAAATAACACACAGCTAAATATCAGCCAATCAGAAAATAGCACTGCTGAATACGGGTGAGATCCAGGTGGGCGGACCATTACTGTTACAGTCAATTAATACTTGTTGGTGCATAACAGAACATGACAATTATCCATCAAATTTGGCATATTTGAAGGTGTGTTTGTGGGGGGGGGGGGGGGTACCATGTTTTTGCGCATCAAGGGGACAGAGTCTGTGTGTGTGTGTGTGTGTGTGTGTTTGTGCGTGTGTTGGCACGCTGCAGCCACATGTATCACGCAGTCCAGACACTTCAAGAGTGGGAGTATAAATGATCTCATCAAACAAGGCAGAGCTACATATCAGCCAATCAGTGACCAGCACTGCTGTATCTGGGTAAGATACGGGAGGTCTGACTGCAGCAACGTTACCGAGAAGAGGATGCCTCCCCCTCGGCCCCCTGTTTGAACCCAGCAAAGATCTCCCTTTGTTGTCATTGCAACAACACGTGCTTGCTGATGAGGTGAGACAAAACGAAGAAGCGAGGCCCGTTTCAAGCCAAGAACAATAACATTACAGTACAAAAAACAACATTACAAGATAAAAAGAAAACTATATTTGCATTGAAAATAGTTTAGCTTGAAGTGCAAAGTGAGCAGTCCAGTTGGCCAATTGGCTGAGCTTTGGCCTCTCCGTCCTTCCTGCTGACCGTCGTCATGGTGACCCCTGCTGATGGCGGCGGGAGGCGGCTGACGGGCTCGGCCGCCATGTCGCCTTCATCCTCGCTCGCCTTTGTGCTTTTGTTCTTTGCTTCCCACGTTTCGCCTCCTCCTCTTCCTCACTCCCTCTTATCGAGGTAACACCTTTAATTGTTGTGCGTCTCATCCTTTTTGTTGTTATTGTTTTTTATATAAGAGAACCTTTGTGCTCCAACTTCTTTAGACTTCTTTGAACTCGACGTTGCGGGCGTCTGGTTACGCAACATTCGTTTTTCCGTGTCCAGACTGTTGGTCGTGCTCGGCGCTCGGGAGACTTCCGGAAAACTCAGCTCTGAGTCTGTTCTTTGCCCACGTGGGACCTTCTGTGAGCAGCACTGCTGGTGTGGTGGCATCATACAAGACTCCCATTCTCGAGCCTTGGGTTTGATTCCCGAGCAGTGCACACTTCTTATCCAGGAGGGAGCGTCTGACTATTGAAGTGGACGTGACACAGATAACACACCTGTGATACATCATGGTGGTGTTACTGCAATGAGGAAGTGCAAAAATCAGAGCTGAGGCCCTGGAGGAAGTCGCTGCTGATGCTAACGCTAACGCCTGGCGTCAGCTGTGACCGGATGGGAGCACTTTGATGCAGGAGGAGAGGAGACTCAGGAGGAATCCACCTGCAGCTCCTCCTGTCACCGCCTCTGCTCCTCTAACCTGCCCTCGAGGTGGACGTCATCACAGGCAAGCAACTCTCTTAGCATGTTAGCATGCTAACGTGTCACTACATAACAGGATGAACAGATGTGTGTGTGTGTGTGTGTGTGTGTGTGTGTGTGTGTCAGCAGAGAAAGTGTGACAGTCAACACGATGGCCGTCAGCCACATCTCTGGATATGATTCTGAGTTGGATAGAAAAGAAGGCAGGGAGTCGAATCACTTCACATCTTCAACACATGGAGGCTCGTTCTCACGTCCTGTTAGTCTGTTCTCATCATGTGTAACAACAGCTGATCGTTATTGATTTGATTTGATTTTTAACTGAGAGTAATAAAATAATGTGTGTAATTTAACACATCAGGGATTTGCAGCTCGTCCTCGCAGCATTTAGTGTTTACCATTACCCATCATGCCCTGCAGCCACTCCAGCCTGAAGGAGCAGTGCAGAAAAAGAGCATTGCTTTTTAATCTGCATCAGCAACAAACAAGCAGAGAGCAAACATCTAACGAGTCTTTATTAGCAACGCGGAACGTGAAGCGAACGCCATTACTCACTTATGGACTCGCAGCAGAGGATCGATGGAGAACACACGGCGGCCGCGCGGCGCTCTCCTCACTTAATGAGCACGTTGACAGATGGACCGTTCACACTCACGCCAATTCTTTTAACCTGGATTGAGCGGAGAAGGTGGGCCGAGCGGACCTCCACACCGACCCTCGGCCGCTCGCCACCGCCTCCACACATCCGCCGGCAGCTGCAACTCGATCTGAAGCTGCAAGATGCTGCTGTTTCCCAGCAGCTTCACTGTCGCTGCTCCTCAGGGACAAACACTCTGAATTGGATCCACAGTCGGAGCCTCTCGCACGCTTGTAACGACATGATAAAAAGGAACATTGATTAAAGCTGCTTTCATGATGAAGAAGCTTCTGGCCTGCAGTGATAGCTCATCTGGAGAAGGATCCGCAGCGATCGGCCTCCAACATCCGTCTTGGTGCTCATCAATCGACAGTCGGGCCTCCGAGCAGCACTGCTGGTGTCGGGGTATCAGAGGAGGAGCAGCTTAGGCCACGCCCCCGCCCGCTCCCTGCAGCTGCAAGCGCTCCTCCCTTGAAGTGAGTCTCAAATCAAGATGCCTCATGCGGAAAACATGGAATCTTCTTAATGTGCTACGACCTCTGGAAGGCTTCAGCCCCTGAGCCAGTCAGCAAAGGTGTTTCTCCAGAGCAGCACTGCTGGTGTAGTGGCATCATACAAGGCTCCCATCCTTGTGACCTGGGTTCGATTCCCAGGCAGTGCAAACCTTTTACTCTTCAACTTGATCACACGGACCTCCTATATTCTTTATTTCAGGGTCCCGGCCAGTGATGGGAGGAACCATCTGTGCATCACAGCTGCTCAACCATGACGACTGAAACACCTTGTTGAGAAGAATTTAGAGCTTGCCCGCAGCAGCACTGCTGGTGTAGTGGCAACATACAAGGCTCCTATTCTTGTGACCTGGGTTCAATTCCCAGGCAGTGCACATTTCTTATGGACTTGGGACGTCTTCAAATGGACGACATCAACCTAGAACACACTTCAGTCCAGAGGCCTTGGACTTCTCAAATCTTCACTCCTCAACAAAACCACCAACAAGTTTATGAGTTTCATCCTGAAGCACCTGCAGCACTGCTGGTGTTGTGGCATCATACAAGACTCCATGTGACTTGGGTTCGATTCCCAAGCAGTACACGCTTCTTACACAGACTTGGAACATCTTCAACTGGACTTCAAGGACCTGCAATGTTTTTTTATCTCAGAGTCTCAGCCAATGATGGGAGGAGCTTCCTGTTGCTCAGCCGCTCACAGCTTCCTAACTGACTTTAACTCTCCACCATGAAGTCTGAAACAGCTTGATGATGACACAAGCTAAGAACTGACTCATTGCCATCAGCAGCACTGCTGGTGTAGTGGCATCATACAAGGCTCCCATTGTTGTGACTTGGGTTCAATTCCTGAGCAGTGCACTTCTTCTTCTCTTCCTATAGAGAGTAACAGGAGGAAGCATCTGAGCATTGAAGTGGACATTCACGGCATAACTAACATGTGGTGTAACTCTGTTAGCATGCTAACGTGTCACCCAGTCTGGAATAGTCACTGCCTTCAGTCTTGTTCTTTGTTCATAGAAGAACGAGAACACCGACATACTTTTACAGATGTGTGTGTGTGTGTGTGTGTGTGTGCTCCTCTCAGATGTAGAGACGAATGCTTTTCGTGTCTCAGCGAGTGCGAGTGTGTTTACGGGAGTGTTTGTTGATTCAGCTTCCTCTGTGTTCCAAAGGTTCTCGACAGCTCAGAGTCTCCTGATCCTGCCTTTCCTCCTCCAGCAGGCACGGAGAGCGAGCGAGGAGAGCGAGCGAGCGAGGAGACAGGTGAGGAGAAACCTTGGCTCTCTGTTCCCTCCGAGGTGATGAGCTCAGCCTCAGAGATGACTGAGCGGCGGTGGTGGCGTGTGCGGGAGGAGGCTCTGGCAGCGGCGTTGGGGGGGAGGAGAGTTCCCAGAATGCCGCAGAAAACCAAAACTTTCAAAATGTTTTCATTCCACATTCCATCAATTCCACCTCGTGTGACATCTGTGTGTTTTCACAGCCGACTCAGACGGAACAAAGTCTTCTGGCAGCGAGAGTAACAGGCAGAACATCAGCCAGAGATTCTGAGGCTTCCCTGAGTTCAGCATGTTCCTCTGATCGTTGCCACTTTTTGTCTGGGGCCTTTGATTCTCCACTGCAGCACTGTTTTCTCTCCTTTCATTAGAATTTGGAAGCAGATGTTTCCACCTTCGTTGGGTCTGAACCAACCGAGTCCAAATCACAGTAAAAACTCCACCTCTGGACGTTCTCCTTTGGAAACATCGGCCTCTGCTTTGGTTCCACTTCTGACCTCAGAGCTCAGATGGATCCTGTTAAAGGGTGGATGTGAGCTGGCTGAGGTGTGAACCTTCATCTCTGCCACCTGCTGATGAGCTCAAACATTTTTTTTCATAACCTGGCCTCAGTCTTTGGCTCAGCAGCCCTCACAGACCTGATGGACGATGGAACATTTGCTTTGTGAATTCTGGTCCCATTTAAGATCACTCACGCCATATGTTTGAACGGTCAACATGTGATTGAGAACACCTGTCACAGACCTACAATTCCGTCATCACATCGTCCCAGCAGGAGGTTCACACCTTCACTCAGGTGATTCCAACGACCCCCTCTAGAGGTCTGGGAGGGGGAACCATCCACCATTAGGCCAACGACTCACATGACCACCTAACGAGCCCATTGTTCTGACCTTATGACCGCTTGATTTGCCACCACCCTCCTGGTGGTTAAACACCTGAAACTTCCCACCAGACATTAGAACTGAAAAAGCTTCATGGATGAGAGGCCAAATATCTTCACTTACAGGAGGTTAGTCCGGTTGCCAATACTTGAGATATACGATGACCAGGACGACTGAGAAGATCCACAAATGTGTGATTGAGAACTTGCTGCTTGCTGAGCACATGAAGAATCTTCAAACACAGTTCTTCTCTTTCTCAGCAGGAGGGAACACACACTTAGATCCGATCCAGAGGTGTGACTCCTGTCGGGACTCCTGCACCTCCTGACCTCACCCCAGGAGCCGGGGAGATCCAGAGTGGTCTGGATCGGACCCTGCCAGGTACCAGCGACTGTTTGACCTTGGTTCTCAAAGTGTGTGTGTGTGAGTGTGTGTGTGAGGGCACTTGCAGTCCACTTTGGTCTGAGCAGTTAGTGGATGAGATCAAAGTCCCACCAGGAGGACGAGCAGGTTGCAGCCGCGTGGAGGCCTCGGCCTCGGCTGAGCAGCAGCAGCAGCAGCAGCAGCAGCAGCAGCCGGCGCGTTTGAGGTGGGGATAATTTAAGCAGCTGTGACGTTCTCCTCCCACTCGGAGAACTCTGCTTAATGTTCCTCTGGTTTGAGTAATATCCCTCTTTTCTGTTCTCCTTTGTGTTTGACATTTTAATAAAGCGGCGTATTGTCGGAGCGCACTCCCACTCTCCCGCTGTCTCCTCGCTCCAGCGTTTCTTTAGTGCGTCGCGCTGCAGATTGTCGTGTGTGTGTGTGTGTGTGTGTGTTGTGTGTGAGATCAGTTCCCGCTGACAGCGAGAAGAAGAGGGAGGAGAGGTGGAGAAGTGGAGGGAGGCAGTGGAAAGTATCTTCACAACCAAAACATTTGACTCTCATAGCAGATAATGTCAGAGGGACCGTTGACCTCTCTGGCTCTCTTAGTCAGCAATGTGAGTCTGAAACATGAAAATAATAATGACATTTCTTTCATTCTTTTAATTGTATTGATTTTTTAAATCCATCTTCAGCTTGTTTGAAATATCAGATTTCTGGAGTGAATTTTCTCCCAGCTGTGCAGCTCGATGTTGAATCCCCCCCCCTTAGCTTTGTGTGTTCACGTGAGGGGTAGGGGTCTCCTTTGGATGGAGGGGCGGGGCTGAGGGGCTGATGGGCGTGGCACAACAGCCCTGGAAACAAAGATTCTCCAGGAGCACCCTAGCAACCAATGGGTGGGGATGGGTGGTGTTTACCTCTGACTGCTCACACACACACACCAACGTCTGACACCTAAATCCACTCAGCTTGTTAGCTAGCACTGATCAACACCTGTGGTTAGACCTGTTAGCATCCCGACCCCTTGGTTGCTAGTCTGCTCCCGGAAAATCTTTGTTTCCAGGGCTGTTTGGCCCCGCCCCCCAGCCCCTCAGCCCCGCCCCTCCTCCTCCATCCAAAGGAGGACTGGGAGACCCATACCCCTCAGGTCAATGCGCACAACTAAAGGGAGGGGCTAAGGGGGGAACTGGGATTTAGTCGAGGGCTAACCATAGCTTAGTTTGTTCAGATTGTTCAGTGCAGGCTAACAATGCTAGCTTAACGTTCATTACAACAAAACGTCTTTTTTAATATATCCACACCCCAAACTGGTCCAGCTGCCCTCGGATGTGTATGAAGAAGATATCTTCTTCTTCTTCTTCTTCTTCTTCTATGTCTGTGCCTTGTCGTACATCAGAACCATGTCAACTATCACTATTGACGACGGCATGTTGACAGTTTGTTTTGACTTGAGGCTCCTGCTGTCGCAGCCGGCCCGCGGCGGCATGTGGTGTCCCGTGTCTTAGGGGAATGTTTTCACCCCTTCCTATTGACACTCCGTTTGGAGCGGGGGGGGGGGACCAAGGGGGATTGGGATTCAGCTGAAGTCTCTCCTCGTTGCGTAACAAAGCACCATGTTTGCACACTCCTGTTTGGCCGGGGAGCGCCGTGACATCACGCTGGAGGCGCTCGGCCAGGAAAGCGGCAGCAGCAGAAGAAGTAATTAACCCAGATGCAGCCGCGTTGCGCTGGCGCTTCATTTTCCAGGTATTCCCGCCGTTGCCGTGATGCTTACACAGGAAGTAATTAACAGACATACAGAGGGAATACGACTATATTAGAGGGTGGATGAGCACTCCCCGAGGACCCTCTGCTCTTCTTCTTTCGCTCCTCCTCCTCCTCCTCCTGCTTCTCACGGCCGCCTCAGGCCATCCTCTAACTGCGATGATGACTTCATTATCTGGGTTGAGGGGAGCGGGTTATTAGCTCGTCGTAATGGTTCTTTATGATGGCCCAGATTCAGCCGTCGCTTCCTCACAATGGACTTCCGTATTTAACGCTGCGATTAGTCTGACACGTCCACGAGTGGCCGTCTGAGCAGATGTCTCTGTCGCCTTTATTTCCTCTTTTGTGAGACCGCGTCTGTGTGTGTGTGTGTGTGAGCGTAACAAGCCCGGCCGAGCGTCTGAGTGCCGAGCGGCGGCCGGCGGATCCGCTCGCTCGCCCACACTCATTAGCTCGTCCTCTGTCAGCGCTCTGAGTCACGCCACATTATACAAAACACACACCACGCTATTGATAACTTGAGTATGAAAGGCTGCAAAGGCCGGCCAGCGCCGCCGCCTGAATGAATGGCAGCAGAAGGGAGCGTTTCCTTCCCTTTTATTCTCTCTCTCTCTCCCTCTCTCCCCCTCTCCCTCCCTCCCTCCCTCTTGCTGCGGTGGAGGATAATCTCACCCGACGGGAAAGTTTAAAGGGAGAATGATTCTTCCCTAACTCGTGTGCTGAGATTAATCAGGCGGCGCTCAGAGGTTTCAGATGAATGTAGACATCGGTCTGAAGCTTCAATAACAGAAAACCTGACAAATATGATCAGAAATGTTCCCAAGAATCAAGCGGCAGTTTTGGTGCTTCCTGCTCCGGGCGACACTGAGGCGTCGCCATGGTTCACTGTCCAACCACCTCAGTCTGCGGCGCTCTGGATCATCCTTCCATCCTCACTGCATCTTCCTGTCATCCTCACTCCATCTTCCTTTCATCCTTCCATCCTTCCATCCTTCTATCTTTGCTCCCCCCCCCCCCCCCTCCCTTGCTGAAACCTCCGTGCGATGTGTGATTAGATATAAACCTCGTTAGTTTTGTCGATCACTGAAGCCGCCAAAGCGAGAATGGGGGCGACTGCACGAGGCTTGGACGGGTCGTTATGGAGAGAATTACCGCCGTCGTGCTTCACCTTCTTCAGTTTCAGTTTGCTAATTACCTTTATTGCAGTTTTTTGAACCACCCAAGAGATTCTCACTCAGAGTTAGAGAGATTGATTGCCC